>JADLZK010004065.1:0-95441 GCA_015847255.1 Hyparrhenia diplandra
ATATTTGTTAGTATGAATATATGTTTGGACCGACCA
Organism: Hyparrhenia diplandra; assembly: GCA_015847255.1. NCBI lineage: Eukaryota > Viridiplantae > Streptophyta > Magnoliopsida > Poales > Poaceae > Hyparrhenia > Hyparrhenia diplandra. The sequence goes on from JADLZK010004065.1 coordinate 37, forward strand.
GTCCGAGTCCATAGCAAGCGTCATGATCATTTCATTTCATGCTTGCACTCTATATATGCACACCGACTATGCCTCGAGAATGTTGAAGTGGCATGTGGTACTATACAAACTTTTCATCGCCGGTTGAAAAAAATTCTCATCACCATTAGTTTCGTCCCTCTACGGTGAAAGTGGCCCATATTATCACCAATGGCGTGATAATAGTTTTTCGAAACACACACACAAAAAACAGTCAACCGCAATATATTATAAGCCCACCGCCGTCGATAAGCTTTTGATCTATATAGATAGGAGCACCACTTAGAGTGATGCTCATGTTGCCTGTGTTGAGGAGGCGCTAGCATGTCAGTCGCTGAGCGAACCATCCATGGAGAGAGGAAGAGAGGGAAAAAGAGAGCAACGTAGAGAGTGTGTGTGTATGGCTGGTGGAGAGAAAAAGTATGCACACGGGACGGTGTGGTCCATTGACTTGGATCCAATCTTCCACTAGCGTCAATTGTAGAGTGACACATGGCCGAGTGGATCGTGTCTAGGAAGTATATATGCATGCATGGAGGAGAGGGGAGTCACATGTTTTTTTTTATTGGCGGTTCACTGAGAATGATTTATATCGATTGCAAACGGTCCTAAGATGGTTTTACCGATTGCAAACCAGTAATTTCATCTGGACGGTTTTTTTTTATATAAAATCATCAATAAAAATAAAACTATTATTTTTAATTAGTAGTGATCGGATTTTGTGTTGTGATGAAAGAAAAATGCAGGATATACTATCAAAATAGCCGCCGTATATATATGGCATGCGTGCAGAGAAATTAAACGCATATATGCAGATGCAGCAGGTCGGCCACTGGGTTATATCTGCACGCATCATGGTCTTGCTTAAAGTTGAAGACACCTGTAGTTAGCTAAACTAGCTAGAGGTTATATATACCGGCGGTGTGATATGACGGTTCCTTATTTTCCGGAGAAGGAAATAAAGAACACATGACATTGATCGAGGACGGGCTTCAAAGTAGAGATGATGGATGGAGAAAGCACGATCTCGCAGCAGCTAGCTGGATCACAATGCAAAGTTCAACGTACCTGCAGGTTTTTCAAGCAACATGCGGCGGCTGCATATATGGATGCAAAAGTTAGGCTGTTTTGTTTGCATGCTGCTGCGGGGATGCAAAAGCTCGCTCGCTGTGCATCCACCTCATGTATGTATATAAATAAATATAACCTAACATTTAGGCGACCGAATTTTTTGTTTGGTGGAGCAATGCAAAATGCATGCATGCTTGCTAATTCTCTTCATCCATCTGGCGAATTGGACATGGAATCCTTTGGACATTTGGGGAATTCTCTCACAGTATGTGCGATCGATCAGTTGGGAATTCAGGACATGGGCCGTGTGCTGGGCTTGGGCTCATCAGTCAGCCTGGCCGATGGACTTGTGCCATGCATACATATTATCTGTACAAAATCAGTGCAGTCCAATCCAGGGTATATTAGCTTGTTCATTCATTTCGTTGCCAAAATCAGTGCTTCAAATCAAAGCCCAGACTTGAGATGATGTGATAATACAAACGTACTGTGACTGTACAATCGGCAGGCAACAACTATACCTATGCTTTTTTTTAAACGAGTATACCTATGCTTTTTCCTTCCTATACAGATGGACACAGTACTCTGCAACTTATCTATACCATTGATGATGACCATCCATACTCTGCTACAGATACCAAGCTGAGCCTGCTACAGATCATCCATACTTGCAGGCTTGTGCGGACAGCCACCTTTATTCTATAGAATTCACAAGCTCTGGAGCTCCTGTTCCTGAAAAAAACGAAATTAAAAAATAAAATGCCCATTTCAGATTTGATTTTATATCATTAAATCAGAAATTTGTTTCAACATAGGTGAGCTCTTAAGCACCATATATGACAGACACTTAATGGTAATTACTTTGATGCTATATGTACCCACTAAAATGCAGTCTATGTACCATAAATTTTAGGAACAACAAATAAACAGGTAACTCTGTTTGTACTTGGCCAGCATGTTTACTGGATTGACTACAAAGCAACAGCTAAACATCATTGGTATAAGGTTGTGCATTTTTTTTCAATACCCAGCTGAGACCGAGTGTTCATACTAATTTGCAAGGCAGGCAGTAGAAATAGTTTCACTCATTTATCTGCTAAACACGCTGCAGAGTGTAGACTCGTACCATTGTTTATGCACTTGATGCTTCTGGAAGTGTGATCACCCGAGATTTTGAGTCAAATTCCAGCTCGGTACTGCAACTGGAAATAGAAAATTGCAACGATGCTTTTCAGAAATAAGCACATCAAGAGTGTAGACACGAATCTATTAAAGGGACATACTTTGCACATTTCACTTTGTTTGTTGTACCGCCACTAGAGACTGTCAGTATAGTCCCAAAGAAGGAAAGGTTTTCAGTACCACAATTTGGACAAGGCCCCTAGATCACCAGAAAAATAAAATCATCAGTTCCCTTTCTACTTCAATATATATACTCTGTGCCATAAAGAAGAATGGATAGTGCGACGGACAAATACCTTGAGGATTAGGAAGTCCTGGACTATAGCCTTAGTCAATAACTGTGCCAAGAACAATATTAGGGGCAAAGCAGCAAACCATGTGAAAAATGAATCCGAAAAGGCTCTGGCAGCTGCATTGTTCAAGAAGAAAGCAGAGTTAACACAAGAAGGATGTGGACCTTGACCAATGACTTTTTTTTATCCTCGAACCGACAGAGAGCAAAGAATGCATCTCTAGAGAGGACACTGATCAAGATGTATTTGGTCATAGCCTAGTAAAAAATTGGATAAGAAATAATGTACTTGAATTAGGTGGACACTGACCTGGAACACATTGATCTCAAAACCCGTCAATTCATCAATGAAAAAAGAACCTGAATGTAAGGAAAGTAAATGTCAGGTATTCATCAAGAGGGTGAACAAAACGCAATAAATACTAGCTTAAGTAAGTAAAAAGAAAAACTAGAACGGTCATAGACGGATTTATAATAAAAAGACGAATATTTAAGTATAAGGATGAAGGATCCAAGAATGGGGATGAACTCACAATCCCAGAGCTACAGTGGTGGCTGGCACATTTAGCAGGAACATCTTTAGGTAGTCAACATTCAAGTCACTGTACACCTGTACCATATATAGGATGCATATCAGAATACTTACTTGCACAGAGCAAAAAGGTAATTATCCATTGGAATACGCAACCCGATTGTAATAGATTGAAAGCAGTCATTTACATATACCTTATGGCTCCTTAGACTGCACCTGGGACCCTCCATGACAATGGCACTGCCGTCTGCCTAATAACAAGATATACAGCAGAGAAGTTGATCAGAGAAGATGGACATGAATTGCAGGATGCAAGGAGAGGCCAAACCAAACCTTTAATTTGAGTTTGAGTTGGTCGAATTCAGCATCAGACATGATGGGGTTGCCAGCGGCATAGGCCATGCAGGCTTCCAAAAAAACTTTTGCTCATCTTCGTCTGCAGACAGGAAAGTAGTAATTTGTATCCAAAGCATTCATTTTTGCAAAGATGGACTTGAGCAAAAAAGGATGTTTACTTAGCACGACGACGCTGCTCCCCTCCCACGTGAGCTCCTCCTTGAGGTTGTCAAACTCCTCGTTGGACATGGTGGGCTTCTGCCCAAAGTAAAAGGCCTGGATTGTTGCTCAATGGTCAAATTAAGTTAGCTGAAAATCTTGTTGTAGTAGAGTAGGTAGGGTAAATTAAAGGGACCTGACCTGACAGGCTTGCAGGAACTCGAGCCCATCTCTCCGAGTGTCTTCTTCTGCTTCCTGTTGATGTCGCAGTAGGGGAGGATGTTGCTGTCCACCACCTCGTCCTCTTGTTGCTCCTGCTGCTGCTCCGTGGCGCCAAGACGGCGGCGGCGGACGCGCAGCACAGCAGGGCGGGGGCCCGGGCCCGGAGAGAAGAAAGAGGCGGTTGTTGGCTTGGAGCGGAAGCGAGGCGGTGCGTTGGAGAGGGACGGGAGGCGAGACGCCGGCGATAGCCACACCTCGGACGCCATGCCAAGGGCGTTGCGATCGAGGCGGTGACCGGCAGGCAAGCGACAGTACGCGATCAGCAGGCGAGCTCCTAGCTCCTAGCTGGAGGGAAGAGAGTGTGTTTGTGTGGTGAGATGTGGAGCAGAGCTGGGCGGGATAATGGAGAGAGATATGCTTGATTGGTAGGAAGAAGCTCTGTCGCTCACTCCTGCATGGTCCTGGGATGTGTGGAGGAGGAGGAGGGAACAACAAGGAATCCATCGGCTGTCTGTCCATGCAGCCGCCCGGCTTCGTCACATTTCTCGACGCTTAATTGTCGTGTGGTGGGTGGGAGCTCACTGCTAGCTGCTATGGATGGATTTTTTCCCCGTTTGGCTCCATCGAATTCGACTTGCGACCAATATTGGAGAGATATTACTCTGCGCCACGCCCTTTTGTGGTTTTGGCCATCCCACGCTGACTTTCACATTTAATTTTGTTGAATATGCTCCAAATTCAATTGCTATGTTTGGCCGAGAGAGATGAGGTTGCATGCAACCATTGATGTGAGTCATACGCCATGCGTGGTCTTCAAGACACTACTTGCGTACGCCATGGAGCAACTTGGTGGTCTGCATGCTAGCTCTCAGAATAGTCATGTGTTGTGAGATTATTCATCTTGTAAGCCGCATGCATGCTGTAAACGCATTACACCCAGAATATTGAAGAGTTTTTCCGGCCGGGCGCGGGTTTTTTCTCCCCACATTGGGAGGGTTTTCCACGTTAAAATTCTTGTGTTCCCCGTGGTGCGTGTGTTTTGATCGTGTTCTTCGATTTGCTAAGCCCTACGATCGCAACAAGTGGCATCGGAGCTCGCTGATTGATGGCGTAATTGGCGAAGTTCGATGTACCGCATTGCTGACCACAAGACGAGATTCAATCTCCGCAAGTCAAGATGCGCCGATCCTCGCAAGATAACTACGACGCCCGAGCGAGGCGTTGGAAAGCTTCGAAGAAGAACAAGGCGGACTGGACTCCCGAGGAGACACGCCGGATCGAAGGCTTTTGTCATTAATTCAGTTACATCTTCATAATGATATTTTGCAAGAGGTGCTGCAGGAAAAGAATGCCGCAAGTCTCCTCGTTGAAACCGAATCAATCTGTATGTCCAAGGATCTGACCCAAGAAGATGCATATGAAGATGAAGTTGTTCACGCCAGATGCTGCAGGAGGGTGGCTCGGTGATGAGCCACATATATCCGCGTTCAAGGAGATCATTTCTGACCTTGGCGCCGATGGAGGTTAAGTATGATGATGAGGACTTAGGTCTATTATTGTTATGTTCTCCCGCCAAATTCCTTTGCAAATTTCCGCGACACCTTGCTTATAAGCCGTGATGAACCGACCGTTTCGGAGGTTTATGAGGCACTCCAATCCGTGGAGAAGATGAAAGGCATAGTGCGCCCGGACGGATCGTCATCCTCCAAGGGTAAGGCGTTGCATGTGCGAGCCGGATCGAAAGCATAGATCCTCCAACGGCAGCAAAGATCGTGACAAGAGCCATGATGGCAGGGGCCGCTCAAAGTCCAAGCCCCCGCCAGGAAGAAATTCTCGTAAGTATTGCAAAGGGAAAACTCATTTTATTGAGGAGGCCGAAGTTGCATAATAAAGAAAAAGAGGAAAAATAAAACTGGCCGGGTAATGCCTCTATTGTTTCTTCACATTGCTGATAATTTCGATTCGTGAGATTGTTTAATTGTCCTCGCTAGTTGTGTTGCTAGTCATGATGAATGGATACTTGATTCAAAGATGTTCATTTCTTATATCTGCACTAACAAAGATTGGTTTAGTTCCATTAAGCCCGCGCAGAGTGGAAATGTAGTGCGTATGGGAGATGATAACCCGTGTGAGATTGTGGGGATCGGCTCGATTCGTGATCAAGTCTCATAATGGCATGACACGCTATTAAAAAAATGTGAGGTACATTAGGGGATGAAGAGAAATCTTATCTCTCTCGGACTTTTGATGCGTAAGGTTTTAAGTAGTCCGGATCAAATGGGGTTTTGAAGGTATCTAAAGGTTCTCTCGATTTATTTAATTGGTGATATGAATTCGCGAAAATTTATATGTCCTTAGAGGAAGCACTTTACATGGTTTCGCTTGATACGGCCGCTGCTGTTTCTTATAATGAACCTAGTAAAACTAACCTTTGGCATAAGCGTTTGGGGCATATGAGAGTCGTTGGCATGGGCAGAATTGATAAAGAGAAACTTCGGAAGGGCTGCACTTGAGTAATATGAAGTTTTATGAGCATTGTATTTTTGGGAAGCATAAGAGGGTAAAATTTAACACCTCGGTTCATACCACCAAAGGTATTCTTGATTATGTTCATGCTGATTTGTGGGTCCTTCTTTGTAAGCCCTCACTTGGTGGTGCTCGTTACATGCTTACTATTATTGATGATTACTCTAGAAAAGTTTGGCCTTTATTTTTGAAAAATAAAGATGATACCTTTGTCGCTTTTAAAGATTGGAAAGTTATGATTGAGAAGCAAAATCGAAAAGAAGGTGAAATTGCTTCGCATCGATAATGGTGGAGAGTTTTGTTCGTATGCCTTTAATGATTATTGCGCACGGAAGGCATTGTCCGCCATCACACCATTCCGCACACACACGCAAAGAGAACGGTGTGGGCCGCAGCATGAACGCGAACCATCATTTCAAGGCGTTGTATGGCGTCGCCCCGATGCACGCATGAGCAAGCGTTTTTGGGCGAGAGGCAGCCAACACCGCATTTATGTTATTTGATCAACGTGTCACCTTCTATTCCGCTTTTAATAAGAAAAAAACCGCTGAGGTATGGTCCGCACACCTCGGCCGATTGTTCACAGTTGAAAGTATTTGGTTGCAATCGCTTATGCACATGTTGATAATGGAAAATTAGAGCCTAGAGCTATTAAGTGTCTTTTTCTTGGTTATGGTTCCGAGTCAAGGGATATAAATTGTGGAATCCGAAACGGGGAAAGACTTTTAAGAGCAGGAGGCGTTGTTTTCAATGAATTGCGTGATGTTTTAACGGCTTGTCCTCGTGATGTTTGAGATAGTTCTCATAAGGAACAACAAAGATACGATTAAAGGTGTGTGGAGCTTTTAGATGATCACCAAAGCGAAAGCAGGTGGAGCCTATTGTTGATCGTGAAATTGATGCCGATGATTATGAGGCTCATGATGGTGTTCAAGAAAACTCACCTCCTACTTTGCAGCTAGAGGAGGAATTACCTATTGGCCAACGCAGTCAAAGAGGAATTGTGGACCTCGCCCACGCCTTATTGAAGAGTGTAATTTAACCCATTATGCTTTGAGTTGTCTTTGAGCAGGTGGAGAGTACACATGAGCCAGCCACATATGTTGAAGCTATTGATTGTGGTGATAAAGAGAAGTGGATTTCAGCTATGCATGAGAAGATGCAAATCACTTGAGAAGAATTGCACTTGGGATGTTGTACCATTGCCTAAGAAGAAAAAAAGACAAATCCGTTGTAAATGGATTTTCAAGAGAAATGAGGGTTTATCTCCAAGCGTAGCCTCCAAAGTATAAGGCAAGGTTAGTAACGAAAGGCTACAAATAATTCCCGGTGTTGATTATAATGATGTTTTCTCTCCCGTGGTAAAGCATAGTTCCATTCGCACATTCTTTAGTATTGTTGCTGCACATAATCTTGAGCTTGAGCAGGTTAGATGTGAAGATCGTATTTTTGCATGGAGAGCTTGAGGAGGACATTTACATGGACCAGCCTGAAGGGTTTATAGTGCCAGTGCAAGGAGAATTTTGTTTGCAAGTTAAAGAGATCCTTGTATGGTTTGAAGCAGTCCCCGGCAAAGGGAATAAGAGGTTTGATTCATTTATGTTGTCGCATACGGTTTTAAGAGATCAAAATATGATAGCTTGTGTTTACATTAAGCATGTGAATGGATCACCTATATACTTGCTTATTTATGTTGATGATATGCTGATTCTTTGCCAAGAGTAAAGTCGAAATTGCTAAATTTAAAGAAATTGTTGAGTAGTGAATTTGACATGAAGGATCTTGGTGCCGCTAAGAAAATTCTAGGCATGGAAATTACTAGAGACGTAAAAATCTGGTGTGCTATATCTTAGTCGCCAGAATTATATTCAGAAAATTCTTCGCGTTTCAACATGAATAAATGCTAAGCCCTGTCAAGACTCTATTGCACCTCACTTTAAATTATAATAATTTTCAAGTGTGCTAGTACTGATCGAGGATATTGAATATATGTCAAGGGTTCCTTATTCTAGTCTTTGTTGGTTCTTTTGATATACGCCATGGTCCGATTTCTCGTCCGGATTTATCTTATGCTATGAGTTTGGTTAGTAGATATATGACTAATCCCGTAAAGAATATTGGAGGGCAGTTCAATGGATTTTCAGTACCTCGGGGAGGCACCGCAGATTCTTGTCCGAAGTTTGCGTAACCGAAGGGACTTATTGGTTATGTGGATTCAGATTTTCTTTGCCGATGTTGATGTGACGAAGGTCACTACAGGTTATGTGTTCACTATTGGTAGTTGTCTTTGTGAGCCGGAAGGCTACTTTTGATCTGTTGTGGCTTTGTCCGCTAATCTGGGCGAGTACATGGCTGTTTCTCGAAGTGCAAGGAATTAATTTGGTCGAAAGGTTTGTATGTTTGAGCCGTGGTAGAGTTGATTCTTGCATTAATTTATTTTGTGATAGTCAAAGTGCCATTTATCTTACCAAAGATCGGATGTTCCATGAGAGGACTAAACATATTGACATCAAGTACCATTTTGTCCGTGATGTGATCGAAGATGGTAAGTTAAAGGTATGCAAGATCAGTACTCATGATAATCCTGGCTGATATGATGACTAAACTTGTTCCTCGTTGCTAAGTTTGAGCTGTGCTCAAGCTTAGTTGGTTTAGTGGATTAGCCCAAGAGGCTATTTGGCCGTAAGTATTTTTCTTTGTTATGTTGGGATGAAGGTTGAAGGTGTTTGATTTATGCTACAAGATGAATTTGTCTCAAGGTGGAGTTTGTTGAATATGCTCCAAATTTAATTGCTATGTTTGGTCGAGAGAGATGAGGTTGCATGCAACCATTGATGTGAGTCATGCGCCATGCGTGGTCTTCAAGACACTACTTATGCACGCCATGGAGCAACTTGGTGGTCTGCATGCTAGCTCAGAATAGTCATGTGTTGTGAGATTATTCATCTTGTAAGCCGCCGCGATGGCGTTGTAACCAAAACACCTGCAATAGTGAAGAGTTTTGCTAGCCGGGCGCCCGTGGTTTTTTTCTCTCCCACATTGGGAGGGTTTTCCACGTTAAAATTTTTGTGTTCCCCGTGGTGCGTGTGTTTGATCGTGTTCTTTTCGCCGTTCCTCGCCCCACGATCGCAACAAGGAGATAAACCCTCCTTTCTCTTGAAAATCCATTTACAACGGATTTGTCTTTTTTCTTCTTAGGCAATGGTACAACATCCCAAGTGCAATTCTTCTCAAGTATTTGCATCTCCTCATGCATAGCTGAAATCCACTTCTCTTTATCACCACAATCAATAGCTTCAACATATGTGGCTGGCTCATGTGTACTTGGTATGTCGTGTCTCTAAAAGGGTCACGAAAAGCCTTGTGATTTGGAGAATTAAAACTCGGGCCTGTAAAAATCTTACGTGAGATCACATGGGTTGTCATGTGATGGAAGAATTGGGTCCGATGTGTGACGGGGATATTGTTGGGTTTAGTCCCACATGGGTAATCGATGGAGGGGAGCACAACATATAGGATGGGACAGTCCTCACCTATCGCTAGTCTTTTGGGTTGAGTTAGGCCCAAGCCTTTATATGTGTTGCTCCGTTGGACACGGGTGCTAGGCTCGCTTTTGCTTGTGATAAAACGAAGCCGGGCCGTTTTTCCCCAGACCTTATAACAAGTGATATTGGAGCCGAAGGTTGGGAAAAAACGCGGAAGACATCTCCCGGGTCACATGTTGACGGGGAGCCCGTGTCTCTAAAGGGTCACTAAAAAGCCTTGTGGGACTGGAGAATTAAAACTTCGGGGCACGTAAAAATCTTACGTGAGATCACATGGGTTATCATGTGATGGAAGAATTGGGTCCGATGTGTGTGGACGGGGGAGATTGTTGGGTTTAGTCCCACATCGTAATCGATGGAGGGGGAGCACAACATATAGGATGGGCGGTCCCTCACCTATCAGGCTAGTCTTTTTGGGTTGAGTTAGGCCCAAGCCTTTATATGTGTTGCTCCGTTGGACCCGGGTGCTAGGCCCGTTTTGCTTGTGATAAAACGAAAGCCGGGCCGTTTTTAAAGCAAGACCTTATAACAAATTTGTGCCACGTTCGTTGAGTTGAGACCGCTATGTTACACGGATACTCCAAGGGGGTGGCGTATTCATATCCGATACTCGCCGGATACTGTGAATACGGATACCGGATACACCATTTTAGTGGGTTTTCTTTTGAGAAAGTGTATATCCGCATATTGGATACGTATTGTATCAGATACTCGTACCTGTATCCGTGTAACGTAGGAGACCGGATGGAGTACGTGGCTAGCTAGCTGCCAAGATCCCGTATATAGTCTAGCCGACGTATATATATTTTCCTAGCTATATATATCTAGCTACTTTTTGTCTCCAAAAGCATTTTTTTTCTTTCAAAATGGTGCACCTCAACACGTATTATATTAAGAGAAGTGAGAATTATAAATGTTTTCGCAAGTAATTCATGTGATTACTCACGAGACACATGTGTAGAAACAAACAAAGAAGAAACGAAAGGGTAGGGGGTGGAGTTTAACCCTCCACCTAATAGCCTCGACACAACTGAACCTATTACAAAACGAGAACTCAACACTTAGTTAGCTACCATCGATTGGAGCCAAGCGGCGACAACAACGGCAAAGCATCCGCTAGAACCCGCATCGCAAAGCATCCGTCTAGACCAATCACGCCCAGAAAGCATCTTATTCAACGCGTGTCCGGGTTATACATCGAATTTCTAGTGCTTCCTGTCACTATTTTTACGTATTCGGTTGTTCCACACATTTAGCATAGCTTTCTTAGCAATCTATGGTCTAGTATAATTTGAGTCGTTTGGTGGTTTGAGACATCGAGGAACGACTTTTTGTGTGGGAGCTACGCCGGAATGGGTTGTTTTACGTCAAATCGATATACTGAGCTCTATTAGGATTCGATTAATATATATATGTCGCCGAGTGAAAATTTGGCTTGGGTCACTTTCGATTTGTCACCGCCGATCTCTCTGCCGCCTCCTCATCCGGTGCATTTGTTTGTCTTCGCTTTTTTTCTTACAGCGACTTATTTGGATTATTGGAAATTCGCGCTAGTTTGGAGCGGAGTCCTCGCGTCCGTCGTTTCATTTCTGCCGCGCTTCGCTCTCTTCGTCTGGCGTGTGGAGCTCGGAGAGGTGACCCTAAGGTGATTGGAGGCGACGCCGCTAGGGTTCGTGGATTTCTCCTTCTCTCTCTCTCTCTCTCATTTAATTCCATGGATCCGCTTTATTTGTTGTATGCGCATGTAATCCGAAAGCCACGTTTCTCGTTGATTTGCTATGATTTGGTCGATTGTTGTTCATCCCCTTTGCAATGTCCACCTCGATTTCTCCTTCGCCTAGGTGCGTAACTTGGAGCGTTTCCGTGATAGAGTTTGTTAGTTTGTTTTTTATTTGTCTTTTTATTGTTCGGTTGATCTGATTATCTTAGGCTTTTATGCATACTTACTATATGTATTGTTGAATCTTTGTGGTTGTGTCGATGGATGTGGAGCTACGATTGATGTTATTGACCGCCTTATTCTATGATGCACGGATACTTCTAGGGGGTCCGTATCCCGTGATCCGATACACCATGGATCTGGATACGCCATGGATACGCCCGGATAACGTATCCGGACCGTACTAGAAAAATGTGGATACGTCGGTCGACATGGATACCGTGATCCGATACGTTGGTGCTGGTTTGGATACGCCCAACAAGGGCAAATAGGCCCATCCGACCACCGAAGCAACATGAACTAGCACAAGTGCCCCCGACTGCCACTCTCTCAATGTGGTGTACACAATATAGTGTTTTGTTTAATCGTCATCATATATTCCGATATTATGTAATAACACCTTTATCTCATTATTCTTTGTTAGTACAAATATATGCCCCATGCACTCAAAATCTCAAATTGTCCTACGTACAAGTGTTGGTGGTTTTACTAATAAGTTGTTAAAATATCATTTTACTTGTATTATGTTATTTTTATATTAATCATGTGTAGTTATGAATATATAAAAAAAAAAATCTTAGGCGTATCCCGTGTCCTTTGTTTTTTTAGAGAATAGTGTATCGGCGTATCCGTCACGTATCATTATCCGATACTTCAGATCCGTATCTGGGCAACCAGTCTTATTGTTATAAGGTTGGATCTACGTCTAGTATAAGGTAAGTATGTGAAAAGTATTATCACTCACCTCCTTAGCCTAACCCTCACTTCGGTTATCTTGGACTTGGCATTGGAACCGTGCGGCGGTAGCCCCGGGAACACGATAGGAGGTGCTTTGCGGCGGCGCCTCCGTGGCGCCATCGGGGAGGTCTCCGAGCTGGTGGAGTTGCCACCGGTAGACCGGGGAAGGCATCGCCGAAAGTGCAAGCTCCTATGCTAGTTTGTTGTTGAGGTGAGTGTGAGGGTGCATAAAGTTTCAATCGTCACATTCATTTGCTTTCGTAATTGAGTGGAGATATGGGGCATATGATTTCATTTATTAGCAGAGAGATTCATTTGTTTCCTTGTTTGAGAGTTCAATAGCGGAATGGTGCGTTTGTTTGATATCACATTTTGATTGTAACCAAACAACAAGACATGTCAATTGGGTTAAGTAGCATCACAACTTGTGTTTTCCCTTACAATATCAATTGATGATTTGATAAATAGTATAACTGCTTCCTAAATAGCTGAGAGCAACTCCAACAAGGCCAAAACACCGTGGGAAAGTCAAAAACAGTTTTTCGATGGAATTCAAAAAAGATCAGTCCTATACACGGCACGTCTAAAAATATTGTTTTTCTTAGATGTGATGACCACAATTCCTCTCCTCCTCCCGTCCTTCGTGTTTTCGGCGGTGACCACGGCAAGGAGTATGACACCTGAGGCCTAGTCCTTGTAGACCACAACCATTTCCTCGTGCTCCTAGTTGGAGATTAGATCTTATTGTAGCATATTTTACTCTTTCGATTTAGATGTAAGTTCTATGTTCAATTGGTGTAAATTGATTGTTTGTAATGAGAATGGTCATTTGGAATACTTGAACACTTCTAAGTTTTTTTTTTTGGATTGATTTCTCTTCTAATTTGCCCGATCCATTAATTATGTCTGTCTTTTTATCTATCTTTTTGCTATGATCCTCTTCTAATTTGCCTTTCATAAAAATTATATGATAATCTTTTTTGATTTTTTTCTTTGATCTTCTTCTAAGTGGCCTTTAATACAAATTATTTGATAAATATATCTTTTTTTCTTTTTGATTTTTTGCTCTGGTTTTAATCTTTAGATGTTATTTGACTTGGTTTGTTTAGCTGAGTTTTTTTTTTTTAGTTGTTATTTTCAGAGTTGCTTGCTAGCTTTGGTTGGGCAAATTGCAATCTTTTTTCAATTAAACTATATGTTGGTAGTGTAGTTGTCGGCGTAGTGTTGTCGCCCTTTTTTTCTGATTAGGCTTTTGTTGTTGCTGCTTTGTGTGTGTCTCTTTTTGTGTCTTCGTCCGATTGATTTATGCTTGGTGAAATGCGGATGCATGATATCTTCTAGCATCTCTCAGCCAAGATTCAGATTGGAATCTTCTATGCTACCATGACACACGAGGCCCTTGAAATTACTCGGGGTTCATGAATAAGCCAGTGAGAATCCTCATGAAGATAGATGAGTTGACCACTACTGTCAAGTAAGTCGAAAAAGCACTCAGGATTTTTTTTCCCAACATACTAGTTAGTCTTAATTTAGTGAAATAGCATACTACCTATGCTATTTATGCTGGACTGTAATATAAATTGTTGTTTTTATTTAGGTTTAGTTCATGTTGCTACTGGTTAAAAGATCAGTTTATGTTGCTATCTGCTTTTGTTCATGGTGTTTGGAAGTGTTATCTTTTCTATTACATTGCATGGTTGCAATTTTTACATGGACTCTGTCAATGTAAATTTCTTGTTACAATGATGTAATTTCAGCAACCTTCCTATTTGCCTCTCATTGAAGAAAAATATGATCAAACTGTTTGTTTTGTGTTTATATTTCCTTTTGAATTGTTGAAAATCTTCCTGTTTATGTTCCACATAAAAAAATCTAAACAATCCATGTGTTTTTACGTATTTTTTCCTTTTTGAATTGTTCCTATATTTGCCTTCCATAGAAAAAAAAAAAAAGATGAACAATCTGTGTGTTTTTATATATTGTTTCCTTTTTGAATTGTTGATAATATTCCTATTTTCCTTTTATAGATTAAAAATCTGATAAATTTGTGAGTTTTTTTTTTTTGTTCTTATTTCCTTATGAATTGTTTACAATCTTTCTATTTGCTTTCCATAGAAACAAATATGTTCAATCTATGCGTGTTATTAGTAATCTGTATATTTTTGATATATTATTTCATTTAATGAATCTGATTGTGTAAATCGAAAGTGATTTTTCTACATATATCACTTGATGTTGTTTATTTGAAGAAATCAAGTGAAATGTTAGTTTGCATCACTCGGGTGATTGGATGGCACAAATCACTCGAGTATTGCATGACACACCCATTAGGATTACAAGCTATACCTTATAATACTTTATCTGAAAATTTTAAATACCTCTCAAAATCAAATTTTCTTGTGGTTCCTCTACAAGGGAGTACTTCTAACCAAAGATAATTTAGCACGACGGCAGTGGCTAGATATGGCTGGAGCTTTAGTAATAGACGAGTTTCAGTCTTTTATTATCTTTATTATGGCGCATAGATGTCCTAAAAAAAACTGAGGGCCAAAGGGGTCAATTGCCATTCACTATCGACCTCTAACGAAACAATTTCAACTGCACTGTACTGGAGTAGTTTCCCATCCAGCAAGGAGTTATCTATATTAAATGCGTGATTCATTCAATACTAATAAGCCAGTAAGCAATGCGCGCGATTGCAATTTCTTCTTGTTTCGAAGACGACAACTGCGTACTTCACCTCAGCATCTCCTTCCTCTCGATCGCCGCCTCACCTCGACGACTATACTACAATACAATATATACAATAAATTATCCACAGTAGTGCAGGGCTGCAGGTCGGCATTGCACCCTCCGCCCTTGCGCTGTACTACATCTCGCTCAGTGCCAGCCGTGGCCGGCGGAAACGACCATGGGGCTCGTCACCGGGATGGTGGCGGGCATGCTGCTGGGCGTGGCGCTCATGGCCGCCTGGAGCAGGATGATGCGCCGCCGCACCACCAAGCGCGTCGCCAAGGTACCTACTGCACGGTTGCTTGCTGGCAATCTACTCATTCGTTTGATTTTACCCAACACATGCTTCAAAACGGTTATTCGGTCTTTGGTTACCTAAATAGCCTTCGTCGTCAACCCAAATTTTATGTCCAACCGGTCTATGATCCTTCATAATATGTCTCCTCAACAGGCAGCAGACATCAAGATCCTTGGCTCACTCTCAAGAGACGATCTGAAAAAACTATGTGGTGACAATTTTCCTGAATGGGTGTCATTTCAACAGTTTGAGCAGGTGTGACAAGCAACTGCACCTGCCTTTCTTTCTTATGAAAAAATATTTTATAAACTTATGTTCTGAGACCCAAAAAAAAAAAAAAAAAAAAAAAGAGTTTGCTTGAATCATTTGCATCCTTGATCCATCCATTGTAACACTACTAATTTATTGCTATTTTCATGTTGACCCATCAAAGAGGTTCACTTTGTCTGTAGAGTGTGGACAAAATTCTGTTGGGCCAATGAAATTCGCTTTTGAAGTTAAAAACAATCTTGTCGCAATTATAAACCTTCTGTTCATATGCACAAAGGTCAAAGCCTGAAATAATTTGTGTTACTATATATGTTTCATAACTTATTGCACACAAAATTTGTTGCTCTACAGGTAAAGTGGCTGAATAAACACCTAAGCAAACTCTGGCCTTTTATAGCACAGGTACACAAAAAAGAACTTCGTACAGAATATTACATATATCGATTCATCAACAGCCAAATTTCCAATTAATTCTGCGCTTGGGACTGTTGAATCTATCTTTATGGCAATTTCTCTTTTCTACTTAATTGGTATTAGGCTGCGACATTGGTTGTCAAGGAATCTGTTGAACCACTACTCGATGATTACCGCCCTCCGGGAATAAAATCACTGACGTTTAGCAGATTTTTCCTTGGAAATGTGCCACCAAAGATAGAAGGTTGCTCTCTAACCTAAACATATGAAGCAATTCATTGCATTCTCATCATGCTCATCTTATCTACATAGATTAGGTAAATAATTCAAAATGACATTCATTTGTTACAAGATATTTACATATGCAGACTCCTTGAATCTTGAACCTATGTAAATGCAATCAAGTAACTGAATAATTATAACTTACCGAGAGACAAATATGACCAGAGCATTGCCTTGACGTCATTAGATTACTGATGATTTGTGCACAGCTCCTATCCTCACATCATGTTAAGAAATCGACTAGATTGGTAACATATACATATATAGGGGTATTACCTATCATGCCATCCAGGAAATGTGATGGCCTGTGTCTAGGGCACAATAATCGATGGCATTTCCGGTAAGCAGTGTGTTTGTTTTCCTCAAATATAAGCACAATGTTGTGTAGCGCTCTACTTTATGATGCATTAATAGAATTGGAGGAGCTTAAATTTACTTTAATCTTTTATTTTTTGATACTTTAATTTTTTATTTTTGATGAAGGTATTCGTATCCAAAACCTCCAGCCAGGCCAGATCATCATGGACATTGATTTTCGGTGGGGTGGAGATCCAAGCATAATCCTAGCTGTTGATTCCATTTTTGCTTCATTGCCCATTCAGGTTTCACATGATATTAATTTGTTCAGCCATATATTGTTTGGAGGTTCGAGCAGACCTGGGTTCGACTCCCTGTGAGTGCGAATTTAAACAGGTCTGCCTTATTAAAAAAAATAAAAATAGGCTGGGTTTCCCTTGCTGACTTCGGTCAAAAACAATGACAATGTACTATTGAGTAATGTCAACTTTTACATGGACTATTTTCAGCTCAAGGATCTCCAGGTATTCACGGTCGTACGTACCATATTTCAGCTTTCTGAAGAGATCCCCTGCATCTCTGCCGTTGTGGTAGCTCTCCTTGCAGAGGCATGTAATCCTTGTGGATTCCTGGCATTTTTATCCTATGGTGTCATCATATTATGATCTCTGATGTATTTGTTTTGTGGCCTTTATATTGCTTCAGCCAAAGCCGAAAATACAGTACACCCTCAAGGCTGTGGGAGGAAGCCTTACTGCTATTCCTGGGCTTTCGGATATGATTGATGTAAAAACAATTGGGCTATAAGATTTAAAGATTCCATTGGTTGGTGTTGTGAATTGACCATAGTTTTTTTTTATCTCCAAACACAGGATACCGTGAATTCAATTGTTACTGACATGCTTCAGTGGCCACACAGGATTGTGGTTCCACTTGGAGTCAATGTTGATACAAGGTTAGTTTAAACCCTCAGGCCATGTTTGGAAATGGGATGTAAATACTTCGGGTTTATTAGTAGAAATGTAAATTGAATCCTAAAAACTCCTAGAACATTCCCCTTCTTCCAAACAGGCCCACCCTGAGGGTTTACTGAAGTCAGGATTTGATAAAGCAATGAAGAATTTATTGTTTATTTCAGTGAGATGGAGCTGAAACCTCAGGGCAGACTTTCAGTGACAGTAGTAAAAGCAACTAGTCTGGTTAATATGGAGATGATTGGAAAATCAGATCCTTACGTGGTATTGTACATCCGTCCGATGCTGAAGGTGAAAACGAAGGTGGTCGACCACAACCTTAATCCTGAATGGAACGAGACATTTCATCTGACTGTTCAAGACAAGGAAACACAGCAAGTTATATTTGAGGTCTTTATCTTCTTCAACTGACTTCATTTAAGAGTTTTGTAGCCTTAGTAGTTGTATTTGTTTATATAGCAACAAAACAAAGCAGAAAAGAATGCCCTGACAGTGACGCCGGTGGTGAGCTTCTTTTCAGATTTACGATGAGGACACTCTTCAGCAAGACAAGAAGATGGGTGTGGCTAAACTGGCAGTGAAGGGCCTTGAAGCTGAGAGCCCAACGGAGATCACCCTGAATGTGCTGCAGTCACTAGATTCACTCAAAGTGAAGGACAACAAGGGTAGAGGGACACTACACCTCAAGGTTTGGTCAGCTGAGCTCTTGGTGCCTGCTCATCACTTGAAGGATCTGATTTTGCTCATCACTTGATCAGGTGGTGTACCACCCGCTGACGAGAGAGGAGCAGGTGGCGGCCATGGAGCTGGAGAAGGAAGCCATGGAGGAGAGGAAGCGGCTCAAGCAGGCCGGGCTGATCGGCAGCACCATGGACGCGCTGGGCGGCGCCGCCTCGCTGGTGGGCTCCGGGATCGGCGCCGGAGTCGACCTGGTTGGCGGCGCCGGAGTGGGTTTGGAGTGGGTTTGGTGGGCTCCGGACTCGGCATGCCCGCCACCACCGGGATCGGCGCCGGAGTCGACCTGGTGGGCTCCGGGATCGGCGCCGGAGTGGGTTTGGTGGGCTCCGGACTCGGCGCCGGAGTGGGCTTGGTGGGCGCCGTGGGGAGTGGGCTTGGCAAGGCGGGAAAGCTCATGGGCCGAACCGTCACCGAGAGCTTCAGCATGCATCGGAAGCGCGACCAGCAGCAGCAGGTGGTGTCACGGTCACATTCACAGATAACCTGAAGCTGAAGCGAGCATATCCACGGGCGCACGCAGGCAATGTCTTGCAAACTCCTTTTTTTTTTCATTTTTTCCCCGAGCTTGCATACTCCCTGTCCCCTCGGAAACCAAAAAAAATTCAGACATGCCCCAAGCAAGCAACTCCAACATTAGTCAGTGAGCCAAATTTAAAATGTTTATCAAGACTGCCAACTGCTCTCTCTGTTCCTTTACAGGATAATAAAGTATACTCCCTCCATATTGAAAAGGAAGTCGTTTAGGACATCGAAAATGGGACTTGAAAAAAAATCTTGTATGTATACCGTTTCTTGTATGTATTGTATAAACACCACCTCCCTGATACTGATAGAGTAATAAGTTTGGTATAAAATTGCCTGTGTGTTAGTATAAAACTGTGTTGTGCTATGTGCAGTCACAAAATCCTTTGGGTTTCTTCTTCATCTCACCTGGTTGCACACGAACAGGGCTCCTTTCAAATAGAAATGAAGAAAAATGCCAAAATGATTTGCAGCCACCATGGTTTAGGGGTTCGAGAATTCGCATGTCCTATCACCCCACAAGAAGAAGAAAAAGGGCAAATAAATATGATTGACCATAGAATAAAACTTAACAGACGTGCTCAATGTGGTCTGCTTGCTCTAAAAGACACTACTTTACCTACAAACATGGCTACTAGAGTCGACTCATCAAATGCAGCAGTACATCAGAGACAAGGCAAGGACCCCAATTCTCGCAGCAAAGTTAGAAAGGCAAGCTAGAATGGTCCGAAGAAACTTCCTACTCCTACAGCTTTAATTTGCCGTCACATATGAAAAGGTGTTTCCGAGTACAGAGTACTGAGTTCCTCATATTCAAATTAAAGTTGAAGACCTAATTTCTCGAGTATTCTAATTCCAACCAATCGGTCGGCTTGGTAATCTTGTTTGCACCAACCATTTTACCAGGCCATTCCAGTCCCCTCCCTCAGCAAATATCACCACTCTTATCTAATCTAGCACTCAACTTCGTCCAATGATACAGATCCCAATTCAGTTGTATGAGAGACCTAGATTATTTTCGATTGTATATATACCTCCAGGCTTTCCAGAGCGTAATGATTATCATGGTATCATTACGAAGAACTAAAGGAAGACAAAAAAGTGTAAGAAAATGATGGTTCTGAGTTGTGATGATGAAGATATTGCACTGATGGAGCTAGCTCTGTAACAATTTGATTTGATACAATAACAATTATAAGAATGGGCACTCAATGAATCGTCCAAATAGGGCTAGAGGTGGGAGGAAAATAAAGATTTGGAGCTTCTTGTATGTTTATTTTGTGAAGAAAGGGGAGAACTAGAGTTGGGATGTACCATAATTCAAATAGGACTGAGCCAACATATGGCCAAGCTGGACCTGAGCTTGGGTGCTTAGATGCAGATGTCCGTCTTGCAATGGCAATCCCATTGCATCAACGAATCTGATGTTGCGAAGTTTGATCCCTTTCTGAGCATCCCGTACGACTTGAGTATACTGTCCTAGGCCTGATGCTAAGCCTACCTGAAACATGTGGAGAAACAGAGGAATTAGTAGCAAGACTATGGATGGTTGGTAGAGCATTGAATTCTTAGTGCAAGCATGCATCAGAAGGCATCATGGATTGGAGCAAAATGGGTAATAGCCCCACCATCTTTCAGTTGATGCAGAAACGAGGTTCATAGATTGGAGCGTTAGAAATGGTGTACGCAAATGATGAACGCTGAACAATACTTGAGGCTAATGATGAAAGATGCCGGAATGCTGCATTTGTAGTTGTAGGCCAACAACCTTTTTGTAGGGTGCTTGGTGGCAATAAGCTAGGCAGGAATTAAACGCGATGAGCAAGGGCCACAGTAGGTAATAATGGGAAGCTGAAGCAGGTACAGCAATTACTGTGGCTTGACAATGCAAACCGTTGGTGGTGTAGGCAGAATGAGTCGTTGATGTGGTGTGTGGTCGGTGATGGAATGTAAAGTCACCGGCTCTGATGCCGGAATTTGCTTGCATTGCTTTGCTTGCGAGAAGGGGAATGAGATACTCCTATACCAATCGTGGGCCTTGGCCTTGCCTTTGTGTAGTTGTAGTTTAGTTTAGACGAATGGAATCGTGGTGTCGCAATCCATGGTCACCAACCATAAGCAAATGACAGACTCAATCGGATAGCAGCAGATCGAGCAGGCAGTAGCAGCAGCAAGCTAGGTGGGTCATTAGGCCTACCAACCATGGATGGAAGCTATGCAATGGCAACGCAACCTACCTGGATGACGAGGAGGTGCGGGATGCCGAGATCGGCGCGGAGGTCGCGGACGAGCATGGCCATCCGGCGGCCGTACTCGGTGGCGTCGGACCACCTGACGGTGTCGCTCTCCCCTGGTACCAGAGCAGCGCCCCGATGCGTCCCCGGTCTCGACGGCGACCCTGGCGCGGCGCAGCATCTCGGCGTAGAGGTCGGTGCCCTTGCCCCACTGGGCCATCCGCGTGCCTCCCACGGCGCAGGGGACGAGCCCCAGCACGGGCCCCCCGCGCGGCCCGACCGCAGCAGCGCGTTGGCGAACGCCATCCCGGGGCCCACCCCGACGGCGTGGTTCTCGGCGTCGATGCCGGCGTGCAGCGGCTCCCGCGCCTCCTCCCAGCGCAGGTCGGGCGACAGGCGGAGCACCGAGGGGACGGCGCGCAGTCGCCCGGCACGACGCCGTCCCAGCGGTTGGCCACCACCCCGCCGCGCCCGGCCATGTTGGACTGCCCCGCCAGGATGAAGATGAGCTTGTCGGACGGCGGCACGTCGGCGACCACGCCCTCCAGCGATAGTAGGGAGGAGGAGACGAGGAGCAGGAGGAGGAGGAGGACCATTGTGTTTGCTTCCTTCGCCGAATGGAATGGAGTGCCGACAAAGATTTTGAATCCTCCTCCTCCTCCTTCCTCACTCTTGGACTTGGAGGAGGAGAAGAGAAGAGGCCCAACAGCTAGCTGGCCTTGGGTGGTTTGCAAGGCAAGCGACCTGACCGACCGAGGTCAAACAAGCAGGCATCCCAGTCACTGACATTCTCAGTGGGTGGAGGGCATGGGTGTCCTGTCCGGATCTACTCACGTGCTCCTTCCGCCAATTCAGACCTCAACAAAGATCCTTCATGCTCAGTCAAAAAAAAAAAAAAGAATCCTTCATGTGAAAACGTCCTTCGTTTTCCATTACTTTATAGCCAAGCAAGCACCAAGCGCCTCATCTACTCCCTTAATTATATTAAAAAACAAGTTGTAATTCTCGATTTACAGCAACTTACCAAATTTTAATTTTGGCTAACTCTATACAAAACGAAATACGAGTAAATATAGCCTCATCCTCATCTACTCCGCCAATCCACAGATCCTTCGTTCCGTTACTTTAATATATAGCCTCATCCTCATCTACTCCCTCAATTCTTTCAAAAAATTGTAACTCTCAGCAAATGAACATATTTTAATTTTGGTCCAATTTAATCTATACAAAACGAAATACGAGTAAATATAAAATAAGAACATGAAATACAATACTCAGTATCTTCGAAGACTTTCAAGAATTATATTTACTGCCAAGAAAACGAAAAGGTATAAAAAAAATTCCAAAAACAACCCATTACCGGGCTGTATGGGTTCTCTAGACAGGCCCAATTAAATGACCGGGCTGACATACAACTCCTTAGACGGCGGGCTTCTTATAGAATCGGCCCACCCGCCGATGTTCTCTTTCTTGTTCTTTTGTTCCTTCCCCAAGCAATTATGACCTGATCCTTGTTCGGCTGAGCCAAAGAACAAGTGTTTTCCTCTCACGTAAAATCAAGACTAAAGACCAGCCAGCCAACTAAAATTAACAAGACTTTTTTTTTCTCACAACAAATCAGCACCAGCCAAAATTTAACAAGCATCTTGATCTAGTAGTAGATGGATGATGATCTGGAAAGGGTATGCATGGGCCACACAGCTCATTTGGATGCGGCTAGCAACGCGTGCTGTGGCCGCACTAGGACAGACATCGCATGTCGTTGACATTTTAAGCAATAATAACATTACCTGTCCGCCTAGTATTCCAGATGGCTTTAATTTCGTCGGTACAATATGTTGTAAAACACACGCGACTCTCTCTAGAAGGAAAGGAGAAGGAGGAATCCTAATCCTAAGTCCTTTTTGTATGTGGGCTCTACCCAAACTCTTAGGCCTTGGCAGACTATATATACGTGGGAGCTCTATGTTGTAATTACCAATATTGAGATGAATAAAGAATAGTCTCTCTATCTTATGTCTACTTGTTCTACTTCTTTCATCTACTACGTGATCATGAGAGACGGAGAGGGAAGGTCCTAACCGCCGGCAACATGTTTTATAACACGTTATCAAGACGAAAAGCTCTTCGTCGACATCGCCGTTGAAGCCGCCGATCTTCGCAGATCGCCGCCGCGGCCGACGCCCGACGCTAACTACATTTCGACGACGCCGACATCCACGACGTTGTTAGCGGAACGGACCGCTACCTCCGCCGCTACTAACACAGACCGCATCGACTCATCGTCCGCGCGGCAGGTCCCCACGCCTAGCCCGAACCGTCCTATGCGACAGCCTTCGCTTCTTCAATTCAAGAACAAAAGGTGCACGAAAGAATCGAAGTTTGGGTATCAATTTCACCATCCGTGCAAGCACGTATTTAGGCTTGTACATGAAGTACACACGCATATACACATATTGTGTATTTAGCACCTACTTTTTGCATATATACGTGCTAAATCTAGAATTAATTAAACGGGAAAGCACAACATGCCTGTGTGTCTCAAATCTCAAGCACGAGCGCGCGGCTGATCATGCAGCCTGCACGCATACAACCAGCAGCCAGTAGCATAGTCTGATCTGCTGTCTCCGTCAGTATTCGGAGCACGCAAACGCGGTGAGACACGGAACAACAGCCTCCTCGCGCGCCAGAACGCGCAAGGGATCGGCTCGCCGCCACCAATATTGTTGCCTGAGATAGGATTGTGTCGATCAGAACCATGCCGCACGGCTTCGAATCAGAACTGACTACACGTAGTAGATCACAATCATATGTACAAGCAGTACTAGATCGATGTATGGAACTTTTAATCTTGTATATAAGGATGATGGGATTTGCACATGAAGCCAATAGTAACGTGTCCTTGCAGGATACAAGTGCACATACATAAAAGAATATTTGTATTTGTATTTCAGATTGACACTGTAGTCGCCCTATGGCCCGCACGCCGTCACGCCTCATCGGCTCGCATGTCTTGAAGTTGCCCTTTTGGTCCTATCGGATGGCCAGCATGCCGCAAAAATATCCAAGTGCGATGATCTGCATGCAGCTAGCATTGTGCACGCACTTTTCCTACACGTTGAGATTCATGTTCCATCCATACGCATCGGCCAAGATATATTCGTAGCCCCGCAGTACTGAGAAAAAAATTCGATTCTTACTCTCCCCGTATTTGGATGCGTGAAATTCACCCACAGAGTCGTCGTACTCTATCAGCTGAAGCCGTAGTTTGCACATAGTATCGTTGTCACCCACATGCAAGAGGAGACCTTGTCGACATTGTTTGTCTTGAGGTCATTGCATGACCTGAAGTATATATTATTTATTTATTTATTGTTCGTATATATATATGCTATATTGGTATTTTTATAGTACTCTTTTTTGAATGTATTATACCATGTAATTATAAGAATAAAATCTTGAATGATTACACTAGAAACATGGTATAAGGTGTATGAGCTCTCTAAACTCCCGCAGATCTTAGACTTGTCACCCTTTGAGAGCTTCATATTTATTTTTCCTAGCATATGTTTTTGTTTGGGATAAATGAATGCTTGGTATAAATTCTGAAAAAATTGCATATACCATAATCTGAATAATGCTAGGATGCTTCTAAGAATATTTTTAATAACCATCCACTATCTTTTTGCACCTTGCTACTGCGTTTACATGTAGTAAACTTATATACACATGATCCAAGTTATGTTAATATGCATGCCTTTAAAAGAAGAAGCAATTTCTGAAATTACTCGAAAGTAAAAGTATTTGTTACGGTCATTATTAAATCCATGTAGGATATTTTGCTACCAATGAAGTGTAGTAAACTCGGTATGTATATTTCGAATTACTCTCTAGAATGAGTATATGGCCGATAGAAGTAACAAATGCACTTTGTGGGACTCATTTGCATGAGTAAAATCCCAATATTATTAAATACTATATTGCATTGAAAGTCTAATTTTCAAGTTTGTATGTCTAACGCTTTCTATAAAAATAGCTCGAAGCTTTGTAATAAATGTCTAGAAGACAAGATGGTAAATAGATTTTATCAATCTACATTCTCGAAGAAATGTCTCTTGTATATAGAATATCAAAGAGCAATGTAATACATTAAGTATTGATTTTACCATCAAAACTACTCATGGAAATTGAGTTAGAATTTTTAGACGACTTTTATAAACCAGGATATTAAGTTGCAGTAATTTTATATATGTGGCTTTGCATATGTTACATCGCTTGAAGGCGTGGATTTGCATATCATAACTCTTGAATATAAAGCATGAAGCTACCGCTTGTCAAGTATAAAAGTTTGACATGCGAAAATGGATATTATTTAGAACATATAAAGTTTCTCTTGAAGAACTTAAATCATGTGCTTATAGATTTGTTGTCTTTTAAATTCATATCCTGAAGTATTAATAGTAGTGATGGTGGTGCATTAAGTTTTAATTCCGTTGAATTAAGTGGTTAATGGTTAATTTGTTAGCTTGAAGACTACTATGAAATACTTTATATTCTTAATTGCGAGTTCTTATTACTTGAAGTAATGTGTGCGATTTTCTCATGGAATAAATTAGATTTATATGTTTCACATATAAATAATTGCTATTGCCTATCAAAAATAAATTTTGCATTAATTTATCCACAAAGAAGCCTCAATTAACCATGAAGGTTATAGTTCGATTTGTGCATCACTACCATGTAGGTAGATAAAAAATTGAATTTTCTAAAAAGCACATGAACAATTGGACTAAACTGGCATATTAATTGATCTTGGAAGGATCGATTTAGCCAAATCCAAAATAATTAATATTTTAGTCCATGAACTAAAAAGTTGTATCCTACCCTAAGTCTATTGTTGTACACTAAATAGTACATTAGATATGTGAATTTCATGCCATAATCAATGAATACTAGAAGTATGATTGGATTCTATAAAGCATTAAAAGTGACTATTCATAGATAATGCACGAAGCAAATCGCTACTTGAAGTAATTATGGCATGAAAAGGGGGAGGAATTTTGGATAAAGGCATAAGAAGATGTGGATAATATATAGGCATAGCCGCCCTAAGTCGATCTTTAAGTGCATGTATCGAGACTTAAAGTTTAACCAAGCGTCCCTTCCTAGAAGTTAACTTTCTCTACTACACTAATTGCATGTAAGCTCGTAGCTCGTATTTTGTTGTTATCTATTATGTTAGACTGAATTCTAACATTCCACATTACACACGCATGTGTATCTCATTGAGTTTGCAACTATCTTCACTCTTGCATGAATATTAGCATAGCGACTATAGTTGTAGCTAGTAGTTATATCTTTACGCTTCCCTCATAATCAAAATGGCTAGCTAGCATGCTACGTTTATATGGTTCTCGTTGAACTAAGGAATGATTTGATTTCAATGCATCGTATGCATAAGCAATAGATTGGTTTAGGGCCGAAATGAAAATAAGTAAGATCGAGGGGAGTGAGTTTATGAAATTTTGCTCAATGGAGACTAACCCATTTGATGGGATGAATAATTGTGGAACTAAGATGGTGGATGACATAATTATGATGATTTGGATTTATGAAGAATAGGCATCAAGGGCTTTTTTGCATTGATGACAATTAGAAAATTCTAGAAGAAAATTCCATGTGAATTTGAATGTTGCGTATTTTATACATTTGAAGTGTATGATCCATTTTTTTTTTGTATGAGTACTTGGATCATTTTTTAGGCTAATTAATAAATAAGCTAGAGAATGAAATAGCTTTCTAAACTATGATTTGTGCATATTAGGGGAGAATATCCCCGATTTTGTAGGAATCTTTGAACATTCTTAAATGCACTTTAAGTATTCTAGCTCATTTGCATAATGAATAATAACCCCCATTTTGAAATATGTGTGTGAATATTTCTCATAAAATTTAATCATAGCATACATAAATGGGCCTCCACTTGTAGTTGGAGATATATGAATTTAAATTAAGCCCATGATAGGGGATATATTTTGAAGTATGCTATTAATGATCTAATATTGGCATTAGGGGAGAGAAAGCCTATATTTTGAATGCCAAATATTATTTCCATAGAAGGAAAATGATCTTAAGAGAAAATATTTCTTGGAGCTTGAAGCGAGAATAGTATCACACACTAAGTCATACAATAGTTTGACTAATACTCTTGTGAAGCCCTGAAAGGCGAGCATATGCGGATATTTTTTTGAAATGAGAGGAGTAACTTAAAGTTATGAACAGAAGTTGTGTTTACTAGTAGTAAACTAAATGTTATATACTATCAATCTAAAATCTATGGGGGCCTTTGTGGGTTCTAGTTTAGCGTATACACGTTAAATAGAAAAGAAATGGAACTCCTCCATTCTCATGAAGAGAACGCCTCATGAAGAAGGTTAAACACCTCTTGAAGAGGATCATCATGAAGATGACATCCAACACAATTAGCACGCACCTCACTAGTGTTGGGTATGCAGAACAATATATCATCTCTTGTTTGGGAAATGACAGAGATAGAATATTCTCACATTGTGAGAGTATTGGGAGAAAAGAAAATAATTGTCGACAAACTATCTCTTTAATTGCAAATGTTTCTCTTATAGGAACCCGGATCCGGAAACAAAGTCCATGGCAAAATCGCCTGTAGCGATTATATTGGGTCAATGAAGAATGCAATTGAGGTTGAATCTCCCTGTTAAGAAGAAATTAATGTTACGCTATATCTCCGGCAAATGAAACGAATGAATATCAAATATACAGTTAATAAGTGGATTATGAAAATCCATATAATTCCTGAAGAATATAAATCACAACCAAATCTCATACTAAATATTAAAGTCTAAGGTATATATATATTCTGAATGAATATTCAAGTCTCAAGAAGAGTATGTCCTAGAAGGATTACAATCATTGAATGATTTTATAGTGAATAACGCAATGTCATTGTGTATATCACTCATCTCCCATGCAAGAGAGAATATATCTCATAGAAGAGAATTAATAATTCACTAAGAATGAAAGTACATCCTTGAAGGAATTAATCCATGAAGGATTTACCAGTCAATTCTTGAATAAACACCATTCATCTCACGAAGTGAATATAGACCCGAGAGAAAAAAAAAATGAGGAATCATAAATACCGTGGAAGGTGTCATCAAAACACTTAGAAAGTGTATGAACAACTAGCAATGTAGTGTTGATATCCTCTATATACCATGGAAGGTATAAGAATAATGGTGGTTTTGGCAATTGAATTATCCCCTAAATGCTAAATGCAAGGTTGGATTTGTACAATCAAAATCTCGAAGATTTATAGAATACATTTTAAAAATCCACTAAGGATTAATTATAAGTATCCAAACTCTAGTATAAGTTTGATACACTATCTAGAAGATATTGAATATTAATTTATTTAACCCCATAATCCCTCGAAAGGATCTATTTCTCTGAAGGATAATATTTATTTGTTTTGCACAACTAATAGGTGGTCATTATGCATGAAGCATATTGTTCCCATATAATTCATAGAAGAATTATGAGCCAACTTTTATTTACACATGTTTATGAAAAAGTGTGGTTTGAACAATGAAGTTCAAAGTTTGGCTTTATGAGGGGAGCATATTTTATTGAAGAATCGCCTCTAAGGTAAACCACTAAAATTTCAAAAGATCGAGAAGATCATATTTGCTAAAACACCGAAGTTTATACGTAGATTATGAAGATCAATATCTATTCATGAAGAATAGAATATCCTGAAGAATATATGATCAAGAAGGTTAAATGTTGTACTCTTTTTTTCCTATGTGAGTTTTTTTTTTACTCGAAGGTTTCTCACACAAGGTTTTTAATGAGACAACATGTGCAATACAATTAACGAAATGCGATGTACTCTTTTCTCCAAGAACCATTTTTTTTCCCCCTTTGGGTTTTCGGATGGAGTTTTTGATGAGGCATATGCATATCATGGTAATCGCCCAAGGGGAGTGTTGTAAAACACACGGACTACGTCCTAGAAGGAAAGGAGAAGGAGGAATCCTAATCCTAGTCCGTTTGTATGTGGGCTCTTTACCGAAACTCTTAGGCCTTGGCGGGACTATATATACGTGGGAGCTCTATGTTGTAATTACCAATATTCGGATGAATAAAGAATAGTCTCTCTATCTTATGTCTACTTGTTCTACTTATTTCATCTACTACGTGATCATGAGAGACGGAGAGGGGAAGGTCCTAACCGCCCGGCAACATGTTTTATAACACAATAATCTGCTTTCAAAGACGCATAAACGTCCCGTCCCATTGCCGGTGACCTCTTTCTCTAATTTTTTTTTAGATTACACAAGATGGCGCCTCTATGAGCACCGCCGAAGGTCCGAGTCGGCAATCTTGAAATTCACGAAGTCACCACGGGCGCACTTATTTGTCGACGGGGCGTCGCCTACCACTTAGTGTGTAAATAAATAAAAATCCTAGAATAAACAAATCCAGGATAAAGTCGTGTACCACTTATTGTGGCTTGGGAAAATCCTAGAATAAACAAATCCAGGATAAAGTGCCGCACCCAGGATTTGAACCCTGGGTGGGAGCCCCCCAACCAATAGCCTTTACCATTGCGCTGTGAACCCGCACCCAGGATTTGAACCCCGGGTGGGAGCCCCCCAACCAATAGCCTTTACCATTCTTATTTGTGAACCCCTTTGACCTCTTTTTCTAATTTTAATACTAGATAAAAAGGAAATTATTATTAGGTTTAAGTCTTTATTTTAATGCGGATACTACGCATTTGAAGATTAAACTACATCCATTTAAATTAACTAGTGATTTGAGCGCCCATGCGCGCCACATATTTAGTCGGTTGTGGTTTAGTTTAGTGCAAGAATATATGTATATTACAAAAGGCATAACAAATGATCCGCATTTCTAAACCCAGACCGGGTTGTCCGTAAATATGTTAGTTAAGCAAGAGCCCTAATCGGCCCAGAGTTCGATAGGACACCACACATGTGATGTTCAGGGAGCGTTAATGGAGATGCCGGCCGCGATCCGACCTTTGTGTCTTTGTTGAGATCATTCCGTTGTAAGCTTTACTTCTAAACTGGGATGCGAGATGTTCAAATAGTACAGTAATATCCTGCATAGTATCGATTCTTGATAGACCACCAAGGAGGCATAGTATAGCATACCATACATAGTACATGCTACGAAGCACATGATCGGCTATATCTCCTATGGAAAGTGGTAGCTGCTTTTGAGTTTGCTCGTAATTAAGTTTTGAGCTTGGATATGACAAACCATCGGCACTGGACACACATAGTTTGTGAGCGAGGGAAGAAGAACGTTTTAAATCATCAAAATAAGCCTCTTCAAAAAAATCATCAAAATACTGAGGTCAATTTACGCTATGATTTGGAATTATGGTCTAAGAATTATGTAGTTGCACATAGTAATTTTACTTTTTTTAAAAAAAAATCTAAATTATTTTAATTCAGATTTAAGATACAATGTAACCTATAATTCACGATGTTGGATGGGGATGTCCTAACTTGGTACTGTTTGTTTTAGCGATTCTAGTTTGGCCTCTAGGATGCCTATGTGATAATAAGTTGGACATATATTTTGCGGTGAGGCGTGTAATGAACCCAAAAAGGGACTTCAAGAGGGTAGGGAAGTCGGGGTGCAAAACCAATAAAACGATATTAGCACAACAGTTTCACTTAGATTAAGCATTAGAATTTGGTAGATCGTAACATCGAAAAACCTGTCCTTCCTTTCCAATAGTTCCATTCAATACATGATTCAAATAAAGCATAAGATGAAAAATTAACGCTTGATTTCATAATTGCAAATTTGATAGTGTGAACTACTTACAAACATTTTTTTTGTAGTGTAAAATAAATAGATGGCAAACATTATGGTTAAAAATTTTACCGGATTCCTTCAGACGCAACCTAAGCCTTCAAAACCCCTGGTTCAACTACAGCAATAGCAAGGAAGAGTTTGAACTATCACCGCATCTAAAACAAGAGACTTAGAACATGCATGGCATAGCCATAGCGGTGGTCATACAACCAAGTTTATGCGCCCAATGTGCAAGGTGGCCATTTTAACTAATCTCAAATATATATTTTAACAAATCATGAGGCCTGTAGAATGGAAACTTGAAATATTTAAGCAAGTACACCCTATTTGTAGAATGGAACCTTGAAATAATTTCATTGGTAAAATCCAAGATTGAACTCTACGGCCAGCATGGATTTGGCAGTACAATTTGAGCATTTTTTTTAATCCAACTATTTGATTCAGAACATTTATTTAGCATTGCTTTGGCTTTTCAAAGCATTTACTATCTAATGGCATTCCAAATATTTCATAATTCAGGAAATGTTAACTCGAGCAAAAAGCAAAATAAGGAATGGATTAAAGCAAAAGCGAAAAGTTTATATACTGAGGAGGATGCATACTTGTAGCACCTTTTCAATTACTCTACAACTCTACGTGGACACCGGAGCTAATTAAGTAAAAGCGAAGAAGCATGAAAATGCAATTTTAATGCACAAAAGCATAGAGCTTTCATTTTAGGATTTTAAGCCTTATTTGTTTTTCAAAAAGCTACACCTGATTTTCAATAAATGTAGTAATTGTTCTTTGACTTCTTTCATCAAGAATGGGAGGTTTTTTTAGTAACCCGAACATTCTAACATGAAGCCTCATCACAATCTATTCTTATCAATGCCAACGCACAAAGACCTTTCATAGTATATTCTTGAGCTAATTAAGTATACTAACCAAGAGGCATAAGCTAATGCAATAAATTTGGAGAGAACCGATTACTCATTTATGATTTTTATTCCTTCTTTGGGAAGCCCGCCACTATCATCTTGGTTTCATAACCTATGGTTTCGAAGTCCGATTCCTATAAGCCATAATCTTTGATTTCTATAGCTGTGATAAGCGATTAAAGCTTATATATTGGAAACCAAAGTCGCAAACGCCCTTCCTTCTACAACTTTATGGCACATAAAGATAGTAATTGTAAAATACATAGCAAGAATTTAGAGATTCCACACGCTAAACTATACACCTTGTCGGGCCACCGCTCCACATACTCCCAACTCTTTTCGGTCGGGCACGCCACCGGGCCCCCTCACACATTACAAACGAAGCTCAAGACCAAAGCACGATGATTTCTGCCGACCTACAACAAAGCACCCACACACACCGCAGTTAGTCAATGCATTAGAATCGATCATTTTGTTTGGGTCAAATGAAAGAGAGCAAAGAGTAGCAACCAACAAACTTTAGAGGAAACAAGAAGAATGGATTTGCGGCTTGAAGATGAAGAGGAGATGCCACACGAGGGAAGCAAATCACAAGAACACAAATGTTGTTGATCCTTTTTTTTTTAACCAATCGATTTCTTTAGCCATCCGAATCGACGAGGTAGTTATGAATATAAATGGGCACAAAGCATCCATGTATAGAGCATTCAAAGACAAGATGATTTGGACCTATAAAGACCATCAACCGTAAGCAATCGATGGAAAACACACATGACCAGACACCACATGCCAAATCTAAATGAACAAGACACAAGAAGGAACTGAAAGCAAAGTGTGTACGGCTCATCTCGATTCTTCTAGGTCGTATGCGAATCGATTTCTTGAAAGAACCCCTTCTCTTCCTTGAGCACCTTGCATCCTAGTACGGAGGAATAAGCATCAACAAAGCAAAATAAGAAAGCCCAAAATCCACATGAACACACAAGCTAAGAGAAGCATAGAGGAAACATGATCCATTTGTCTCTGCCTTTTGGATCGGGCATGGCCCTTCCACTCTCCAACAGCAGCAGCACAGAAATTGAAATGAACAAAAAGAAACAGAAAGCACACACGAGAGCATAGGGCGGATGCATCGAGAAAGAAAATGGTGCTACCGCGCGCAACCACGCCACGCCGAAACGGGGGTGTTCTTTGGGGGCGGGGCGCACGCCATCGCGACCTTTGCACCGACCGCGACCTTTGCATCCGCGACCTCACCTACTAGGCGCCCGTGTCGGATCTTGACCAAGATCCACCCCGCCGCTCCGGAGGCCACCAATATTGGGGTTCCAGCGCCGGGCTACACCCTAGCCGGGACGCCGTGCCTCCACCCTGGGCCGCGTACCCGGGGACGGGATGCTAGGATGCGGCGGCCATCGAGGCCGCCCTCCCAAGCTAAGAGAGAGTGCGGCCGAGAACACGACGGGCGCTTGGCAAGTTGACGAGCCGCAATGGCGTAGGATGGCCCAATGCCGCATCCCTCAACGCCAGGCACCGTGGAGAGGACGGGCTGCTCCATGGCCGGCAATACGCTCACCCTTGTCCTACACAGATCCGGTGAAGATGGATGAATCGAGTCATGGAAGCACCGGATTTTTAGCAATGGAGTCGGGACGAAGGAACAAGGTTAGGAAGGTTGCATGTGCGGGCGGGGTTGTGGCGGGACAAAGTGTAATGAGAACCTCCTAATTATCGGGCCCACACACTTTTTTGTCTTTGTCCCAAAACCTCGGCAACCGTGCGAGATGCTCCCAATAACTTAAGAAGCTGCCGGGTGTCATCGGAAACCCCGATTACACCACTCATACCAGGATCAACAAAGGAGTAGCTACAACATTACAACATTTGTTACAAAAATATAGATCAGAGTGCGGAAGAATAATAACATAATTTTACAAAATATGAGCAGGTTACTTTTGAGTAAACTTAACTTAATTTTACGGAAGCCGAGGAAACTAGAAGAAACCGGATCATGTCGAGCCCACAGACATAATCTTGGTTAACAAAGACGAGTCAACACCGCAACAAGGGTTAACAAACCCCTCGAGTACACAATGTACTCCGCAAGACTTACCCGACAAAAAGAAAAGACTCCAAGGATATGCTGGCTTAAGGGAAGTAAAGCTAGAAAAGAGGAGTTTGCAGAAAAGCTTACTACAAGTGGATCCTTACTTTCCATCTTTTTAGCATAAATTTTGTTGAAGCATAATTAAGCTAGATTTGCACTTGTTCTATCTCAAACACTTTTTCAGCAACACATCTCAACTTATCTCTGCATCTCTTTTCCTTGCATAACCATGAGTAACCTTGTTTCTTCAATTACTACGATGAATGGGCGTAAGAGCGGGTCTCCATAACCGTGAAGCAACGGCGATTCATGAACCGATTATACCGGTGGGGATCCCTAACCACACGACATATGTAGTACCCAAACTTGCATATATCAACCTTTTCTCAGATTTGTCCAAACGGGAACGAGGCTGCGCCACCCGAGAATACCGTACACCTCCAATCCGGGACTTTAACCCACGAGGGTAACATGTACTCCGCCATCTCTCCACTCCCGGTCGCGTGGTTGCCATTCCGATTTGGCTCCACCGAGATCCGGCTACCGGAGTATGTGGCTAGTTAGGGTCGACCGACCGCGGTGTGATCGCGCGGTCGGACGTGCCTTTGCCGGAAGGCCTCAGCGCACTTTGCGTTCAAAAGTCCCGAACTTAACAAGCCAAACAACGGGACGGTCCTTAAAGCGACCAACACGGGACAAGCACGGCTTAGGTATCCCGCCGGCTTTCAACCTACGTCCCGTCCGATCTCAAATTCAATACTACCATATTTATCCTCATGAACCACCATCGGGGTGTTCTCTTTTTTCCATAGCCGGGAGGAACAAAGATAAAACCTATATCGCGAACAATGAAGCCATCATTCGACTTCTACCGACATCTAAGCATTACTAAGCATTTAGAAAAACGACCTACTCATACTAGTGGGATAAACTTTGGATTAGCGTAGATCAAGGTAATCATGCGACAACGGTATCAACCAACTCCTACTAACTTAATGCACACAAAGACTAGACTTAAGGTGAATAAAATATTTATAAACGAGAGAAGGGTTTATGCTCGGGGCTTGCACGTGTTGCGTGGAAAGTTAGATTCGAAGTTGGATTGCCAACGTCAAAAGCGACACCGATACCCGGTTGAAAGAATCTTCTTCGAAGTTCGACCATCATGAACCATCTCACTCTCGTATATTCTACACGTAGATGAGGATGCATGCTTTAGCATGATGGAATGATAAACATGATGCTCGATGAATGCATGAAATGATAAACACAGGGAATATAACTCTATTTCACGATAAAAGTTGCAACCCAACAAAACCAACTTGTTGAACTACTCTTAAGAGATACCATCACCATTGCCTAAGGAGTTCTCAAGGACCACTTGAATGTGGTATGATCCAAGATTCACAAGACAACCCAAAAGTCACACAAAAACCTAAGTCGTTATACACTAAACATCACATTTAACACTTAAATACATAAAGCATAAAATAACAAATACATAAACTTTGTCAAAATAATCCCAAACTTTTTTGTACAGCTAGATCATAGCATAAAAACAGCACCAAATCAATTTTCATGATTTTTGGATAAATAGAATAATTATTAAAAATCAAGGAAGATGCATTTTCAATTAAAATTTGTAATTTTAAAACATGCAAGAACTACTCAAAATCTAAGTTTCAAATTTTTCATGGGTAGATATACTCATAGGAAGGTTCTACAAAAATTTTCAGAATTTTTTAAAGCTATTTTCAAATTTCTATGAATTTTCAAAGAATCAGCACTATTCAAACAAATACTAATTGATAAAACATTTCTTAAAAAGAAAAAGGGCCATCGGGCCTAATCTGGCCCAACACTATACGCGGCCTGGTCCAACAGTGATAGGCCGGCCCAGAGGAATAGTAACAGACCGCCCAAAACAAGTGGTAGCCGCCCATCAAAAATAGAGAATAGCCGCCCAAATCGGCTGTTAAAGCTTGGCCCCGCAGATTTACAAAAAGGACCCCATCCTATTTTCTAATTACAAATCAGCCCCAAACACCTGTTTGGCACTATTCCCTTGAGTCATGGACTTTACATCTAAGCCCCTCGTCATTTCTTCTATTCTCGTTTTTCAGGTCCCCGGCCACACCGAAAGCATAGCACCGCCAGGCGGGCGCTGAAGCGCGGAGAGGTGGCCAACGGGGCCTTCCCCTACGGCGGCGAGGGTAGCAAAAGGTTCAAGACACTCAGCCGACCCTTTTCCCCCACTTAAACAACACTAGATCAGGCTTCTAGCGGACGCGGCTTCACGCAAGAAATGCGGCACAACCACGCGAGCTTCGCCGGGCGACCGGGGCGTTCCGTGGCAAAGACGGAAACGATCAACGTAAGAATCGAGCATGGACACAATCCACCGAGCACGGTGTTTCGCGCCGGGTCGAGGCTAGAATCGTGGCGGAGGTGGGTGGACGACGGTATCAGCCGGGGCGGGCGGTGTTTCTCCGGGCGCTAGCAAACGACGTTCCGGCGGCTACCTAGTGGCAAACGCGCGACACCGGTCGAGCCTACCATGATCACGGCATGAGGACGAGCTCAACGCACAAGATAAAACAACGAGGCTCACACGTGACTGGCCAATCGACGACGGCGGATCACGCGGCGCGCCGCCGCGAAAGAAAACGGCGACGCCACCGACTCCGACCAAGAGACAAGATGCGAGTGGGTATAATAGAAGCGCAAGGAGGTTCGCGACATGGATGCATGCTCAATTTGGCCCAAGGCAAGGTGGTGGCGAAATCACGACGGCGGCGGACGGTGCCCCTAGCCGCCGCCGTCGGCATCGTGAAGGAAGAAGAAGAGAGAGCGAGCAACCGAGAGAGAGGGAAAGAGGGGGCCGGGGAGCCGCTCGGCGTGTCCAGATGGCCAACCACGCGGCCAGGCACGCCAAGGCACGAGGGGGCGCCCGGCGGGCGGACGCCGCGGCGACAGTGCGGCAAGGACGGCACCCATGCCGTTAATCGTAGCACTTTTCCCAAACTTGCTGAATTTTGTCAAATTCTCCCAAAAATTGAACTGAACTCGAAAAACTCCAAAAAGTGACTTAGGCTAATTTTTCAAGATCTACAATTTTCACAATTGGAAGATTTTCAAATTCGGCTTCTAAATAGGACTTTTTGAAATACAGTTCAAAATTTTGAAATTTGAATTCAAAATTACTTTTAAAATCATGTAACAACTTGAAAAACTTTGTACATGACTTTTGTTCATCTCAACAAGATCTACAAACTAGCTTTTGAAAGTTTTTGCAAATTTTGCTTATATTTTGAAATATAGTTTTTTTAAATCAAAAGGGGACAAAACCCTAATTTTGGTATTTTCAAAATTACTCTAAATTTTTGAACTAAACTTTGAAAACTCAAAATACCAACTTTGTTCAACTTTGAAAACTCTACAAAACTGCTTTAATAACCATACCCAAATTCTTTATAATTTTTGAATAAAAGAAAAGGGGGTAAAAAAAGAAAGAATGGAATTTAGGGTTTTTGAGTTCAATTCAAACTTGAATTTGATTCAAATTTCAGAATCCCAATCTATACTATCCAACCATCATCCAACATCACACTTAGGATCAAAAACATAAAATAAACTTAATTTTATCCAAACCACGACTTAACCGGTAAGTAACACGGGGTGTTACACAAAGCACGCCACCGCCGCCCCCATGGGGCGCCGACCGCCGAGGCGAGGCCAGCCCCGCCCCGCCGGGACACTCACGTGTCACCACACCGACACACCGGGGGCGCGCGAGACCGCACCGGCGCTTCCACCGAGGCCCGCTTCCTCCAGTGTGCCGCGGTCGCACTCCATGGCTGGTGCCTGCCCATCGCGTGCGGCGACGCGCCGTTATGCGCTAGCGTCGGAGAGGCGGAGAGAGAGGAAGGAGTCGCCGCAGCCCCACCTGCACTATTGCACCCCACCGCCGCCGCGCCGCCGCACGAGGCGTGGTCGCCACACCGGCGCACACCGCGACTGGGCCCAACCCGCGCCGCCGCGGGGACCTTGTGGCCGCCCCACTGCGGCTTGAGAGAAGAAGGTGGAGAAAAGTTCCCCAAAATGTCAGAACCATCCATAATTCAAGCAATGCGGCAGCTAGAGTGTCCAAGAACCATACCGACGCAAACGGAGAGGACGAGCAGCCAGCCGAAGACCACAATTCAGGTTCGACGCGGCTTCTCCAAGGCCGCCCCCCGCCGCACGACGTCCGCACCTCAGCTCGAGAGCAGATCTACATCTCGTCGACCCCCAGCACGTGCAAAGCACACCTGCCTCGCCGATAGGAGAGCGCCGTCGCGAAGAAGCGCAGCGAGTTGCGGCCTCCGGCCAGCCGAACGGCAGAAAACGGAGCAAGTGGGGAGGCTCACCTCGCGCAGCGGCCCTTCTATCCACGCCGGCTTCGGTGCCGCAACCGACCGTAGTAACAGATAGCGGCTCTGGCTGACTGGTGGCCCCCTCTCGCAGCCAACCCCATGCGACCCCACGCGCAGCGCCATACGGCTGCACGCCTCTCCTGTCGCGAGTGAGAAGTGAGACCGCACGAAAACGGGGAACTGCTTTTTCGAGGACCGGCGCTTCCAAGGCACCTCGGCCCAATAGGCACACCGAACTGTAAAAGACAGGAGAAGACCATGCTGCAGGCCCCATGGCAAGCTCCTGTGTGCTGCGGAGACCGGCGCTGCATGTAGATTTCCAGCTGCGACCGACAGATGGGACCATCCCCGCCCAGCCATTGAACGGACGACAACGCACTGGCTACAGCCATTCAGGCGACGACAACACCACCTGCACCTGGGCCCGCTTGGAACATCTCTCGGGATCGATCTCGCGAACAAAAAGTCAATGCCTCGCGAACCCTTGATGCGAGAATCGGACGAAAGGGGTAAAAAAAATGACGTGGATGCCCCGCCTGCCGGATTCTCCACAACCAATTTACTCTTTAAATATGGTACAACAGGAACGTTTGCAACATGGGCCTGGCTAGAGGGTTGCCTTTTTCTTTTTATTTAATTTCCGTGGGGACAAAACATATTGTCACTTCTCTCCAGAGGTAGCATCGTTATCTCTTCCTTGCCATTTATACACATTATTATAGCACTCCAACATATGTAAATTTGACTAAACTTATGGCACGAAATGGTTGAGTAGGAGCCGTTTTCTGATATGGAGTCACAAATTCGGGCTTGGGGCCTTGGGCGGAAGGGCTCCAAATCCAGCATGTGAAGCAAAAGCCCCTCGAAACAGTCCCTAAACCCTTAATCGAGAAGATTAATAGTAAGAGACGGCGAACTAAGGAGATGGAAGAGAAGGATAAGAAACAAAAGAAAGAAATGTACTGTTGCTAATATTGTCCAAATATATGTCATTGCTAATAGTTTATACAAGCCTACTCCCTCTCGTCCCATGGAGTTTGTCGTTTTTTGACTTTTGAACTTCATGTTTGACCATCCGTCTTATTCAAAATATTTATGCAAATCATAAAATAAATTAATCAATATGCAAGTATCTTCATTGATAAAATAAGTCGTAACAAAATAAATTATATTTGTGCAAAAAAATTTGAATAAGACGAAGCATTGAATAAGATGGCACGGAATTCGTGGTGACAAACTGGGGGACGGAGGGAGTAGGTGAACTTAAGAAATGTTAACTAGCACGTACTCCCTCCCGGTTTGGTAAAAGAAACCGCTTTTTTAGACAAGATTTGGGTCAAACATTGGGAATATAAATCGTCAATAACTTTTAAGTTGTTGAGTTTGCAAATGTGAAAATTATATGAATAGATTTGTCTTGAGAAATACTTTCACAAAAGTATACATATATCACATTGCCATAAATAATTTTATTTTTATAATAATATAATAAGAGGTCAAAGTTGTGTTTTGGAGCCCGTGACATTTGTCTAAACGATTTCTTTTACCAAACCGGGAGGGAGTAGTAGCGCTATCCACTTAAACAAGAGAATTCGATAAGTCAAACAGTCTATCTGTGACTAGAATTGTTTGAAAAAGTGCTAACACCCATGAGACAAAATAAGTAGCATTGAATTAGTCATGGAATATATTTTTATAAATGGTAATATTGTTTACTAGAAACTTGGTCAAACTTAATTTAGCGTGACTATCATGGTTCCTATAATTACATTGTTCATGCAGTGAGTAACCCTTATTTTGGAAGCGAGGGGATGAATAAAGTTGAGGGTGCAGTGTATATCGGTCGGTCCCACGTAAGTAAACACAGGACAGCCAGGAAAACGCGTTGGCGGTGACGATTCCGGAACGGGATTGTGTTGTGTGTGGCCAAGGAGACAAGTTGGAGTGCAGTGCAGTGCAGTCCCCATTTGTGGCCGTATTTACGTGCCAGGAGCAGAGGCAGACAAATGGAACGGGCACAGCAGCTTTTATGCCATGGGAATGCGATGCGATGCGGTGCGCGCGTGGGTGAGCAGTGACCAGTGAGCGGTGGTGGTGGCCATGGCGTGGTGGGGATGTCCATGTATGGCAGACAAAGGAAATCCGTGACCCACGCGCCTTGCCTGCCGCCCCACAAATCACGTTACAATGCACCTCCGCCATTTGATGCCAGTCTCAGCTTGCTGCAATGGCCTACATGCTGCAATGCAAGAAGATGGATGACGTACGTCCTGGGTGAGTGAGGACTGAGGAGAAATAATTAATTCGATCCACCTGCAGCGCCTGTAGGTAGCGAGCGTCACGTCGGCGCCTCCCTTCCCTACCACAGCCACCGCCACCGCCACCGTAGGAGTACTCCGTGCGGTAGTTACCGTGCCTGCGGTAGCTATAGCTGTCCTTGCATCCCTACTCCCTCCTTAAATCTCACTCCACGCAGAGCATCAGTCCCTGTGACTGAGTGAGTGGGTGATAGTGACAGCGAGCGGCAATGGCGCAACTGCTCTCCCCTCTGCTCATGCTGCCTTTCCTCCTCCTCCTCCTCCTGCCCGCCGCACCAGCTGCAGCCGCCACCACCCCGACGCTGGTGTTCCTCCTTGCGGGCAGTCCAACATGGGCGGCCGCGGCGGCGCCACCAACGGCACCTGGGACCGCGTGGTGCCGCCCGACTGCGCCCCGTCCCCGCGCATCCTCCGCCTCTCCCCGTCCCTGCGCTGGGAGGAGGCCCGGGAGCCGCTGCACGCCGGCATCGACCTGCACAACGTGCTCGGCGTCGGACCCGGGATGCCATTCGCGCACGCGCTCCTGCGCTCCTGGCGCTCGCCAGGCCGACGCCCCGCGCCGCACGCCGTCGTGGGGCTCGTCCCCTGCGCGCAGGGCGCCACGCCCATCACCAGCTGGTCCCGCGGCACGCCGCTGTACGACCGCATGCTCGCGCGCGCCAGGGCCGCCGGATCCTCCAGGCTCGCCGCGCTGCTGTGGTACCAGGGCGAGGCCGACACCATCAGGCGCCAGGACGCCGACGTCTACACGTCCCGCATGGAGGCCTTCGTCCGCGACGTCAGGCGGGACCTCGGCATGCCGGACCTGCTCGTCATCCAGGTCGGGCTCGCCACGGGCAGGGCAAGTTCGTCGACATCGTCAGGGCAGCGCAGAGGAGGGTCACACTCCACAACGTCAAGTACGTCGACGCCAAGGGCCTGCCCGTCGCCAACGACTACACGCACCTTACCACGCCGGCGCAGGTGCAGCTCGGCAAGATGCTCGCCGCATCCTACCTGGCAGCCACACTCTCATGACTGCTCATTCATAGATATGCCTTCAGTTCCTGTCGTGCTTACTAGTACTGATGATGCAATGCAATGAAATGATTTATGGGGTTGCCGTAACAGATAAAAAAATATTCTTACGTTACAGAGCCCCATTAACCACATTGTATTGTACTGTACTGTGTACGGGAATATTAATCAAGTCAGTATTAACTCCTCATTTCTGGCAAATCGATGCCTGTGAGAGGCAATTCAGTTTTCACAGCATGTATTCATGCTTCAGGTCCAGAGAGAGAGAGGGCTCTACAAAAGCAATCTAACATCAAACCTGTGACTCTCCTCAACAGATGCAACATTAGGGATATTCATTAACTATCGTATGGTGATATTGCCGTGTCAGATCCATCACACGCTAACTGATGTTCAGCTCACAGCTTTGTCGCCTCAGAATTTCTGGGAGATTGCTCAGAATATGCTTGCCTTGCCTCAAAAGAAGCTTAGGCTGCCACTTTCAGGCAACTGATGACTTCTTTTCTAATAACAGTAGTGGAGGACTGTTCTGGTTGCTGTCTGTCAATATGTACTGTAGTAATGACTCGCTTGTATAGCACTGCTTTTCACTTTCAGTAAACTAGTAGTACCATTCAACTTTGTTGGACTTGTGAAACTGACATTCCTAATGAATTGGAAGAGGGGAAAGTTTGAGTGGGCAACATCTCTATTAGTATACTATTCTCTGCCTACATACTCCCTCCGTCCCTTTATGTGTGTCGCCCGGGAAACGTGTCTGTGAGGGAAACACGGTTTTCTAGAGACAAACATTTATGGACAGAGGGAGTACTCCGTATCAGTTTAGAGACAAGGCTCACTGAAGCTGGCAAATCAATGTGGAACAAGGAAACAGCTTTCCTAACAACCAATACTATGGAGTTCCTCCAAAGTCTGTCCAAGCCAAGCATCTGAAAATAACCCCAAGTCGCATGAAAACAAAATGCACATGCTGCCCCTACTGTCAATACCGGCAATGTCATTCATATAAAAAGGTACCAATCCAGTAAGGCATTAATTGAAAGAAAGTAACTTTTTTTCTTCTTCTTTTGCAGTTTTGCCAACACCACGTGACAGACAGGGCTTAGCTGAACCGTCCCCTGCCTAGCAATGTTCACTGCTAAATCTAGTTTAGAAGCTATATGGATTAAGAAAAAGAGGGGAGTTTCAATGATATCAGACAATAAGGACATGATGTTTGTGCATACCACAATCATTTTCGTCGCCCAGGCCCAGCTAAGGAGGCACAAATGGAGCGTGCCTCATTATGCATCATTCAATTGCTATGAGCTCATTATGCATCATTTCATTGCTATGGAGCGTGCTTGATGAGACCATTATGCATCATTTGTTTGCTTGGGCTTAGTGGCACGCTGAGCTTGAGCAGATTTGACTAGACTCGGAC
This sequence comes from Hyparrhenia diplandra, assembly GCA_015847255.1. NCBI lineage: Eukaryota > Viridiplantae > Streptophyta > Magnoliopsida > Poales > Poaceae > Hyparrhenia > Hyparrhenia diplandra. The sequence goes on from JADLZK010004065.1 coordinate 43,453, forward strand.
CAGCACGTGACCATGAAGACAAGATATTTGCAGCCCAAAACATAAGAGCTTGCGCTCTGCCAACGATTTGTAAGTTTATAGAGTTAGGTCTGCTCATGCAAGTTGAATAGATTTGGGGCCATCTAGCTAGAGGTTCATGTACTAACTAAAATTGGATGCTTACTCATGATCCAGAGTAAGTATACAAGTGCTCAAATTTGTTGTGGGCAAACCATGCCATGTTGATGATGCGGGAATTCAGGATTCAGAAATGGCATGCCATCTGTATTGTCCTACATATACTCTGAATGCAATGCAATCAACCAGGTTTCCTACTTAAGACATGGCATACACCACCAAGTCCCAAATCAAAGAGATGGATTCGATTCAATGGTTATGGATGAATTCAAAGCAAGCACTGGTTATTTTGCAACTTTATTTATCTATTTATTGTACGTACATAGATGACGGCTGCAGCAGCTGCTCTTCTCAAACGGTAGAGATGAGATGGGAGGCCTGACTGACGAGACGAACCAAACCAAAGCCTAAGGGGTGGTGGAATGGAATTGTTAGTCACTCGTGGGCGTCGTCGTAGGAGCTGTGCAGGTCTGTGGTGCATCCGGGAGCGTCGGGGTCCTCGGCGCCGCAGCAGTCGTAGAACTTGGCGGCGTACGGAGGGTCGCCGTCGCGGAGCTCGTAGTACCTGTGCTACAGACATGAGATCATGGGCGAGCACTAGCAGGGAGGGCGTAGGGAGTAGGGCAGGCACCTCTTCTGGTCGTCGTGTCGGCGGCAGACGAAGAAGGAAGGGTGGAACCTACAGGAGAGGCGCGTGTTGGCCGAGGGATCGAAGCTCTGCTTGCACCTCCGGCACAGCTTTAATTTGTCCGCGGAAGGCGCAGGGGCAGGGGCAGGGGCAGGGGCAGGGGCAGGCACGCCGGAATCCATGGCCGCGGCCGTGCGAATGCGAATTCGGGGAGGAGACGGAGTTGGAGGAGGAATGGAATCTGTGTTGTTTTGTCCTCTCCTAGTGGGCCGGGCCGGGCCGGGCCGTTCTCGTCGTTGGTTGGCCTTGGCCTTTGTCTCCTCTACTAAATGTGGAGGTGGAAGTCATCAAGCTTCAAGCAACACGACATGTCATTCAAGATCGTGCAATTTTTGTTAAAAAAAGAAGTTGTTCCATCCTAGTAAAATGTAAGGTTGAATGGTGCAAAACAAAGGATCATTCCGCTAACAGCGCATGCCATTCAACATCATTCAGCTAACAGCACAAGTCCCTGCAACCTTTACCTTCCCAGACTGTCAAACAATCAAAACACCTTTACCTTCCCAGATTGTCAAACAATCAAAACACGACGAGCCTTAGAGCATCTCCAAGAGACATGTTATCCGTGTTTTGTATGCTATATTTAGCTTTTTAGAGAAAAAGTGAACTCCAACATTTATGCTTTATCTTGTTTTTGTAAAATCAGTTCTGGCTATTCCCCGCAATTCGGATGGTAAATATAACTTGATGTGCCGCTAGCCATCTACTTTGCCATAATAGAAAGACCGTTGAAGTTTTCTTGTTTTTTGCATGGTTTTCTATTTTGAAGCTGGGCTAAATTATAAGTTTAGCAATTTATTTTTAGCAACTCTTTGGAGTTGCTCTTAGAACACATATACGATGCACATAAAGCACAGGATCGAGCAGTGATATCCCATAAACATAACAACAGGAACAAGGTTCTTGGGTTCATGCCGCCGTACCAGGGCTGGGCAGTCCTACCATCTACTTATTGTTACACAAAAGGCCAGGTACATATAGTAAGTAGTCTGGCAGGTGCAGTAACATACCATAATCCATCATATGGCTTGCATAAGGCTCGTGCTCAGCAGCTGAGTCCCATCAAACCAACCACTTACACAGACAAAAGAAACAAGGTCTAGGACATCCCAGAATCATAACCAGCATAAGGCCGGTTCACCAGTTTATTACCAAAAGGCAGTGCGGCCGACTGGTTCACCAAACCAGTCACCACGGTGATGCGGAGGCGCTGCTGAAGCCCTGCTCCAGCTCGCTCACTTGTGTTTTCAGCCTCGAGATCTCCACGGCGTCACTTATCTCCTGTGAAATAGCAGACTGCATCATGCGGCGCAACAGACAGGCCTGCACCTCAAGCTCACGGACAGTCATACCTAGCACACCCATCTGTGTGTGCCTCACAGTTTCTTCGTCACAAAACTTCTTCTCCAGATCTCTAATCGCGCCCTGCAGCTCGGCACGCCCCTTCTTTATGCGCAGCAACGTCTCCAGGCGTGAGCGCAGGTGCTCCACGTTGAACCCATCAGCTTCCAGCAGAGAAACGCCCTTCATCTTCTCCTCGAACACTGCATCATCATCCTCAATGCATAGCCTCTTTACGCTCTCTGCCAGGTTGGCGAAAGAGAGCATCAGACCCAATGCCGTCCCTTCACGGAGCTCCCGAACCTGCTGCTGGCACTTATCAAAGTTTGGTCGTTGCGGCACCTTACGGAAAACTTCCATTGCCTCAATCTGTGCCCACAACGGGAGGTCTTCACGAATGGAATTTCCTCGGACCCTGAAGGCTGCTCAGCTATCATGCTCTCCTGGACATTGCGAGATCTCTGCAGCAACGAGTCGCCACAGCCGTTTGTTCTGCTTGGAACAAACTTGGACATTGGCGTACCCTCATAACCTTTTGCTGCGATCACTGCAGTATCACCAGGATGTGCTTCAGTAGAGTTGCTCGTACCAGTACAAGACAACTGTGTCATTTCTGAATTCTCGGTGGACTGGCCAGCTTCAGCTGCATACCTCACCATGGCGCCTTTTGGTGCAATCAATATATCATCAGGTTGTGCTTCAGTAGAGTTGCTCGTACCAATACAAGTCAACTGTGTTATTATTTCTGAATTCTCGATGGATTGGCTACCTTCTGCTGCATACCTTATCATGGCTGAAGTCTGATCCTGTTTTGACATTCCATGTCCCTCATGGACTGCAATACCCTTGAATGCAGAAAATGACCCAAAACTGGTGTTCTGGTTAATGCCAGCGATCCCATCACAACATCCATCAGTTGATTGCTTTTCCTGATAACCTAATGCTTTGTTTGATCCTACAACGCTGCCAAATTCTATGGTATGTGGAGGTATTATAAAAGATGGGGTCTGCGGGAGAGGAAGAGGCCGTAATGTCCCGAAGGATCCAAACAAGGAAGCTTGCAACTGTCCAGTCTGCGGTGCAGAGGGCTTGGTCACCATATGAGAGGAGGATCGTTCAAGTTGATCACTTAGATAAAGTTTAGGATCATAGTTTAAATTTCCAAACCCTGTCGCTGATGATAGTGAAGAAAGTGTCAAGCGCGACTCGAATGACAATATTGTACCTTGTCGCTTGCCCCCTTCTTCAGGATAACTGCTTTTCTTACGCTTGGTAGGCAAATGGGGCTCAAATGACAATAATGTACCTTGTTGCTTCACCACTTTTTCACAAATTACTGCCTTATGCTTGGTAGGATCATTTTCATTGGACACCAAGTCAGGCCAAAATGGTTCCGTTACTACATCTTCATTTACCTTTTCCATAAGAACATCTTCATTTACCTTTTCCATAAGATGTGATCCAGATTCCTGGCTGATGCTGTCATTGTCAATACATGGTGCCGAGGTAGCAATATCAACACTATCATGACATGATGATGCCATTGCCAAGACAGCAGAAGCTGGCCTTTTTTGAGTTGTTGATTGAGGTACCTTACTAACTGGTTTCTGAAATGGGAAAGACAACACATCATTATGGTGATAAATTATAATCTTCAGCGAAATGTTGATACAAGCCAAAAAAGATTAAAAAATACCAATACAGCATAGCTTTAGTAATCTGAACGCATAATTTATATATGTTGGTTTGACTATAACTAATTTATCTGGTCTTTATAAATGAATGAAGAAAATAAACAAATGTGCTCAAGAGGTTTTCTTTATTCTTGTAACCATGTGAACCCGGAATACTAATATCATGCTCGATGCTAAACTGAACCAATTAATGAGAATAATCAATATGGCTTTGTTCATGTCAAAAATAGTGCACAAAGATGAACAAATTTTGATCAAACAAAAAATTAATGTTCCAAGGAATCTAATACTGAGATAGTCACACATGCATAGTGAAAGCAGAGACTTTTGCAAAACTAACCACATTCAACAACAAACCCTTTTTGTGAAAGTGAGCTTTGTTAAAAGCAAAATAATGTCATTACAATAGTTACATAAAGAAAGGCCACCATACATGTGCTAAAGAATTTAAACCAGAGCTTATGAACACTCAAAAAACAGAAAGGTGTATAATTTTTTTTTTGTACCTCTGGCAAGGTGCGCACCCACTTTCCTTGGTACCAGTCATACCGTGGCCTCAGCTGTGTATGGTCAACAGTCAACAAATCAGTACATTCGACATCATCCTTGTCTGCCTCGTGGCTCTTGATCTTCACGACATACTTCTTGGTTGATTCAATATCCAAAATCTCCAAAATAACACCAGGCCACCAGCTACCTTCATGAAGGACTTCTGCGGGAGAAGATGGGGCAAATCTGTACTTTGAGTCCATGTGAACCATGTCTCTTGTTGGCCGGATATAGTGAGAATCTAGAATCTCAGTAAGAGGTTCACCATCCTCTTTAACATCTCTGTATTGTACTAAGAAACTGGACGTGCCAATTACTTTGAGAACAGTAGCTGGACTCCAGTATTTGCCGAACGCTTCCGTGGAGCGACTCACTTCAACTTGGCTTTTCTCTCTGAATAGTGGCGTTCCATTCTTCTGCACAAAGCAAGATCATAAGAATATACACGTAGTCAGGCATTCGCCATAGTTATTTGAGCCTGCACTCAATGAAGATTACAACCCACTGTCCATTAATTTTAATTAATATATTTGATACATCGATCCATTTCAAGCATTCAATCAACAGGCCCATTCCATATAGGCTCAAATGGTTAGGTATAACATCAAACAATTGTAAAAAGTGGCATTTTTTTTTTCTTTCCTAGAGTGCATTATGAAATGATGAACATCTAGTAGGAGTAGCATTATTATATAAATATATAAGCCATGTAACCATGCATGTTGGTCTACAAAGTGCTGAGAAAATACATGTCTACTTCCGGGACCCCAAATTTTAACCAGTTTATTAACATTAAAAATACAATGTTTGCGTAAAAGTTTTAACATTTAATCTTTGTCGTTCCAAAAATAAAATAAGAAGTAGTACTTAGTATTTAGCACTCCGATACATGAATCCAAACAAGCAGAGCACTAGTGAATAGGCCGGCATGCAGATCGCTTACCGCCTTTGCAGCAGCAGCAGGGATCCAGCAGTCGTCCAGGAACACACGGCTCGGCCGCAGCGCCGTCTCCTCGAAGTCGATGAGCTCCCGCGACGTCGGGAAGCAGACCTTGTACACCCGCTGCGCGGTGTCCGCTGCCTCCGGTGGCGGCACGGCACAGACGACGACGCCGGCCCACCAGCCGCCGTTGTGGAACGCGTCGACCATGTCGTGCACGGCGAAGCCCCGGCGCGGCGGCGGCCTGTGGGGCGGGCGCGGGCGCACGTTGGCGGCTGCGGCGACCTCCCGCAGCGGCGAGTCCCCGCCGTCCCTGCTGTTGATTGTGGAGTAGGCCACCACGTAGCTGAGGTCGGTGTGCTGGTACCCTCGACGGTGGCCTCGTAGTAGGAGCCGACGAAGCCGGGGTCGTCGCTGCGCACCTCCACTTGGGCGCCAATGGGGAAGAGATGAGCTGGGTCGTCGTCGTCGCCTAGCAGCTCCTCCCCGCTGCCACGTCGCGGGACCGCAGTCGCTTCCTGGGCCGGCGGCTGCGCCCCATGGATTGAGCTGCGCTGAGAGGGGGTGATTGGCGGAGGCAACGATGGAGGCGGAGGGTTCTCGTGTCGTGCGGCGTCTCGGGCTCGGGGTTTTGTGCTGCAACTGAAGAAGTGGGAGTGCGGTGGTGGTGGTGGTGGTGGGAAGGGGCGCGGCTCCCGAGGCGGTGGCGGAAGCGGACGGCCCGGATGGAAGCTGTGAGGGGCACGCGGCGATGCTGATCGCGGGATACCCGCCGGGGTGGGGTGGGAAGCCGAGCAGTGTCGCTGCCGATGTGACGGCGGAACGCAGTGGCGAGCGGCGACAGCTAGCTGGGCCGCGTACGTGGCCTGGATGCAGGGTGCCACCACCCACCGGAGCACATCGGGAAACGGAGAAGAAAACAGTGCACCACCTTGGGCATCAGCAGCACGGGGACAACCAGCCAGAAGCATTAAAGCTGCTACAGCAACCATCAAGACCCTAAACTGTTTAGGGTGTGTTTAGTTTGTCAACTTTTTTTCCAAAATTTCCATCACATCCGATCCAAGCATTAAATGCACTAAAAAGTCGTAGGTTAAGCAGTATGAAATGTAGATAAACAAAATAACTAATACAATTTATATGTACATTCATGAGACGATTCTTTTGAGCCTAATTACCCCATAGTAAGATAATATTTATCACAAACAACAAAAAATACTACAGTACACTTTTTCGGTCACTTGCCAAATTTTGGTAGCAACTAAACACAGCCTAAAATTTAGAGGCACCAGCCTCAATGCTTGTCTTATAAAAGTTTCATGCACATTAAGTAGAACGTCCCTCACTAAGCAGAAATAGAGTTTTTGCATGCATGGAGGAACAGGGAAGAGAAACGTTTCGGACAAAACGAGTCCGCGGCGTTTCCAAAACGTTGAAAATTAGGTGAAACCTCACTGAGTGCCATTTGGCTAGTCTTAGTAAGAGTATAATTGGAGTTTCATTTGCATATGGAACAGGCTGCCATGTAGTTTTTTTTTTTTATTATTATACTCCCTCGATATACTAATAAAGATATTGTTTTAGACAATGTTTGAGTTAAACATTGGTAATATAAACCATCAATAACTTTTAAATTGTTGAGTTTGCAACTATGAAAACTATATGAATAGTTTTGACTTGAAAATATTTTCATAAAATATACATATATTAATTTTTTATAAATATTTTTATAACAATAAGACGTTAAAGTTGTATTTTTGGAGACCGTGTCACTGTCTAAATGACATATTTTATGAGTACGTAGGGAGTATATGGTAGTGTATTTAAGAAGAGAGAAGAAATGAGTACCTTACGCTTGCGCTTGCCCAACCTACTAGGCCCGCCCCTACCGGCCTCCACCTGGTCGCCGACCCGCCCAGCCATAAGGGAGCTCAAGCTTGACCTTGGCTCTACTATGGGGAGTGCATGTAGCGAAGGTGGGAGAAAAAGAAGCAACATCTGATCTACTTTTGAAATAGCCAAAACCAACGGATAAAACATATGCATAAAGGTAGTTGAAACATCATTCAAAAACACTAGAAAAACACATCTAATCTACCTTTGAAACATCCTGAAACAACTGTTGAAACACTTAAAAGATCCCTTCTAAAACACTTGGAACATCCCTTCTAAAACATGTGAAACACTGAAAAACATACTATTGCAACATACCTTCAAAAACATCTAAAAGACTCGAAACAATTTTAACATAGGTTTGTAACATGTGTATATTACAAGTGATATGCAACACCCCAAATCGACCTTTTGCAACATTCAAACAAAACACTTGAACATGAAGCCTGAAACACCTCAAACACTTGAAACATGATGTCACCGGCGGCTGTAGCCTACCTGGTGGTGGCTGTGTTAGCTAGCAAGCTCGGATCTAGAGGAACATCTACAGCAAACAGCCCAGCGTGCACAGGCAACCACTTCGTGTTGCGGTCTCTTCGGGTCATCGGGTGGGCGCGAGAGACGAAGTCCAGACCAGCGGCAACATCCTGGTGGCGTTGGGTGGTGTGGTGCCTGCCATGGCCGTGATGGGGTGAGGTCGATGGCAGCGTGCCAGTAGATAGGGGCGAGGTGCAGGATGGTGGTGTGGCACAAACAGCGGGAGGGCATGGCGACGCAGCAGCGGGAAGGACATGACGTGCGTGGGGGCGGTCGCCGCGGTAGGGGAAGGGGCGCGGCAGGAAAGAGTGTGGCAGTAGGATAAATGGCCACACGAGTTCGTGAGTTCGAGATTTGGATGTGCGGTGTGGGAATGGCAAGGGTCCGATACGGGCCTTCTTTTTTTAGGCACGGTCGTCGCTCCTAACAATTACCATGAAAAGAAAGGGAATGGAGATAGATCGAGCCCTCTCTTCAATGCCATCTCATCCTTTCTTTTTTCCTAACTTGCTTCTTTGCTAAAAGAAGCTTTTTTTGGAGAGCGTATAAGTGACTTTTTGTTTGACTATTTGTCTTATTTAAATTTTTTAAATTATTATTAAAATTATATTCAATGATAAAAAAATAAGGCAAAACAAAATAAATAATATTTTTTATAAAATTTTGAATAGAACAAACAGTCGGATAAGAAGTATAAAATTTGACATTTTTCAATGGGATAGAGAGAGTAGGTATAAGTATTGTGCGATTGGTGTTTGTTGACCTCCTAGGCACTCCATTATTCCTTCCTCTTGTGGTCCAAATCAATATATTGGAGCATAGACACACACACAAGGACATGCATGGTGATTACGATTTTTTTTTCAAATGAAACAACATTTTCACTAATTAATTTTCATCAGTAAATTAATCTTGGATCCTTTTGAGAGTAGGATTATTTGGTATGGTAAGTAACTAAAAAGTATTGTATTATGCGAAAACGTAGAACTCAGCTAGTTTGGTTTTTTATGGCGTGAAATCCGCTCGCCTAGATTTAAATCATCGATTTATTTCTTAGAGTTAATTAGCACTGTGACAGGCAAATAGAAGTACCCCTAGACACGAAGACATGTGTGATGGTGACTTGACACGAGTGCAGTGCTTGTGGCCCTCAACAACAAGATGTATGTGTGGCTATCTCAAACAATGTCACTCAAAATACAAGATCCATTCCACATTTGGTAGGCAGCCTAATTTCATACTAGACAAAAAAAAAAAAAAGATAATATAATGCATAAGGTATTAGGCAGCTAACCATTATTGAATAAATGATGCGTAATAGGGAAAAAAATGTGGATATGTAATTAATAAATAATTGTATACAGAAAAATATTTTCGGCGTTGCGTAGAGGTTGGAAGACGGAGACAAGAAATGGAGGGCAGGCAGGCCCGTGTGGCGGGAGTGCGAGAGTAGCAGTGCCACTGCCATGCCGTGGATGGAATGGGATGGGGAAGTGCATGGACGACGCAGCGGCAGCGCAGTGCTTCCTTGATTCTATCTAATCCCGGCCTTATCCTGAATTCCTTATCAATGAAATCCCTCCACTGCTTCTGCCTCCAAGAATCAAGGAAGCAGCTAGCGCCCGGATATAGAGAGAGAGTTGGTACTGCTGTGCTATCTAGAGGCCGGAGGAGTAACAAGCGTGGCGCACGTGTGTGTGTGTGTCTCTCACTATCTATATAATACATGCGTTGCGTGCAGCCAGAGGAAGATCGATCGAAGCATCATCAGTTCATCACTGTACATAGTAAGAATTGAATCGAAGATGGATGAGGAGAAGCTTGAGCAGCAGGCAGCGATGCCGGTGCCTGTTGAAGAAAAGAAGAAGAAGTTTGGTCGGGTGTGCGTCTTCTGTGGGAGCAGCCCCGGGAAGCGGTCGTCGTACCAGACGGCGGCGGTGCAGCTCGGGCAGCAGCTGGTGGAGCGCGGCATGGACCTGGTCTACGGCGGCGGCAGCGTGGGTCTGATGGGCCTGGTGTCCCGCGCCGTGCACGACGGCGGGGGCCACGTGCTCGGGGTGGTGCCCAAGGCGGTGCTGCCGCCGGAGCTCATCGGAGAGACGCCCGGGGGAGCTCAAGCCCGTCGCCGGGATGCACCAGCGCAAGGCAGAGATGGCGCGCCACTCGGACGCCTTCATCGCGCTCCCAGGTTAGTCACGTTGCTTCTTCTTGAGCTTCTTCAGCAGCACCGGCAGTAGCAGCAACCAAACCGTCGCCTCGACCTCTCACCAACCAACCCATTGCTTCAGGTGGGTACGGGACGCTGGAGGAGCTCCTGGAGGTGATCGCGTGGGCGCAGCTGGGCATCCACACCAAGCCGGTCGGCCTCCTCAACGTGGACGGCTACTACGACCCGCTGCTCGCCTTCGTCGACAAGGCCGTCCACGAGGGCTTCGTCACCCCTGCCGAGCGAAGCATCATCGTCCACGCGCACACGCCACGCCACCTCCTCGACAAGCTCCTCCACGTCGACGATGGCTCTTCCTTGGCCGCGCCGGACCACATCAGTTAATTTTTCCATATGTACCCTGAAGGCTTCTGTTGCCCTGCTGCCCCTCTTATTGAACTGGAAAACAATTCCCAAAGATAATATGAGACAGACATGCTGTTCCCTCTCCGTCCATTCATATTCATACTCTAGTCCAATGAGGGCTCCTTCCTTACAGTTGCGCTCCCTATGACAGCAAGTGCAAGGATAGGGACCCATCAACTACACCTTCTGGTTCCTCTTATTCATACACAACAAATTACATTTATATTACATTATCACAAACAAGATCAAGATAATCACCGCACCATGGTGCTAACAAAATAAAACAGTAACCAACTATTCACTTCCACAAAAACACACATTTCCTTCATTGATGCCTTTTTATCAGATGTGCTTCAGACAATTGGCTGAGGCACATATACACGACCTAAATAAGCCATAAGACAGGAAATCTACACATTCAAATGCACCCAAAAAACATAATGGGACCATGTGTGGGGAATCGGTATGAGATATCTCACAGAATAGTACACTACAGATATAACAAGGTTCCTATCAGTTTGGATAGTGTCCGGATACAGAAATCGCCATCCATCTATAAACTTCAACTAAAGAAGCATACAATGCCCTACCACGATATATCATGGGCAAAGCACAAGCACCAATGTTAGCGAAATACAAAGCCGCTGCTAACACATCCAGTCAAGCACAAGCTGCAGAGAACCAGCAGCAGTCCCAGACACCTCCTGCGGCAAAACTGACTAGTCCGTTCCCAAGTCTACTACCACAAATCTTGGAATCAGAGTCATGTGGAGGTAACCAAAAATAAAATTACAGCAGGCACCTTCTTTCACCACCCTGGAAGAAAACTCGGGCACTTGGAAGTCGAGGGCTCCAGAGGTATTCCGAGGCCGGATCAACAAACAGGAAGCTACATTAGAGAAAGTTGAATCAACAAAGAACACTACGAATCTACCATCTCATCTTGCAATTCGCTAGGGGCAATGAGCCCCGGAATGGCAAGCATCCGTTGGCGCTCCCTTTCTCTTTGGGCGGCAGCCTCTTCTGCGTATAGATCCTTGTTATCCTGAAATCACAAGACAAGCAATCACAAACGTGAATCACAAGACAATCTGCTGGTGGAACCAAAGGATCCATCCGCTCCACAAGCACATAAAAAACCATATTATATGGTAAGCAAGAAATGCATCCTCATTCCTAGAGCCTAGTTATGGTAGTCTGTCACATCCCTATTTATCACGTTTGGTTTTGCGTCAAATGCATATAACAAGGATAAAGGTTATGGCAAGCAAGACTGAGGAAGTTACCTGAGCTGAGAACTCCTTCGACTGCACCAGGAAGTCTCTAATATGGTTTTTGAAGCTTGGAAGATCATGTTTTGAACTAAGAAGGCCATCTACAAACTTGGTCACCTGTCCAAGGAATCTCATTAGGTTTGTGGCGACTCATGGCACAACCCAAGCACAGTGTGGCTGCAATCATACCTCGGTTACCGTCATGTTGGGGAATGATGTTCCTAAGAGTTTTATAGTGTAATCTCGAACAAACATGGCATTATCTGTATATTGATATGGTACTGAAGAAGCATCCCATAGAGGCTCCGTTAGACCATCAACCTACATATTAGCAAATCGAATAATTAGATGAACAAATACAATGCTCAGTTACAGGGAGGACGAATATACACATACCACACAAAATAAGTGTTGTAAAACCAAAACATGAAGCTTGAAACCAGGTTTGTGGAATGTGTCTGTGAGAACTGCAAAAAAATCTCTTGTTCAATTGTTAAAAAGTAGGTTTTGTAGAATTGATTTTGGAATCCTGAAGCCTGCAAACAGATCACATGGGATAGTTAGCTTCCATATAGCTATATGATGACAGCACACAGCATTGGATGGAAGATGTTTTTCCACCTGGAAATTTTTCAAAATTTCCAACAGTAGACTAAGGCCAGTCTCTGCGATATTTCTCTCTGTATGTCTGAATGCCCAATTAATGGAATCGATCACAAGCTTCAATTGCTGAAACACAAAAGTCAAATGACAACCATAAATAACATAAGAGTTTAAAGTTGACAATATCTCACATCATGAATTCACATCAAAACCTCAAAACAAAAGGGGTTACTAACCGGACTTGAAAGCTGGATTAATGCTTGGAAGCAATGGGTACCAATTGCACGAAGCAAAGAAAAAAATTTGAGGCGGTGCTCAGGATAATCTTCAAAGTTCTTAGTAATCATCTGATAAGAGAGATAATAAACAACTAAATGCTATGTAACGATGTACTTGAAAACAAATTCAGTATAACAAAAGCAACTTAGTAATTGTATTCCTACCTCAAGAGTGCACTGGAAAACAGCCTCAAATATACGAGGCACATCCTCAAGCATTTCTCCTTTGTACCTGCAGGAAAAAAAAAAATAACTCTTAGAGTTAATGCAAACATACAAAAAATGATAAATAGCCAAGAATATACATGAATTTGTGGCTCTAGACATCAAATATGACTTTTTAAGAGGAATCAATTTTAATAGTCAGGTATAGCTCGGTTAAAAAAACATGTGACCATGACACAAATGAACAAAGAGCAGGCATACTTGTTAATGATTGTTGCAAACAACGACAGAACTTCAGACTCCCTCGCATCAGGTACATTTCTAGCATAATCACCAAGGACGGATCCATCATTGGTGGAACGAACTGCTTTCCTATGTGTGGTAAATCTTCTGCCTTGTCCACAAAAGTCTCGATCAACTTTAGGCTTTCCTTCTTGACAGATCTGTCACAAATTCAAATTAACTTAATCAATGAGAAATTTGAATCATGTTTTGATTTCATGGACATCTACATAAAAAACGAAGTAGTGACAGCAAAGTGGTTATTTCTAATACTAATGATGAATTGAATAAATGGGTCACTAATTCACACATCTCTAACTACCTTATGTCATCCTATATAGCCATTAGGCAAGGTAACCAATGTAATCACAGCAGGCATTTCTACAGGTAACCAACACACCAGCAGCAGAGATCACCTCAAAGGAAATAATATTTTTTTAAAGTACAAAAATCAATAGTTCATACCTCAAGAGTTTTACAAATGATGTCCTTGAGGCAAAGGGTCCTCCTTCAGCAATCGTGCTTGATACAAGCTCGCTGTACATTCTGATATGAAGAAAATGCATGGCAGAAAGTAGAGGAGCCATTAGGTAGTGAAGCCGTTAGCTTTGAAGAAATAAGGATACGAAGGCACCAGTGCTATCACAACAAAAAGTTGAGGCACAGAGAGTAAGATGTATGGGGAACTATGTTCTTTCAGTAAACTAAGCTTAGCAGAATGTAATCGATAAAGCTAGCCATCCAGCACCATAATTATCGGGCCTTGGCCAGAGCAGAGCAATCACAAAACTACACAATGTGATTCTAGCCACATAAGTGTTCAAGGGTACATATAAGTGCTCTTCAGACCTGATTATCTAACCTTAGGATATGCAATCTAAAACACTAATAACAAATGATGCACAGATGCAGCACACATACCTGTAGACTGTTAACATGTCCAAGAAAATTAGCGAAATCTGTGGGAAGAAGTGTGGCCCAAGGGAGCTCGCAACACTTGTGTTTGTCTGCAAGCACATATAACAGTGTAATGTCAGTACCCCACTAGACATGCAAAGGGTAAAAGGAAACCAAAGAATCAAAGGCCAAAATTTTTCCAGTTACCACAAATTAAAGAGAAAATGCAACAAACAATGGAAAGTTGTTGACAGTCTCTAACTAGTGTTTGGTGACAATGTCATTAAACTGCTATGGTAGACTTGAAGAACACTTTTTTTGAATCATGTGTTCAGGTAGAAACAATCAACACTTGGTGTTCCAAATAAAGAAAGGATATGCCAAGTCACTTGAGAAAAATCCTGATATTAACAAAGTAAACCAGCAACATCAAATCATCAAACCTATTCAGAAATAGCCACTACTCAACTTTGCAGCAAATATCAGCTGCCACACCAATGTATCAAAAAAATCATTACAAACATGGTGGGGCAACCAAATTATTCGAAGACTTAAAAACTGTGACATTAGCCATTTAAAGTCAAAAGTTGGGGCTTAACAAGACCATAAAAAAACATAGCAAGAGCAAATGCATTTTCTGGCCTAGCAACTACAAAGAACACCAATCTAGAGGTAATGTATCATGTATGAGACTGGGAAGTTCAGATGCCTGACACTTGTAGGACATCATGTGCATCTTAAAACAATCTCTGACCAGCATTGATGAAACTTACAGAATAAGGCAAAAGGAGTAAAATAAGTTTTTTTTTTCAGACTCCATTTTGTTACCTGAAGGATGTTGAGAACTGATCTGATAACATCTTGGTTCTTCAGGATATCAATGCTTTGGCTTGCCTGTCCAATTATTTCTGCCCACTTCTGTAAAATCATAAAACCAAAGTGTAACCAAGTTAAAATCGTATTCAAGAACAATCGATAGCTAAAACTAAAGTGCAAGATAGAATATAAAACAAGAAACCTGATTAGGAAGGCTCATCAATCTCTTGAGGTATTCATCCCTCTTAGTGTTGTCAGATTCAGCTTGAATCATATTGCCAACCTGAGCAATAAGCACAGAAAATGTTTTTTAAAAAAAAAAAAATAAATGGATTATTTATTGGACCAATTTTTCTAGATCATGTTCAACATACTGATTCGTAAAACGTATGAATCTGATGTGGCTCAAGATCAGCAATTGTTGTAGCAAGATTGGACAGAAGTTCAGAAACAAATGGTTCATTCTCGCCCACCTGGAGAAAAAGGGCAAACATGAAAATCAGCACCAGGCAAAGATCTATGGAGGAATGATATGGATAAAGTTAGGATGGGTAGAACAACATGAAAATAGAACTAATAGTATTTGTAGGTCATGATGGGTAGATTGAACCAACCCAAGGGTTCTTTTTTTTCAAGACTAATAAAAAATATGAAGTACAAGCATATAGACCTTTTGGGAAAATTCTTGAACATACCTGTTGTGTCACAAATTTGCGCTTGCATTTTTGAACGATTTTCAGGAAGGTATCACATGCCATATCCTGCCACAAGCCACAGCAGCACATATCACACATGGTATTCATTGAAGACAGTACCAAAAACACTAACTTAAGTGCATATGCAAATGGAGGCCCAAATACAAAAAGACAGGAGGGGCATCAAGCCATCAACTACCAAATAAGCTCAAGCTACAAACAGAAGGATGATAAATGACTTGTTCAACCACATACTCAAACAAGAAATGATGACCATGCATTTGAGAAAAATAGAAAAAGATCAAACTATATCCACGATAAAAAGATGTCACTTAGCCAACTCAAACAAGGCAAAGGCAACACTGACCTGAACTCCAGGATGCATCTCATGCATGAACTCAAACAATTTGTTGACCACAGTTTTCAAAACCTTCCAATGAGCCCTGAGAAATCTTGGATACTGACCAACAACATACCTAACAATTGCATCATAAATCAGCCAAATAATAGCAAATAACCTTATACATGTGATAAATGGAAGAGAAATGCTTTATTACATGATGTTACTTGCAATCACAGCTTTGTTGTCTTTTCCCTTTGTGATTTCACAGAGGTTTAGCAAATCACGGATAACCATAACCAGAAATCTATTCTCCTGCAACAGACACATGAGAAAAGTTTAGAATTCCATACCACATCTAACATTAGTTAAGGATTGATACTTCCAAAAGTGTTTCTTAGAAGCAAGAAAAGGGACAGAACAACATACAAACCTGCTCCTCTACCATAGAGCCTGATATTGATCCAATAGCCCAACAGAGAGTATTAAGATTATTCCAACTCCAGTCTTCTCCATTTAATTGCTTGCTTAGTTTTTTCAACATCTGAAATTCCAGGATAAATTACCGTAAGTGCTGGACTAAGCTCACAAACAGCAAAAATAGAGCAAGAACTGCTATTCACCATGGCCTTCATCACAGCTAAAGTGAATCAGGCCTTCTAACCATGAAAGTACTAACTGTGTAGGCACCACAAACCACTTTTGAAATTAACTAATTGTTACAAGCTCCATTCGTGTAGTATTATTTTCTGAGCAAGGTAAGCATAATATAGTATTAATTGCATGTATGTTCTTAAACATATGTATCCGTGAGCATACCTGTTGCTCTGTATCCTCGTGATCAAGATGAGATAAATAGATCAATGTTTCCCTCATGATCTGATATTATTCAAAACAATGGTAATTTCCACATCAGTCAGAAGGTTACAAAGCTTTTAAAGCACAGAGCATATGAATGGTGGGGTAGTAGGATATTAGGCAATCCTTTTACTAACCTTGTACTGAACAAGAACATCGTTATCTTTCATTGTCTCACGTACAATATTGCCATTTTCGTCTTCAACAATAAGTACTTCCTCAGGCTTTGCCATTCGACAAATCATGAGCATCCGTAGTTTTGAAAGCGGACCAGAGTAAAGCTGTCTCCTCTGTTGAGTGCCAGTCCCATCTACCACTCCAGGCAACATCTGTGCCTACAGTATAGTTTTAATGAGATTCAGAATTCAGAACAAAATACTATAATTAGAGAGCATCAAAGAAAGAAAAAGACAGATCCCCAAGAAAGGAAGTCTGTATCGTAGCAACTAAAGGAATAAAAAGGGAAAAGGACGCTAAAGAAATGTCACCACAATGTATTGTAAAAAAAAGAAAGTCATTATTCATTTTATTATGGTAATGTTCCAAAAGAGAGAGAAAAATAAAATAAAAGCACCTGAAGCCCCATCATGCTTACAGTTGCTGCAGGTTCCATTTGATTGTGTGCTTCAAATAGCTCTAAGACAAACACATTCCAGTAATCCAAGCAGACCTGTAAAGTTTCATAAGAAGGCCTGTAAACTATCCAGTGTTTGTAAGGTGGTCTTACACCATATTTCTATGACAATATATTTTAGCATCCCTACCTTAAAAACCTCTGTATCATCAACATATGAAATTCCAATAAGGTACTCAAGACCCATAAGCAAAGCAGCAACATTTTCTTGAGTTGTTTCCAGTGTACGCATGTGATTCTGCATTTAGCAACGAGAAGAAGGGGTTAGACCAATTGGAGACTCATTTGTTTTTATGGAGTATCTTCATATACATCATCATTTCTCTATTTGTTCTTTCCTACTTTCCTATAGTGCTTAACATGACAAGCAACAAAAGCTGATACAGTACAATCTGAAGTATGGCAGATTAGTTAGAGAACAACCTATAAAACCATACAAACAATTGTCTATTACTCTAGAGTCATCTTATACGAGACAAGTACACTAGTACTCAGGGGAGAAGGACCTTACCTTAAAGAAGGATGTAAAGAAGAGTGCGAGATTTTGTATAAACGCCTGCACGAATGAACAAAGTGTGTTTAACATAGAGTGATATAAAATTAGGGGGAGCATGAATCATGGACTCCTAGAATATACTGCTACACCAGATAATATGGTTTCAGGTGTACCTGCTCTTCAGTTGAACCATTAGCATATGCGTCTGGGATTTTTTCAGGAGGAAGAATAGCCTATATGCAAAAGGAACAAAAACTTAAATAAATTTAACTGAGTTACTTGCACAGAAGAAAATAGTAAATGTCTTTGAAATTACCTGCAACTGAATCATGAAAAATGTATACATCTTCACATATTGCACATTATAAAAATCACCAAATTGAAGAGCTGCAACCTGCAAGGTAGCTAGATATATCAAAAAAGAATTCAATACAGAACTTCTCTAATGGGTCCCAAAAAGAAGCACCAGAGGCTAGTGTAACATATCACAATACGGAGCTCCCAAACACTATAAAAGAAATGATTTCCCATTTTTCTGTTGGAGTTACAAACTATATGGCTAAATTAGACACAGAAAAACTAGGTGTCCCTTACCTCTGTTAGGCATTGAAGTGTAAGATTCCGATAAGCAGCTATAGGGAAGAACTTTAATAATGTCTCCAGCTAAAAAAAAAAAAAAAAGAAAAGGTAAGGCCCAGTGTTTTCATAGGCAAAGTTGGCATTCAATAACACAAGATTCAGTCGTCAACATACCAACGGTGACTCGAAGATGAATCCAACGGGGATCCATGATAAGAAAGCATGGAGTGTCGCCAATGTAGCACGGATGAGTTCTGGCCTTTGCGTTGCAGATAGGACATACAAACATAGCTCATGAATGAGCCGGAACTCACTGAACCAAGAAAATAAGATATAAGTTAAAACAGAAATATTACTGCCTAAAGCATGCAAAACGGAAGTAACATTTTTTTGGTTAAAACATAGATTCATGAACAGCAAGTACCATTTTTTTTTGTTAAATCATGAATTCATGGATAAACTATCAAATGAACCACAGGTAGCCAAGAAAATATAGAAGTTGACAGCAAGACCAACCTATTAAGTGAAGACTTCAGCTCTTTGATCTTTTGTTGTGTCATCTCACCTCTTGAGAAGTCAAAAATTTCTTCACTTAAAAGCTGCATGTTAAATTTTGGATAAGCATATAACCAATCCAAATTAAAGTCGAGGAAAATGTCAAAGTTGAAACCACAGAGAAAATAACGTGCCTTCAATATAGCCATGCAATTCTCACATATAGTTTCACTACTCTTTGCAGCTGCAACAAGATCAGGTATGAAGGATGACCATCTAGCAGGCCACTCGTGTTTCAGGACCTATTAAATTGCAAGGAAGTACCATGAGGACAAATATATCAAAACACAAGCTTCATATCAATGTTGGGAACAAGAACATCAAAGTGGATGGTTTATATGACCTGTTGAACTGGCTGCAAAGGTGAAGAAAAATGAAAAGCTAAATGTACAGCTTACCTGCACCAAAATAATATTGAGTTTATTGACGTAAAGCCTCTCCTGCCGAAAGGTAGCTTCATTGCTGGAAAGCTGTCAATAGTACAAAAAAGGGGCAGTGGTGCAAAAAAATGATTAAATAGATCAGATTTATTACTTGATAAGTGCAATCAAACTTTAATAAAAATGCAGATATTAATCCTTGCCTGCACAATAACATCGGATATGTAATTCTTTATGCCATCACGTTGTTCAACAGGCAATGCATTCCACCTGTACTTGATAACACTTTCAAGTACCTACATGAATGTTGGTAACGAAATCATCACATGCTAAAGATCAAAGACTTGGACTGCATGTGCAGCTGTTGCGGCTAGCCCACTCTCAAACTGGCTTCCATTTACATCACTGATACTCTATGATTCCGCTCGTATTCCTATACTAGAAAGTAGAACCTTAAAAGGATCTGTATGCAACCATTGTTTAGCCTTGTTGCATAACTCATGTGCCAAATTATCGCCACACGTTACTTATGACCACAGACAAAAAGATGCAAAAAAATAAAAGCCATAACTGAAAGTAGGAATTTGTCCTTTCTTGGAATACAGTTATAACTAATCCTGAAGATATAGAAAAGCACCTATCGTAGTGATAAACAGAGAAACTTATCTTGATACATATAAACTTGATTAGGCATTTCCATTTGTAGCTTGGCATAGTTGCAATCATATTAGGGAAGTAACGGAAAGAGGGGCTGACCGTTATGATAAAAAGGCAGTTTCATTTGCACAGGGCACAGAATAGGATGACCTTAAGAATTTTCCACCTAAATAATGTCAAGCTTAGTATATGTTCCAAAATATGACAGACATAGATACTTTTGATCCTTGCTGGGGGTTTTTTTTGTCAGCCATGCATTCTAAGGTAATGTTACATGAGTCTATAGATGTGACTATGCAAGCAGACCTTTTAGGTTGAGAAGGCTAAATTGAAAATCTGAATTGCATTTATTTAAACCAATCGACCAGGGCATAAACATAGCATACATCCTCCCTCCCCTTGAGACACAAACTACTCCCATGTACAACGACAGCCAGCAGAGTGGACAAACTTACTTGCAGGGCAAAGAACTTGGTGTTGAGATTCTGGGAATTCTGCAGAATGTGCACAACCTGTAGCCACATGTCTGGGTTATTTTGTAGATCACGAAGTATCTGATCAGCGGCGCTCCTCTGAAATGAAAGGTAGCAGATACAGTTGTTAGGCCAAAGCCACAAAGCTAGAAACAGATAGACAAAACTAAGTAACAATGCTAGGCCTCTGGTGATGAGAAAAGACCAGTCAGCTCAAACTAAGGCCTAGATAGCGTACGGAGAAGACTAAGGCGGGGTCGCCGTCTTAGAAACGGACAACATATGGCACGCTAAACCTTATCACCAACAGAAGAAAAACCCTAAACACTAAGTATCCTAGTTTAGCAAAACCAGGTAGCCTTCACATTTAGCAAGTCGAGCTCGTATATAGACTCGAAGCTCGAGCAACCGAAGAAAACCCTAACTAAAGTCGTTCGGGGGCAAGTAATCCGCGAGTTGGCGGGCGGATAGGCGGGCGGAAGAGATTACCTCCTCTTTAGATCCGGTGCCGTAGAAGGCGGCGACCGTGGCGTCGAGGAGCGTCACGTCTATGGGCTGGCTCAGATCCCTGAGCTTCTCCGCCATGGCGGCAGCTGTTGGAGTGAGAAGCTTGTGGTGGAGGCGGCGGGGAACGTGGGAGCGGGGAGGGCTCCGGAGGCGCGAGAAGGCACAACCCTAGAAGCAGCGAGCGCGGCGACGCTGGCGGCGGCTGCGGCGGCGGCGGCTGGGTTCTTATCGGGCGAGAGAGAAGTCGGGGGGGGGAGAAGAAGGAAAGGGGGATTTTATTTTTTGTTTTATTTTTTGTTTTTTGGGGTTTAAGAGAAGCTCTCAGCTGTGTCTGCCTGAGCCTGAGCCTGAGCCTGAGCCGAGCTGGGACGACGCGACGCGGGCGGGGGGAGTTGCTGCCAAACCACGCCATGTATGTATGGTTGAGCACCAAATGCACGCAGCTCCACCGTCACTTGTATAAATTACGTCTAGGTCCCTGCTTCAGCTTCTAACTCTGGCTTCAGCTTCTGCGGATCTGCATATGGTTTTGGACGCAGAGTATTTTTGAAGTATTATTAGAGAAATATACTATGGTTTACCAACATACTTTGGTTTTTAAAATCCACTAGGTGTTTGGATGCAACTAATATAATAATCTTGTAGTCTCTAAGACTATGGTTTTATCAAAATTGAAGTCTTTTGGGGTCTAAAAATCTCCACTTGTGACCTTGTTTTTCTAAACCATGGTTTTGTATCTCTTCGATTTATAAAACCACATTTTTTGTGATACTAAAGTTTTCAAAAACATCACCTTCCAAAGTCCCTAAGGTTTCCTTTTCAATAGTGGCCAGCTCTTTTTTTTTGTTTGGACAACTCTTTTTTTTGTTTCATAAAAAGGAGTAAACTACACTGGGGAAATAATATTTTTTTTTGTGGTTGGTGCAATATCAATACCTATCTTCAAAATTGAACAAATAGGCAACATTGACTCGGATGCCATTGTGGTGTGGTGTGGCATGGCAGAACAACGGTCGATTTGACATGCGCATAAAGACCGTTTTAGTGATACAAATTTTAGAGAAAGAAGTATAAGAAATCCTTGTTTGTTGGCTTCCATATACGAGCAGATAGATTATGGTTCATCTAGCATGGCTGAAATTGGATACCGTATTATTTTTTTTCAGTGTAACGTGGTTGGTTCAATTAAAAGCAACATTGCTTGGGTACGCACACAAGCTTAATTGTCTCCTTTGAGAAAACCTTGTGGAGTTTATAACATTTGAATAAAACTCTTGTTTCCTTCATGTGTTATAAGAAATATAGCAACGAATGATAACATATCGTCCGAGACTAATCGAATTGTTAAGTGCAATATGCTAAATTTATAGCAAAACATCATAATAAGTGAACTAATTGCTCGCAAGAGAGCCCCTACTCAAGAGAACCAAGACCCCCTATTTGGTTGTGACCCCAAATTCTCCCTCCGGAACGATTTTTGTTGGGTAAACAGACAAGGGCCCCATCAATAAAGAATTTATGGGCCGTGTGCAGCGCAAGATGGACACAGACACGGCGAAGTTTATCCCGGTTCAGCCGCGGGGCCCTACGCCCGGCCGGGTGGTGTCCTCGCCTCGTGTTACCTCGCGCCAAAGGTGAGCTTGTAGTAGGGGTTACAAGCGGTGTGAGGGAGAGACGCCGGGTCTCAAGCCCCACGATCGTGGTGGTAGTAGTGGTTATGCTTTTGTTGGGGCATTACTCCCCTTTTAGAGGGAAGAGGGAAGTAATGTTTACATATGTGGATGCCTAGGTGGCTAATTCCCCGAGGCTATGCTTGTTGCATGCGCCCCGAGGGTCGGCCGTTTGGGCGTTGTTTGATGAAGACACGGCGTCCTAATCCGATTTTCCTGGTGCGGCCCCCCGGAGGCGCCCTCACACCGCATGGCGAGGGCCGGCCCCGTGAAAGCCGGGCCGTGGCGTGTCATAAGCCCGAGGGTCCGCCCGCCGGGGGCTCCGCTTCGAAATGAACAAAGTGTTGTCCCGGTTTCCGCGGCCGGGCGGCGTAATATGTCACCGGTTTAGCCTTGTGTCCCATCGGCCGGATTTGGGAAGTGATCCGCAAAGTCGATTTGATCGGGCGTAATCGATGGCCCCGCGCGTCTAGGATCGTGTAACCGCATTAAATGCGAGATGTTTCCCTTCCTTGAGACGGAACCTCCCACCGAGGGTCTATGACCGGGTGAGTGGGTTGAGCCACCTCGCCGAGGATGGAGAGTCGGGTCTCCCTCGGACGAGGCGGAGTTTTGCGCCCGAGGGTGGTGAGCTAGGGCCACCCTGGGCGAGGCAGGTCTCTCATCCGAGGTCGGTGAGCTAAGCCACCCTCGGGCGAGACGGAGATTTGGGGTTGAATCCCTCTTGTAAAGGTCCCCGACTTTGTCCTCCGTGAGCGTAGATCCTCGCTGTGACTCCAGTGGTCGTGCGTGGGCCAATCCTCGGGCTCTTGGCCCGGGTCCATGTCGGCGGGCCGTCCTTCTAAGCGGGATGATAGCTCGAAAGCGGGCCCCGACGGCCGACGATTTCTCGTTATATGAGAATGTCACGGGGCCCGATATTTAGACCCGACAAAGGCCCCATCTTTGTTGCATTGTTTTCTCCCCCGCGCGGCGCCGTCCCGGCCGCGACGCTTCCCGCCCCTCCGCCATGTGGGTGCTCCTTCGCTCTACCCCCAACCTCCACCAACGGCCTCCCTCCATCCCTCCTCTTGCGCGAGATCCTCCCCTAGGATCCCGACAGCCTCCCTCAAGAAGACCTCTACTTTGGCTAGCCACGAGCCGCGACTAGAAATACGATCCCCGCCCTATGTCGCCCATCCACTTCCATGCGAGTATAGCTCAATTGATAGAGCATGAGGATGACAAGCGGGTCCCTTTCGTCAGTGAATACCTACAGGAATTTAGGGGTCTCCATTTGAGTGCTATTGCTGGAGTAGAAGAACAAATTTGGGCCAACAAAAATAGGATTGGGCACCCAAATCGAAAATAGGGGCCTTGATTTAGGGTCTATTGCTAGAGTTGTTGTTAGGACTATGCTCATGCGGCGGGTGCCAAGTCTCTGCCTATAAAGAACTCGAATACAATCTAAAATATTGTCTATCATCGGAATAGTACCTTGGCCCATATAAGATCTCTAGACATATAATTCATGGGCTACGACATTACATACTCGAGGAGCATGATGAACGACCAAAGAGTTTTGGAAATTGTTTAGCAACAACTCCTTCGGCTTACATATATATTCTCCAAGTGGTCTAGTTGAAATGAAGTTTCTACTTATTTGATCATCGAGGCATAATGTCCCCACATCGATCTTCACGATGTCGAGTTAGCTACTCATCACTCGTTGCACGTCATCTTAGAAAACATGTTGTATCATATATATAGTAGTCTTGGGCCCTGTTTGGTTAATTAGACATTTCTTAGTTCTATGACTTTTAAAAAAAAAAAGACTCTTAAGAAGGTGTTTCTAGGACATTTAGTAAAAGTCTAAAAATCGCCTTTGTTTGGTTTCCTAGAGACTATTGGAACATTTCTTTTAGTCCCCACGCAGAAAAGTCTCTATAACCAAACACTCCTAGCATGAAACTAACGCCTCCAAAACAAGTGGTCGCATCTAGAAGAGCAAAGTGCACCGGTCCCTAAACTTGCGTGGGTGCGTCATCCCGATCCACAAACTCTTAAAATGACTAGTTACATCCATAATCTTACTTGTTGTGTCATCCATAATCTTACTTGTTGTGTCATCTGAGTCCCTTAATTAAATCTGACCACATGTCTTGTTCGTTTAGGCCCTTCCACGCAGTTTCCTACTAATTGGGCCGCTAACGCCGCAACGCTACCCCCTCGTGGTGGTCGCTCGTTTCACAAGACCGGGTACACGAGTCGAGTGGCGGGCGGCAAAGTAACCAAGGCGCCGCGACTAGGGTTTGGTCGGATTCCGCGTGAGGAAGGAGGAGATGAGGGCGTCCGCGCTGGTGACCATCGTCTCCGCTGCAGGATTTGCTCTCCGCGATGGTGGCGACATTGCGGGCGGAAAGGCTCCGCCCTATGAAAGGTCCCTTCGGTTTTTGGTAATTGAGTGTCAACATTAGGTGAACTAATATGTGTGATTGAGATTATACACAGGAGGTTAATTCACATGTGATGATGCAATGAAGGAGCTTATTGCATATGAAACATGACATGGAGTCATGTGACCGAGGTGGTGAAGATCAAGACAAGGCTTGGCTTGATGGACCGGTTGCAAGTGTGAAGGGCAAGTCGAGGGACTTGGTGCCGAAGGACCGACGCAACGGTGAAGAGCAAGTGAGGTCAAGATCGATGGACCAAGAAGGTCATGTGATGATATGAAATGGATCATGTCATTCTTGATCGTGTTGGTGCATGTGTTGCATCGGTACTTGAAGATGGAGCGGAATGGAAATGCGCAAGGCAAAGGTATAACCTATAGGGCATTTCATTTCGCCGGTCATTGGTGCTTAGAGAAGTTTATGACCGGATTTAGGATAGATGGCCGTACTATCAAGAGGGGCAAACTTGTTTGCATATCGGTCATCTAGTGCCACTTGAGCGATCTAACTTTGCGATGTGTTAGGATCGAGTGGCGTGCTAAGAGCTAACCCGACCTTTGAAATGATTGTGAAAATGCTAACACACTTGCACATGATGATGTACACTTGGTGGTGTTGGCACACTTGCAAAGGCGGCGGTGATTGCAGGGTTGAGTTGGGTTTGGGAACCGCTCATCCTCCCGCCGAGCTTGCGAGGCGGGATTCGGCCCTTTCGAGAAAATGAGTTGCATATTTTCTATTGCGCCGGATGCATCGTGGTGGTGAAAACATGCTATCCCTCGTGCTCAAGTTTGGTATACTTGATGGGTAGCATGTCGAAGAGAAGGCGTCGGTGATTCGGTGGAGTTTTCGCTGGAAAACGGTGACCGGACGCACCGACCGGAAGCACGCCGCCGACCGGACGCCCGTGGGTGCGTGCTCGCGAGAGCCCCGCAGCCGTTTTTGGCCGGACGCAGTGGGACGGACCTGGACCGGATGCTTCCGGTGTTCGACGGAAGCACCGGCCGGACGCATGGAGGTGGGTGCCATTTGTGGGCCCGGCGTGTCGGTTGTGACCGGACTCGCGGATCGGACTCATGACCGGACCGGACTCGCGCGCCCGTCGGTAGCTGTAAAACACCCCAACGGCTCTATTTTGGCTTGTGGCTATAAATAGATGGGGTGGCCGGCTTTGGTCGGTTCTTCGAGCACATTCTAGCCTTGGTGGCTTGTATTGTGGTGCTTGAGAGCCCTCCCACTCACATATGCTTGATATCGTTCATCCGATTGAGTGAGAGATCGAGTTCTAGTGCGTTGCTTTGAGAGATTGCATCGTGTGGCACTAGGTGATCGTGTTGCAAGCCGGTGTGCTTGTTTCTCTTGGAGGTTGCCACCTCCTAGACGGCTTGGTGGCAAGAGACTTCGTGAAGCACGCAAGGAAGCTTGTGCGGTGCTCCGAAGAAGAGATTGTGAGAGGTTCGTGCTCACCTCGCGGGGATCGTGAAGAGCAACTCTAGTGGAGCGTGTCATTGAGCTACCACACTTGTGTGTGGGTTCACACGGTACCCTCTGAGGGATTGGCTAGAGGACTCACACTGTGTGAGGGACTCGATCGAGCTCCCAGCTGTGGGATTTGGCACTGGCCATTAAGCTTGAGAATCATCACCGGGTGATTCGCCAAACCGTGGAACCACTAAAGTGTTGGTCGACACAACGAGGAGTAGGGGGAAGTTGGCAAGCTTCCCGAGACCTCGGTAAAAAATCACCGGTGTCATCTTGTGTCCACACTTCGCGGTGGTTTGCATTCTCTTCATCACAAGCTTTGTTCTTATATTCATATATATATTGTGCTTGTGGTTGAGTAGTGTAGTTGTAACTATCTAGCTTGTGTAGCTTGTTTAGTTACTTTGCTTAGCTTGTGTAGCTAGGTAATTTGAGCCTTTGGGTTAGGCGTGTGTTGCCTTGTCCATTGTGCATCTAGTGAGCTTAGGAGCTTTGTGCTTGTGCTTACTAGAATTGTGTAGGAGCTCACCCGTGCTTAAAGTACTAGTGCTTAGGTTTGTGTGACCTTGCATTAGAATTGATTAGGAGCTCAAGCTAGGATTGTCACTTCACTCTTCTTGTGTAGGATCTTTTGTGAGGTGGTTTAGAGTCTTAGTTAGAGGGGTGAAGTCTTGGCTAGACCGATAAGTTTAATTCCGCATTTGTTTCGGTTAGCCGTTGCGATTAGTTTTTAAAAGGGACTATTCACCCCCCCTCTAGTCCCCATTTCGACCCTTCACCCTACGGTGCAGGCGTCTCAATCTACATCATTATCTCAGCCTCAGGGACCGCTGCAGGATTTGCTCTCCGCGATGGTGGCGACATTGCGGCGGAAAGGGGCTCCGCCCCTACGGTGCAAGCGTCTCAATCTACATCATTATCTCGGCCTCAGGGACCGCTGCCAGATAGTGCTTTCATTTGCTCCAATAAACCTATAGCGAGACCTATACCGCTCACAACATGCACCAAAGGCAGCAGAAGTAGAAAGAGGAAGGCTCCACAAACAAGCTCCAATGATGCAAAGAGCTCGAAGGCGCGAGAGTGATCAACAGCTAACAAGTCATGTGTGCTATAGTGTTCATGATGTATATAGCGCAGATTATATTTTTTTGAACATGTCAAATACTCATCTTGTTCTTGTCAAAAAAAATACTCATCTTGTTTAGATCTTTTTCTTTACGGAATGTTGGTACTGATGAGAATCCCGTGGTGTCATCCTACTGCTGTTAAAATTCTGTCGCAAAGTTGAGGTCCTAATACTGTTTAAATGCCGTGGAATCTCTTTTGAACATGTCAAAGGTTGAGCTTGGATAAACAGTCAGGCCACGCACAAACACGTTGTGCGCTTTATCTGCAGCAGCTGGACGACGTCCGCGGCACATACGGAAGGAACAACGGCGTCAGCTGCTCCAAAATAATAATAAAAAAAAAAAAAAAAAATGTGGAAGGGCCTAAAAAGAAAAAAAAGACACACCGTCTATTTCAATTTACGGACTTAAATGACACAATAACTAAGATTATGGATGCAAATAATCGTTTTGAGAGTTCGTGGCCCGGGATGTACACCCACGCAAGTTTAAGGACTGGGTGTGGTGTGCACTTTGCTCCATGTAGAACTAGCCACAGAGCTAGAGACACACAAAGCGTGACCAAATTAAACCCCCTCCCCCACCTGACTGATTCCAGCACAATTCAGTAGGCCTTGTTTAGTTTACGAAAAGTGAACCCAAAAAGTAATACAATACCCGTCACATCGAATCTCTCGACGCATGCATGAAACATTAAATGGAGGTAAATAAAAAAAACTTATTGCATAGTTTGACTGAAAAGTGCGAGACGAATCTTTTGAAGATAGCTAGTTCGTTGTGGGGCAATAATTACCAAATATACAAATAAAAAGTGCTACAGTAGCCAAACCAAAATATTTCACGAACTAAGCACAGCCTTAGTTTAACAAAGTGGTGGCGGCCATTTTTGCCTTGGCTTTGGACGAGCGAGGGTCCATTATTCTCCTCCTCTTAATTATCCTTGTTTCATGTATACCAACGAAATTCAGTCGTCCCTGATGCAGGTAGGCAAATGTCACCACTCATCTGTAACTGTTGGATCTACAAACTCGATCGCCTGTGTGTCGGTCGTTTGCACTGCCTGCCGCCCTGTGCATTCGATCATGTGCTTTGTTACCGTCGTCTCGATGCGTTCGTTGATCGGTACCACCACCTCGATCTGTAGCCGTCATGTTGGTCCTCGATCAACTGGCTGATATGTTTCCGGCCTCTGCCTGACGGACCTTGCTGTTATGTGTGTCTGTCCTAGCCTTGAGGTGCATGAGATCGATGTCCAAAATAAACGAGTCTTGTTTGCTGATTTCATTTGTAAACTGACGACTCGATCGCGGCCATTCAGGAATGAAAAGAGAAGCACACAAGTATTATTAAGCAAGCTCTGATGACTGATGACACACTTATGGCTACAATCGACTGTGAACTGCATACATGTTTGTACACGCATCGCTATATATATCTACAACTAATAATAATCGATATGCTATATGCTTATACAATAATAATAACAACATACACGCATGCATGCAGCTGAAGATGAAAGAAGAGGAACAAGAGTACTTAAATTAGGGGTCGTAGTAGTCGGAGTCCCAGAGCGGCCTGAACCACATGGAGTGGACCGACTCCTGGAACGTGACCATGAGCAGCAGTATGGCCACCGCCAGCGCCACGCCCCACGGCGCCGCTGACGACGAGGACGAGGACGCAGCGCCGTGCGCCGCCGCCGCCGCCCATGGGTAGTGGTGCGCCGCTCTCCTCCTCCTGGTTGCCCAGTACCTGCGTCGCCAGCTGAGCGCGGCGAAGAGGAGGAAAGCTGCGGCGAGGGCGAGCGGCACGGCGAAGACGCGGGCGCCGATCTCGGCGCGGCGCTCGATGGCCTTGTAGTCCACGTACCCGGAGACGGCGAGGAAGAAGACGACGATGGCGAAGAAGGCCAGCAGGCCGGGCGGCGGCAGCGAGCACGACGACAGGGCGCGCGCCGCCCAGCTGCGCTTCCAGGACCGCCGCTGGTCGGAGGAGTGCAGCCACGACGACATAGCTCTCGGTCACCAGCAGCTAGCAGGCCATCTGCATTTGGAGCTAGATATCTTGTGGTGTGAGCATCCGATCCGGTTTTATGTGGAGATGTGGAGAAGAGAGGCCAGAGAGACAAGAAGAAAGAGTATCTAGCTAGCTAGTGGAAGCAGGATCGGATTCGGATCGATGCTTCCTTCCCTTTAATTTGGCAAAAGAGGAAGCTACTAGACGGACGGACGGACGGACTAATTATATGTTGGTGTGAATCGAATTTAGGATGGATGGAAGCGAAAGCTGCTAGCGATATGATGCGGTGGTGGCACGCCGAGCAGGAATATATGCTTGCTTGCTAGCTATTCCTATTCCTGTTCCTGTTCCTGTT
The DNA here is from genome assembly GCA_015847255.1 of Hyparrhenia diplandra. Taxonomy (NCBI): domain Eukaryota; kingdom Viridiplantae; phylum Streptophyta; class Magnoliopsida; order Poales; family Poaceae; genus Hyparrhenia; species Hyparrhenia diplandra. The sequence goes on from JADLZK010004065.1 coordinate 73,361, forward strand.
CCTTCGTCGCAGGGGAGGGCTGGCTCAGGGCCTCAGCTCGCTCGCTCTCTCACACCGGTCGCCCCACTGTTCATCTCCAGCCTGCAGGAGCTTTGACATTAATTTGTGAATGCAACGGTTTTGGCACTTTGACATTTGATAACTCTACTCCTATGAGCTTTGACATTTGTGAATGAATGCAATTGTTTAGTAAAAAAAATCATGCGATGGGCTGGACCGGCATCTGGAATTATTGGGCCAAATAAGCCCAAACAAGGAGGAGAGAAGACGGCGACTGGAAAGGAGGGTAAGCGGTTGCCGGCTACCACGAAAAGCCCTGCCTCCCTTCCCCTCCCGTCGCCGATCCGCCACCGCCCGCCGTAGCCCGCCCAGATGGCGGCCTCACTCTTGTCCTCCCTCACTGTGCCCCTCGTCTCCGCCGTCCTCGGTGCCGCCATCGCCCTTGTTTTCCTCGCCGGTTACCTCCGCCGCAAGCGCGCCGTCATCGCCCACATCCTCCCACCGCCACCGCCGCCGCCCCGGACCAGCCTAAGCATGTCCGCTCCTCCAACCACGCCCACCACAAGAAGCGCGCGCAGCATCACGCGCCCGACAAGGTGGGTTTCATTTCCGAATCATTATTCTTTCTCTCTGTCTGCTAAACTAGAACCCTACAGATGCAGAGTATGTATTCCTTTACCCGAGTCGTTCCATAACAATCTTTTCTTCTAGGACGCCGCCAAGAAGCATCACCATCTCGATGTCAACACCTTGAGGGGCCATACCGACTCTGTCACTGCACTTGCCTTCTCCAACGACGCTGCCAACCTAGCAACCGGTCAGTCTTTCTCATTCTTTCATGCCATGTGTTTTCCTTTCATGCTACTTCTTTTCTCGAATGTGGATATCTTTCTATTCCCTGCTGCTCTTGTTCCACTTCTAGTTGCCTAGTTTTGCCATGGCATTGCAAATCCACTTCTTCTTACGAAATCTTACATGCATCACCAATCAACTGCCCCCACAATCCAGTAATCTTTCCTGCTTACTGCTGCAGTATGTGCCGATGGAGCCATCAGGATATTCAGGATCGATGATACCTCTAGCAAGAGCTTTAAGTAAGATGTCGCCTCAACAAAAAATTCATAATTCTATCCGAAAAAGCCTGGGTAGCACCATGGAACTATAATGATGTGGGGATGTTTGCAGGATCCTGAGGATAAACTTGCCTGCTGGAGCACACCCAACCGCTGTTGCTTTCTCGGAGGGGTCATCATCTGTTGTTGTGGCAGCACAGGCGCTTCTGGGATCATCTCTCTATATGTATGCAGATGTTAGCGCTCCTCCAACCACGGCAAACAAGCAGCAGGGGAAGCTTTCTCCACCTGAGATCAAGTGGAGTCACCCCAAGATCCATGGCAAGGAGTCTGTGCTCAACCTTACAGCGGCCCGTGCAACTCATGGGTCCGGTGATGGGAGCACTATAATTATCTCATGCTCAGAAGGTCTGATCTGTTCTATCGCTCTTCACAATGTTTATTAGTTATTCTAGTGGATTCAAGATTGTAATTGGAAGCTGTTTTATTCCATTGAATTCAAATCTAGATGTTTCTCTGTAAATAGTGAACACAGAAAAAATTCTTATTTCTGGCTAAGGCTAATTATCCTAAGCTATTTGCAGCAACCGATATCAAAGTTTGGCACGGGAAGAGTGGAAAGGAGTTGGGTACAGTTGACACCAATCAGTTAAAAAATAATATGGCTGACATATCCCCAAATGGTCGCTTCATAGCTGCTGCAGCTTTTACTGCTGATGTCAAGGTTAGTTCTGTCGCTAGCCTTCGCGTCCTTCCTTTTATTTTTTTTTATGGAATAATTTTTTGCAGTATCAAAGACCATTAGATGGCTATTTTTTTGGTTAACTTTTCTGCTTTATATATGAGTTGTCAATGCACTGGAATTGTTCTCCACTGAAAGGCTGTCTTTGGATTGTGATATTTAGTTGCAGAGTTTATGGGGAAAATATTATATAAATTGCCAGGCACTTCTGCGCCACAGTTACTGCTTCATAGTTGCAATGTTTGTGTGTTCCCTGATTCTTCTGATATTTACATACTGATGCTTTAGGTGTGGGGAGATAGTTTACTCGAAGGATGGTTCAGCGAAGGAGGTTAATAAAGTTATGCAACTCAAGGGTCATAAGGTAATGACCCCCCCCCCCCCAACAAAAAAACTTATTTGCGATGAGTTCCATTTGATTGGACTTAATCTTGTGACAAACTGATGAATTCTTCTAATTCAGAGTGCTGTTACTTGCTTGTGCTTCGCTCCAAATTCTGAGGAAATTATTACTGCATCCAAAGATGGTTCCATTCGAGTATGGAACATTAATGGTATGCTATATCCAGTTACCTCCACATCATTGTTGCTTCTTGAGTTCATAGCATTTAGCAAGTTAAACTTGGCGTGACACTAATATACACCTTATAAATGTAATCTCTTCAATGCACTGAATTCTACATTTGCATGAAAGGATCATAAACACATGGTTTTTATTGTGCTTTTCTTCACAAAGTTGCCACTTCGGAAGATCCTTTCTTTCAATATAGTCGAATCTCGAATCTCCCAGTAGATACATCCAGTGTGTGGCTAGGTGTTATGGTGGATTATACTAGCTTCCAGAGTTGTCATTTTCCTGGTTTTTATTAGCCTTCTCTAAATTTTGGTCTCATCTTCAACCTTTTTTTTGGGTTTCCATGTTACTTGCATTAGTTGACACTTAAGATGCAATTCCTGTATATAATTGTCTGTGATAATAGCACATGTTCTGTCGATGTTGCCATTGTAGAAGTAGTTATGCCCATCTTGTAGTCCTTTCAAGCTTTTTTTTGTGCAGTTTTTGTGATCTGATACACATTCTTCTTACTGTTTTTTCAGTAAGGTACCACCTTGATGAGGACCCAAAGACCTTGAGAGTTATGCCAATTCCACTCCATGACTCAAAAGGTTCTGTTTGCCAATATGACCACATGAACGTCTCTCCTGATGGTAAAATCCTGGCTGTAACAAGTGGACCAACGTTGCAATGGTTATCTGTGGAAACTGGTGCGGTTTTGGATACAGCTGAGAAAGCACATGAAGGTTTGTACTATCCCTGACTGCTTGGTGAATCATCTTCATATTATTTTGGAAGTAATGGTGCCTCCAAACCTGTGTGGGAAGTTTTTATGTCTTTCATGATTAGTTTTTTCAATTGATACACTCGCAGTCTCATCATTTCCTAATCCATGATGCATTGCTTGTTCTAAATATTTAGAAGCACAAGCACCTACTGGTTGACTTTAGGCAATGTTTTCGTTGTGCTAAATAAACTATCAGCAGAGTGGCAGGCAGGTGACAGTCTAGACAGATTGTGACTGTTATGTCTTAGGCGCTTGAAAGACTTGAATTAGTTCTTAGAATCTTCGAAATGGTGGAATCCTTTGTGTTTGAGTAGTTAGTTATCCAGAGACTTGAATTGTTACTTATTGTTGGGCACTAACCTGTGAGTTCCCAGGTCGATGGGGGTTGAGGAACATGGCATGCTACCCAGGAAAGGTTTTTATAAGTCAGGGGTGAGAATGTTCCCACGTTCTGGGGACGAGGAACGTGGCTACGTCCCTTTTTCCTGTGGCTGTTGCCAGTACACCCAACTGTGTAGTCAAAGTATATTTCTGAGCCCTGCAGCCTAGATGGAGTCCTATGGAACATGGCTATGAGACGTTGAGATTGCAACCAAAACTTGCTGACTATACGAGTCTAGACTTCCATCTTATTTCCTCTGCACAATGATGGATCTACGATTAGAAGACCTCCTGATGGTATCAACAACCAAATACTAGTATAGTATATGTACTAAATTTCTAGGCTGTTGCCAGTACACCCAACTGTGTAGTCAAAGTATATTTCTGTGTAGTCAAAGTATATTTCCTGTGGCTGTTGCCAGTACACCCAACTGTGTAGTCAAAGTATATTTCTGAGCCCTGCAGCCTAGATGGAGTCCTATGGAACATGGCTATGAGACGTTGAGATTGCAACCAAAACTTGCTGACTATACGAGTCTAGACTTCCATCTTATTTCCTCTGCACAATGATGGATCTACGATTAGAAGACCTCCTGATGATATCAACAACCAAATACTAGTATAGTATATGTACTAAATTTCTTCTTAATCTTAAAAAGGCTCCCACTAGAAACAAATTTGATAGACGATGATATCAACAACCAAATACTAGGGCCATGGCCCCAAATTTGCCAGGGGGCCATGGTCCCTGCCAGTCCCTACCACCCTTCTTGGCTCTGAAGTGTTTTAGCCTGCTTTTTGATTGACCCTGGTGTTTGATGTTAATAGTATATGACAGATTGCATGGGCATACTTCTTGCTTTGAATAACATGCTTTTGACATGTGCTCAGGTGATATAACTGGCATTGCTTGGGCTCCGCGAATGATTCCCAATGGTAAGATCTCTGCAAATCCTGTCAAACGAAATGCCTATTATAGGCTTACAACATTCCTTGTGAGGTTTCAATAGAGGCTCCTGAGCCTCTCCTGTTCTTAAAAAAAACATTCCTTGTTAGGAACTACCAATGATACGAGTCTTTGCAGCTTACATTTACTTTTAACATAACATTTCATAGACACATTTATATAGTTAGCACTTGATTTGGAAACAATGATATGTGCTTTGTCCTGGATGACTTGACTGCAGAGTATGCATGCTAATCACACTCACGGTGGTTCCGTTGTGTCCCGATAAGTAGCTAATGAATTTTCTGTTTGGAGTTGATGGACTTTAATGTCACGTAGCCTTTATTTGGAAGAATAGCATTCTTCTGATGGAGCATGCGTTTTATGATGTCTTAATCACACTGATCTTGATTTCTTTAGGTGGCGTGCCTGTGTTTATTTTGGGGAGTGCTGGTGTGGACAAAAAGGTGAAACTTTGGTCAGCTCCACATGTTGGTTCAACATGAGCGGTCAAGAACTGAATCTTGGGGCCATCTCCTAAATGCATAAGACAGCTTTACCAAGGACACAAAATGGAAGAAAGGGAAACAAAAGAAGGATGCAAGCTAACTAGCCCAGAACAGGGAAGGCCTTTGCTTGGTACTCTGTTTGCTGTCACACTGAACTGAGTCATAGTTTTGTTCCATTGAGTTTGAGGGATAGTACTGAGCGAGGCCTGTTACTGATGAGTGTGAAACATGGCTAGCACGCCCCAATGCAACAGGCAGGCACCAGCTTTGGGGTTGTAGTTTTACTACTATATAGTCTGCCAACTCTTTCTACAATAAAAATGAATATTTGTCTGCATTTTTCTTTATTTCTTTTTACTGGGAATGACCTGGATGGGTGATCCAAATTAGTTTGTGCTGCTTTGAATACACACCATTTTTTTATTCTACTCTAGTCCGATCCAATGGTTATGTAATGTTTGTCCTATGATGTGATGACCATTTCTGCTGGGGTGGAATGGACGAGGTTAGTGAAATTGTGCCTGTGAACCGTCCTGTCGATAGTTGCTTTAGTCCCCATGTGTGGATGAATCTGGCAGCAAATGTCCTACTTTGCGCATTGTTTGGCATTCTATTGAAGATGAATTTTATATTACATTTACATGATAAAGTATGCAAAGTTGGATGAATTGATTATCCTATCTAGCTATACGCATCGTCAGTCATATGGGTATATATATAGCACACAGATTTAGTTTAGCCCCGTCGTGTATGGTAGGCACAATGGTCTGCTGGTAGATACATGGAATGTTTTGTCGAATAAAGCGATCGCCATATATGTGTATGCTACACTATATATTTTTATTAGTGTGAAGTGCCGAAGCAAGAAGTGTGCACGTACGCGTATCTAGGAAATAACTAGCAGCTGATACTGATATATATAGTGATGATGATATGCGTTCAGTTGTCCTTGACACATTAATTAAAAAACGAAGCTCCCAGCACAAGCTGTTTCTTTTTCTTTTTTCGTTTACATACAGTAAATTAACGGGGAAAGATTACACATCGGCGGGATCCGTAATTGGCAGGCACTGATGTTGATGTACCATTTGCGGGTGCTGGATATATAGGAACATTTGGAACCAACATGGTGGTGGTCATGTTATTGTCATCTGCCCCCTCCATGTACATCTGATGCTGCCAGCCTTTCATATTAGCTTGCTGTGCTAGCAGCTAACCCTGCTGCTTGAAAATAACGTTAGTGCTCCATCAGTACATCCATTAATTGAGGCTCGGCTATATATATTCATTGATTATTCATATATGCATCCGGCTACTAGCTTTATTTGGTTACATGGAATTTTTTTGGGTGAAAGTTTACTTATTTTTATTATGAGGCGTCAATCTCTTTAGCTCTTTACATTCAGGTATGGCCTAGTAGTAGGTCTAATTAAGTAGAATAATATCGTATCGTCCTAGACTTTGTTATGCCTCGATCATGCGTTTCCTTTGTTCACGTACGTACAAAAATAGATAAACTAAAAAAACACTCCAACAAGCGGGTTCAAATCTTTTGCCAAAAAAAAAACTCCGGCCTACATATGCTTCTCTTTTGAGAAAGAAGTAGACTAGCTTGCTTTTGGTTTATTTATTGGAGGTCCCTCCTATGCTATGCTAATGCGTTGGAGCTCATGATGTGTGTTGAGTGTTTTCAAGTCAAAGGTTCCGCTCTGGCCAATCATGATGGGTTGCATTTTGTTTCTTGTTTTGATCTATTGCTATTGTTGTAGAGCTTTTTTTATTATTATTATTACTACATACATTATAGCTCGAATCACAATTGCAATCTGGTATAGAGAGCGACAGTTACTTTGGTGCTGAACAATTGTATATATGTGACAATGCAAAATAATAGTATAGTAAGAAACAATTATTATATACATACACCGGCTCAATTATCATGTCCTCTCTCTATATATACATCGATCTGTGCTAGTATATATATCTGTAGTATGAGCTAACCACCTGTATTTTGGTCGTCGTGTTCCATTTACAGAGCTAGTAGTGCGAGTGAAGTCCAAAGTTATATGTGGCTGCATGGTATATAGATCTTACAATGTCAAATAATCGTCGATGGATTTTTTTTTTTTTTGAGTCATTGCAAAATAATAGTATTGTATGTTTTATTATACATACATACATATTATACAATTATAGTGGTCCTCTATATAACATCGATAGCGAGTATTAGTGATATATATAACCACCGATGTATGAGCTTAACCCCTTATCTGAATATATTTGCATGCATCCATCGTGTTCCATTTACAGAGCTAGTAGTGCGAGTGAAGTCCAAAATTATACTATGTGGCTGCATGCTATGGTAGATCTTAGCTGTCATATTCTCGGCGATGGATGGTTTTGCTTCTCAACAGCTACTAGTTATTAGCATCCGTACTGTATTGTATGTTATGTTATTATACATGCATATACAAGTAGTGGTCCAGTCCAAAGCAAGAAGACAGGGTTAGCGAGTCTTATTAGTGATGGATGTTGAGGGAGGTAAGGGGTAACCACCGATGCCATGCTTGTTTGCTCCCTCCTTATCATGAATATGATTAAAGCAGCATGCATCGATCCATCGTTTTCTTTTATTTTTCGATCTTCCTAACAAAGTTGGCTCCTCTCTCTCTCTCTCTCTCTCTCTCTAGGTTTATGTATGTATGTATGTATGTATGCATGCGTGTGCCTGGATATAATGATGCACTTTTTAGTAAGATAAGGTAGCGTTTTGACATGGCGTTAAGAGGGAAAGGTTCCTGTGTATGTTGACTGTTAGTCTGAATAGATACGTACGATGCGCAATTGAGTTTCAGAGAGGGAGATACAGTAGAGCTAGAGAGATGGGATTACCTGCAGTTCAGTTCGACAGTACGGATGTAGTAGCAAGTTTCTGATGCAAACAAGTTGGGAATTCCGATGAGATGATTGAGATGGTATGAATGGCACGCATGTAGTTGTTGAACGAGCCAGCAAGCAGCAGGTTTGGCTGGTACTGAAGAAGAATATACTTATATGAATCAACAATAAGACTGACTCTCAATTAATCACGGCCGGGCCGGGCCGGGCCGGGAATTATATTGCAGAGGTAGGTAAGAATGAAACAAGCAGGAGGATCGGATCTGAGGACCATTTGATGGAATGCATGTGATGATGGAATCGTTGAGATGATGATGATGATGATTGAGTCAAGTAACCAAGCCTCCCTCCCATGTGTTCCATCCCTTGCCTCAGCAGATCCATCACTTTAAATTACAGCCAGTTGCAAGCTGCAGGATACAGTAAGCTAGCCAAAAGGGTGAAGAATATGAATGGTTGAGGGGGGGCATTAGGAACAATTAGCAGGTGCAGGTAAGTGTCTCCTATGGAGCTCACATACTGTAGTACTTTGTTATTTTGGCGAATGCAGATCCAGATGGTGTGCCTGCATCATTCGTGTCACCACCATCTGCAGCTTTATTTGATCCATTCCGGTTGTCCCGTCGATACAAACTAGCAAGCATCATGTGGTGTGGTGGTGGTGGTCGGGTTACTTTCAATTCAGGCGCCAGGCCAGGCCGCCAGCACAGAAACTGAAGAAGAAAGAAAGAGCTCTACCACCACAATGCACACCGGTGCATTTGCAATTGCAATTTGCAATTTGCAGAGCGAACAACAACAATAATTGAGATGATGGATCATTCTACTTCATTTTCTTATATAATACTATGTATACGTCTTATACACCAAAATCCATGCAAAAACAAAGAAAAAGCTTACTACTGTTCCATTGCCATTGCCTCCGCGCACGATTCCTTCCCTGATCGGACGGCCGGCCGGCCTACGCGCACGAGCTTACTACTGTTCCATTGCTATTGCCTCCGCCGGTGTCCTCCACGCCGTCCATCTGCTGCCGGTGTTGGTGTTGGTGGACGGCGAACAGAGCGCGGCAGCTCATCTCCCTGTCGAACCGCCACACGTAGTTGAGCCCAACCAGGAGCTCCACCACCGCTGCGTCCACCCTGTCGCGCTCCGCGAACTGCAGCGTCTGCAGCAGCAGCACGCTGCCGTTGCCGCTGCCGCCCCGTGCCGCCGTCGGGCCCCTCTGCTCCAGGCTGCGCTCCGCCTGCCACCGCACCGTCGCGTGCGCCATCGGCGCCAGCCACTCCAGGATCCCTGCCAGCGCCGCGCGCCACTGCCCCGCCAGCCCCGGGTCCGCCGCGGGCACCGCGCCGCGCAGCCGAGCCCGGAGCTGCGACCGCACGCTCGCCGTCAGCATCCCGTACAGCTCGTCCCGCTCGTCGGGGCCCACCAGACGCGGCGACCGCGCCATCCGCTCGATCGAGATCACCAGCCCGGCGTACCGCGGCGCCAGCGCCGCCGCGCCCAGCGTCCCCGCCGGGGGCGTCAGCGCCGCTGAGCTGTCCTCCAGGAACCCTCGCTTATTCGGTTTCCAAGCCAACGACGACGGATGGTCCAGGTCCAACAGCAGCAGCTCCTCCATGGACATGGACTTGCGCGACACCGGCGCATCTGATTCGGACCGCGCGTCGGCTGACGGGTGCACCGCCGACGAGAGTGTCAGGCTGCGGTACAGCGGCGGGGTGGCGCTGCTCGTGGCCGGCGCCGAAGACGGCCTTGATGCGCGCCAGGGTGGTGAACGCCGCCCGGGCCAGCGACGCGACGACGGCGTCGAAGGTGCAGCCCCAGAGGGACGTCAGCTTCAGGTGCTTCACCTCCTGCTTCTTGGAGAATACCAGCTGCTGCTGCTCCGCCGCCACCGAGATCTTGCTCGCCGACAGGCTGCGCCGATGCCCGCCGCCCCCGCTGCTGCCGTTGCTGGTGGGCGCGCACTGTAGGACGAGGAGCTTCCGGAGGCCGTGCTCGGCCTCGGACAGCTCCTCCATGGCCCTCCGGAGCGCGGCGGTGGCGGCCACCTGCTTGTCCAGCTTGCTCGCCCTCGCGTCCATCTCCTTCCAGCTGGGCGCCGCCCAGCGGTGGCGGTCCCGGCCGGTGTCGGCCAGCTCCTGGAAGGCGTCCCTCAAGTCGCGGAGGCTGGGGTCCGCGCAGCGCGCGGCGAGCGCGGCCACGGAGTCGGCGGCGGCCCTGAGCGTGTCGACGAGCTCGGCGCGGGCGAGGCCGAGCAGGAAGTCGTCGTCGTCGGAGACCACCTTGCGGACACCGTGGAGGTGGATGGTCTCGTGGCGGAGGCGTGCGACGGCGGCGTCACCGACGGCCCGCCACAGGTGGAGGAGCTTGGACATGAGGCTGGCGACCTCGAAGGCGAGGATGCCGACGGTGCTCTGCTTCCTGCTCCTGGGCCCGGGCGGTGGCGGTGGCGCCCCGGAGGACGACCTGCTGGCTGAGGACATGGCGGAGCGGACCTTGGTCAGCCATGACTCTAGGGGAGCCATGGGCATATCTTGGATGGAAGCAAGAAGCAGCTAAACACCACCGCCGTGCCGTCTCTCCTGGCTCCACGAGGGAGAGGAACAAGAGGGAAGAAAGCAACTAGTTGCAACGATTTTATACTAGTGATGCACAACTGCTAATCCAATTGATTAGTAAGACACTAGCTAGGAATGCACATAAATTAAGATTGTTTGGTTTCCTAAACAAAACAAAATGAAGCTAGGTTGTTTGTGGGAGAAAGTAGCAGACGATTGGAAAACCTCTCTATACTTACATATATGGTGGTGAGATGAAGGTGAAGGTGCAGCTAGCTGCCTGTAGGTGTAGGGTCTTTGAAAAAGATGTACTCACCCGTCCCAAAAATGTCTGTCGTTTTTTTTGGTCACAATTTTGTATTTGAACAAAATACGTGCAACATTTGTATCTTCAAATAAATTTGTTAAAAAAACTAGATTCAAAGATCTTTCTAATAATACTAATTATGTATGATAAATATTAATATTTTTTAATATATAATTTGTCAAAGTTGTTTTCTCGAAAAGCAAGCGACAAACATTTTGGAACGGAGGAGTACTAGCAAAACTCTTCTTATTATATGACCGTGAAAAAAAGATAATAATGTAGTTTTAGTTAAGAAGAAGAAGAAGCTGTACGGGATTAAGACAGAAGGTGGCGACAGTGATAGATGGAGGGTGAAGTGGAGAATGGGACCGTCGCCCACCTTTTGCTATCCAGGCTCGACACCTTGTCCTGTACAAGCACAAATCAATCAAGGAAAAACGAGCTTGCGACGATCCTTTAACCTGGCGTAGTCGGCTACGGCCAGAACATGTACCCAAGCCCAAGCTGAATGCTTGGCGCGCTTTTATGCTCTCCTGTAACAGATTGAACTAGCCTCTGCCTTTCTTGCGAGGCCACGGTTATAAAAGTTTAGGTGGGGAAACTCTCCCCGTTTGCTTTAAAAAACGAGCAAATATTAATCGTTTTTTTCCCCAGCGTCGGTTACTAATGATCGAGGAATAAACTCCAATTAGTTAGCTATTACACTGTCCGAAAAAATTCTCCTTCCATATAGGAAAAAAAAAGTCATTTTGGAAAAAGGTTTGGGTCAAATATTAAGAATATAAATGTGAATAACTTTTAAGTCGTTGAGTTTGGAAATGTGAAAATCAAGTTAGTAGATTTGCCTTGAAAAATACTTTCAAAAAAAAAAATATATACATGTATAACTTTCTAATTATTACTTTTATAGAAAAGATAAGTTAAAATTTCTTTTAGGTTTTAGATGCATTTAACGTCTTTTATGATGTGACAACATTATAAGCAACCTCGATCGGGCAATACTCCCTTGTTGTTCTTCAGGCCATGCGGGAGAGTTGGCCAATCTCAATAAAAATTTCTTTAGGTTGCAAATTAACGTCTTTTATGACGTGACAACGTTTTCAAGAAGAAAAAAAAATATGTTTCATGTAGATGAAGCTTGCTGTTTCAAAATTCTGGACGAGTCAAAAAAATGTGAAACCATCATGAAAGATCAATTTTTCAACTTCCCACTAAGCTAGCTACCATCATGAAAGATTAATTTTTAATCTTCAGTTTTGATACCATTAGCTGCTGTGTCCATAGCGAGTGAGAGTGAGAGTAGGCGCTCGCATCGCATTTTGGTGGGTGGTAAACAAGGGAAGGTGGCGAGCATCATATCATCGTCATCTCTTCTTCTTGTTTGGATTTTGACCTCAACCGGCCGCTCTTCAATTCATCGCCTGCGCTGCCTTTCCTATCGACATGCTCACCTCCAAATGGAAAAGGCCGGCCAGGCACACGTAACGTAGGAACCACTCCACTACTCCAACCTGCCGTCATCTATCTATCTAGAGCATCTGTTATGTGCCTCCAACTCCAATCCAATCTGAAAAAGAATAGAATGTACTCTATATAGAAAGAAAACTCCTGAATCCATCGGGGATTTTATTTTTCTTGCGTCGTTTTCAGTCACGGCATTGACATCCATCAGATCGGGGGTACGGTTACCTAACGGTACCGTGACATGCCCAATTAGTGACTGGCTTCGTATAATATAATATAAGATAATCCATGATCAAACTCTATGCATGGGGATCAAGTCAACCATGCATCCAGCTGATAATCTCAGCTGGGTCAACTATCATATCCAACGAATATACATATCTTATCATTGTTATCACAAGATAGTAGGGCAGATCAGATCCGATTCGATGCATGTAGGAGTATTTGTCAACCGTAGCAGCAATAGCGTGCTTGCCAAAATGTCAACAAGATGCACATACTCCTAGTAGCATATGATTTCTTGGTTGACTAGTCGTTGCTGTCCATGTAATAATATAGCCTTTTGACCCATTTCTTGGTTTTGACCAATTTACTATATTAAAGAGTACCGCCTAGTGCGCCACCGGCACCATGGATGATGATGCATCATCCTCAATTCCTCATCATGATGGCCACCACTGCGGCCTGCCTGCGAATGCAATATCAATGGATGGAATCAATCCCAGCAGCTAGCTTGTGCTGCACTGTGCACCTGTTGGCTGCTGCTGCTGACCTGAGCCTGAGGTACACATCAACCCTAAGTTTACATTGATTAGGGTGATTTGAACCTCAAGCAGCGCATCACTTAAGATTTCCAAGAACATAACATTAAATATAAGATCACACGAATGCATATATATATGATGATGGATGATCAGAAGGGGCCCGGTGGACCAAGGCGTTAGTAGCGAAAAATAGGACACCAATGTGTAAAGATGATCATGCTCCATCCGTTCAAAAACAACATAGTTAGTTGTTTTAGTTTGCCTCTAAATCAGGCTTCTTTTATAACTTGGTAAGCAAGAATTTGCTGTGCAGTTCTACTTATTCTAGTGGACTGATGATAAGCAAAAGGAAGTCAACAGTGACCCCGACCGAATCAGATCAGGTAGCTGGTGGACCAAGCGCTGACCTGAGTGAGGGCGAGGGCTGAGGACCATCACAAAAACAAGAACTTTCGCCTTTGCGTGGGCAGTACCCAAAAGGGATACTATCCCAGCTCCACTTGAGCTGCTACAACCGAAGACTCTGATTGTCTCTGGTCTGAATCTGAATGCGATGAGATAACAGACGAGATGAGCAGCTGCACGCCTGCACCTGTACTGAGTATGAGTAGCATGCACCGGCACCTCTTCCATCCTTGTTAATTCAATTCAAAAGTTGCTTTCTGAAGCCCAGCCCTTCTTTTCCAAAGCCAATCTCAGCTCCTGATCACATGATTCAGAGAGTATATATCATCGAGGAGGCACCATCTCATCAACTAGCATGGGCACGGTATGTATTCGACCCACAGAACAAAACCACACAAACGGTACCAAATAGAAGCACACATACCTTTACTCTCTTCTTATTGGCATTGAAGTCGATAAATCCTGATCGAGACGCTGACCGATATTGAACGATCGGTTTGTTGCCAGGAGGGAACCAGAACTCCACATCATCTACAAACTGAAGCATGGAGAAATGATAGAAAAAACTATCAAATACGCATTAGATTTCCGTACATCTAACAACTTATATTAGCTTATATTAGCTTACAAAAAGGGAAACCAACAAGGTGCTACCCCACCTACCCCAAATATAGGGCTCTCATATTCAACTCGGATGTAATCATCTGTTTTATCTACAATGCGAGGAGTAAAGTTGTCCGGCTTCGTCTTCGTGACCTGGTTCCAACCAAATATAAGATAATGCTGCAGAAAACATATAATTCCAAGGTGGTACCAGTACAATGCTTTTATGTGATTCATCATGAATATATTTTCTTACGACTTCAGTTAGTTCTTTCATGGCCTCCTCTTTGGCTATGAGTTTACCCCTGCGGCCATCCTTGGGATTGTAGTTCCTGTACAAAAATAATGTTAACGTACTCTGCAACACAATATAACTGCACCTCTGACAGTTGTTACAAAACCCATGTTTCATTTTTCCTTTTTTTTCAGCAAGGAACACTTGCTGACTAATGTAAATGCATTAGGTGCCGCAAAAAATTCAAAGGAACATCTGAAACTAAGCTTTCCTTTTGGAGAAAAGAACTCACGACAGTAACGGGCTTACCATGGGGGAGCATAGTGATTTGAATCACTTGTTTCCTCTGATGTTGAAACACAGTTATTGGTTGCAGGGCACAGAGCAAGGGATGGAGGGCTCTTCTGAACACCAAGGTAGCTTGGTTTGGTGCCACTGGAGCCAAGAGGGGTGAAGGGAAACATAAGCACTTGTCAGAGAAGAGAAGAGAATTGAAGAGAAGAGTAGAGGAAAACAACAGATATTCATCATTTGCATTTGCATTGCATTCCTTATTCCTCTAGGTAGCTACTGGTGTTGTTTGGACCAATTAAGCGGAAGACGTGATGGCAGGTAAGGTGAAGATGCATATAACAGTAGCCAAGTCCCAAAATCATAGAACTAGTACATTGAATTGTGTTGTGAGTTCCAAGTTTATGCCCCTCCTGGCTCTACCATGAAATGAAGTGAACCAGGTGGGTGTGGAGTCTGTTTCTAAAAGAGGGTCAGAACAGTTTAACGGGATCCAGGTGTGACTAGCGTTTCAGGAATGCAATGGGATGGAATCAAAATTAGCAGAGTAATTTATTGTGCATAGGTAGGCAGGGTGGTTACCACAGATAGAACAGAATAGAATAAAATAGAAACAAAACAGTTGACGCAGCAACATGGTTCATGACCTGACTGAAGAAAAAGAAACGAGCTGTGTACCTGAAGTGGAAGATGGCGGCAAGCGTGGCAAGCTCACTGCTCCTGAGCACAAAGTCTCTTTTTATGGGGGAACCAAGCAAGCGAAGAGGCAAACAATCAGTTCAGTCATCATATTATAAACTAGGATGAGGTAACAAATTCTGATAAATACATGTAATTATAGAAGGTAGCAAATTTTGGTGAAATTAAGCATACAATGGTACTTTTGACAAAATTACCATTCAAGTGGGTTGGATCGATCTCATCCTAGATCTCAATATGCAATATAAAAGAGGTTGGGTAACTATTTTGAAACATCCTTGCATTAACTGAATCGCCTAACTCTAAACTGATCATACTACACAACACCTATTGTTCTTGAGTTCCAGCCCCCTTTGGTCAGTATTCAAGCACCAGCCTGCACTTCTTGCTAGTTTTTTGCACTTCCACTCCCTGTATGTGCAATTACTGAATGCTGTTCAAACATTTAGGTGGCATAGGATGACATATCAACCAACCATTTCAATTTCAGAAGTTTTTTTCAGCCCCATTCTCCTCTGGGCTCCTCGATCTCATGCTGCTCCTCGGCATCCAGTCCAAGCGGTGCAAAATCTTAATGCCCTTACCGGTGTAAACTAATCCCAAATTTGTATACGTTCTCATTGAGAGTGCACTCAACCATTCGACATACTGGATGGAAATGTCATATGAACCACTGCATTCCCAGTGCCCTTGGGCACTCTGCGCCTTTTGAGGATCTTGCGCACAGAGGCCATGTCATCCCATCTATTCGCAGAGCCATACAGGTTTGACAGGAGGATGTATCGGCTACCATGGCGAGGCTCCAATTCGATGAGCTTCTTGGCAACCTCCTCACCAATCTCAACCTCACCATGCATCTTGCAGGCGCTAGCTAGTGCACCCCATAAGCCAGGGTGTGGTTCCACAGGCATGTTCTTGACGAAAAACAGCGCCTCCCTGACACGACCAGAGCGGCCAATCAAATCAACCATAAGGCCATAATGTTGTTGGACTGGCTGTATCCCGAAGTCCTCGATCATACTGTCAAACAAGCGGCGGCCCTCACCGACAAGACCAGCGTGGGCGCAGGCGCTCAGCAACCCGATGAAAGTTATTTCATTCGGCGGAACACCGGCCATCTGCATCTTCCATAAGAGGGACAAGGCCTGTCTCTCGCCACCATTCATCGCGAGCCCGGCAATCATGGCGTTCCAGGAGTAGACGTTCCTCACGGGCATCGCGGCGAACACCCTGACGGCACTGCGGATACCCCCACATTTGCCGTACATGTCGATGATGGCGGAGGCGAGGATGACGCTCATCGCCCCCTTGAGCTCGTGCTCGGCGTACGCGTGCACCCACGCGCCGTGGTCCAGCGACCGCAGCTGGGCGCACGCGGAGACGACGCTCACCAGCGCGGGCTCGTTGGGCACGGCGCCGCCGCGGACCATGTCAGCGAACACCCCCAGCGCCTCCGCGCAGCGTCCCGACAGCACGAGGCCAGTGAGCATAGAGCTCCACGTGGCGGCGTTCCTGTGAGGCACGGCGTCGAACAGGTCCCGCGCCTCGGACAGCATCCCGGCACGGGCGTAGGCGCCGAGCATGGCGTTCCAGGAAACGACGTTCCGCTCGGGCATGGCGTCGAAGAAGCGCCTGGCCCGGTCCAGACTGTTGGCGTTGGCGTGTCCGGTGACCATGGTGGTCCAGGTGACGACGTCGGCGACGTCGCGGGAGAGCTCGGCGAAGAGGCGGTCGGCGGAGGCGACGTGGTTGGCGGCGAAGTAGGAGGAGACGGCAGCGTTGGCAACGTATACGTCGCGGGCGTGGCCGAGGCGGAGGGCGAGCGAGTGGAGGAGGGCGGTGAGCGTGTTGCGGGTGGTGGTGTTGCGGGCGCAGGAGTGGAGGGAGAAGGAGAGGGAGATGTGGTCGGGTCGGAGGCGGTGGAGCAGCATTAGGCGGAGGATGAAGGCGCAGGCGGAGGGGGAGGGGGCGGCGCGGAGGAGGGAGTTGGCGGAGGCGCGGGAGGAGAGGTGGCCTGAGGTGAGGAGGACGGCGTGGGCGGCGCTTGCTGGAGCGGCAGCGGCCACGGCGGCGAGCCAGGTGGAGGGCCGGGTCCCCCCATGGTGCGCCGGCGGATAGAGTGAGAGAGGTTTGGGGACAAAGCAGAGCAGCAGGCAGGGTTGTTGATTTCGCATCGGACGGCCAAAATACGTCCTCATTTTGTACTGAGGTGCCTGCCTGTGTCAGGGCAGGGGCTACCAATGTTTGGGAATTTGAGGTAGTACCTTCGGCCGACTCTGGCGTGGCCCCTGCTGCTCCTGCTCTTGGTGTCGGCCTCGGCGGCGGCGGTGGGCGGTTTGGCCATCTTGACCCCCGCTGCCGGTGCCGGTGCCGGTGCCGGGACCGGGACCGGGAGGCAGCAGGACACCAGCAGTTGCTTGGCCATCTGCTTCCCGCCTCCTGCACTTCCCTGCAGACGAGGAACAACAAGGGAGGGAGGAGAGGAGGACGAATGGATGGAAATCGATAGAGTCTCGTGGAAGTGGAATGGAATATCCATTGGGCCAAATCAAAACAAATCATATCGTGTCGTGTCGGCCCATACGTTTCCTTTATTATTGGATTAGCACAAAGTTGGCCCTTGTTTAGTTGGTGTCGAATGTTAGAAAGTTAGCATTTTAATTCCTCAGCACCTTCGTTTGTATTTGTTAAAATATTATATCCAATCATGAATTAACTAGGTTTGAAAGATTTGTCTCCTGATTTACAACCAAATCATGTAATTAGTTATTTTTTTTACCTAAAAAAAATCGATCCGGAGAGAGCAAGCAGTACTTTGGAACAAGGGACCGACAAGGGCATTTTTTTTTACCCCGAGCCCTTGAAATTCGCCTCATATCTCCCACAATTGTGCGTTTGGGCTGGGTTTCGATCTCAGGCCCCCGGGGGTGCCTCGGGTGAGCCAGAACCAACTGGACTATCAACCCCTTGGCACTTTTTTTTTACCTACTATTGACACCCGAAATTGGCTTGGACTAAGGCACGGTAAAATTTTACCTACTGATTAGGCTTGGACTATCAGACTTAGTCAATTTTATGAGGGTCAAGAAAAGTCAAAGAGGTCAACAGTCAAGAAACCTGACGAAAAAGACGGCGAGTCGCAGCGTGACAAGCGCCGGACGTTGGGACTGCTGCGCGAGGCGTCCGGCCGCGAATGTGGCGGATGGTCCGCAATGCGAGTTGAAGCGAACGCAGCCGGACGCCGACGTCAGCGGCGTCCGGCGGGCCCTTGAATTACAAGGCCTATTGGATTGCGTCCGGAGGGGGCGCCGGACGCGCGTGCTTGGCGCCCGGCGGTGGCCCAAATTGCAGCCCTCTCTAGACTGCGTCCGGCGCGGGCCGGACGCGTCCGACACTCGTATTTCGGGCGTCCGGCGCCTGTTCGGGGCGACGCGGATTCCGAACCGGTTGATTTTGGATTGGTTTTTGGAAAGTCCTGGTGATTGCAAGCGCATCTAAGGCGGTTCCTAAGGGGATAAGACCACCCGCTCTATATAATGAGGGTTCATGGCCGATTTGATCCCATCTACAACAAATCGTCATACTATCAACTCCAAACCCTAATTACCCTTTTCCAACCCCATATTTTGTTGTTCGACGACGTTCTCGACGAATTTCGCCGGCGTTCTAGGTGGCCTTGCCGACCCTAGAAGACCCTTCTCGTGCGCTCCTCCCGACGGATCCTTCTGTAGGTCGTTCCGAAGTTCTCGCGGGCCGAGATCACACTCTACATTGCCCCTACCGAACCCTAGATCGGTTTGGGTGATCACGTGGTGAGTCTTGCTGCGTTTTATAGGTTGGTGCGAACCCTAATTCATGTCGTGGGCATTTATTAATCCCCTCTTGATGTGTGTTAGTAAAAAAATTATTTGCTTGGAATGAACCATAATTCGGGCTTGGGCTACCTGTCAACACCTACATTTACTAATCCATTTATGTGTTCAAAAATTGATGTGATGGAGATAGTGAAAAAATTCTTTAACTCTTGGAATGAACTAAACAGGACCCTGGGCTTGGGCTACCTAGCGCCTCCCCCTCGTCGTCCACCGGCGTCCGCGACGAGCCTCCAACAGGTTAACGTTGTGAAAAGTTTTTGATAACCGCGGTGAAAGTGTTCCTGTCCTTTGAGCTTTGAATGCTTTAATTTTTTTTTTTTTTTTTTTTTTTGTTCTCAAACTCCTCCTCACATCAGTGTCAAACTCCTCCTCACACTCTACTGACAGGAGCGGAGTGAGCACAATATGCGGCTGCAAAATGTCTGCACCAGGTGTTGAAGGGATCTGACTCATGCAGCAAGATGGAAAAGGAAGTCCACCACCCAGTATTTGTAGAGGGACATTGACAACCGTA
Organism: Hyparrhenia diplandra; assembly: GCA_015847255.1. Taxonomy (NCBI): domain Eukaryota; kingdom Viridiplantae; phylum Streptophyta; class Magnoliopsida; order Poales; family Poaceae; genus Hyparrhenia; species Hyparrhenia diplandra. Next base: position 92,977 of record JADLZK010004065.1, read on the forward strand.
CGTTTTCTTCTTGGCCAAAAAGTGTGTTCCACAGTCTAATACTCTTGGCAACCAAAAACTGGATATGAAATTGATCTACTTTGGGAATGTGAATTTTCTTGCTGCTACAGTATCTAGATTTTTAGCCCGTCGGGACAGACAGGCGGAATTGATCATCCATCTTCAGGGGCTACAATACAATCATCTGATTCTGAATACCATACCTCCATTTGCTAGATTTGGCAGAGGCGACCATCGACTTCTGCATAATCAGGTAGGTACATTGTCTGCATCCGCTAGGATCCAACATTTTTCGGATATATAATCAGTTAGCAAGCCAGCCATCTGTTAGGGTTAGGAATGCTCAGCGTCCTATGCAAGGCTTTAATTTGTTTTTTTTGTTGTTGCTTCGACTGCAAATTTTTTTCAGTACATGTTTACTTACACCAATGCTGACAGGCAGCACAGGATATACAAGCGGTGGCGATCGATGAGCTATACTAGCGAGCCTCTGACGACTCCGCCGGCGCCGACACCTCCTTAACCTTGGTCGGCGGCGGCTCGACACGAGTGGTGCTGCTGGCCCCGGCAGCCCCTGCCCGGGTCTGCGCCTTGTCTGCCTCGGCCGCCCAGTCCATGCACACGATGACCGTGACCAGCACCGCCAGGCTGACGGCGGCGCCCACCAGGAAGCCGGCCAGGAGTCCCTCGAGCCCGAGGCCGGCCTTGAAGCCGAGCGCGACGCCGACCGGCAGCGCCACCGCGTAGAATCCGCCCACGACGGCGTACATGCCCAGCAGCGGGCGCGCCGTGCCCCGCACGATGCCGCCGCACACGTTGAGCGGGAAGTTGACCACCTCCAGCAGCGCCATCACCTTCATGGCCCGCCCCACGCCGTCCCGCACCTCCGGGCTGCGGGTGTACATGCGCGCCCACGGCCGGCGCGCCGCCAGCATGAGCAGTCCCCGGCGAGGCCCGCCGCCAAGCCGCCCGCGATCGACACCCTGGCGGCGCGGCGCGCCAGGGCGGCGTCCCCGGCGCCCAGCTCGTTGGACACGCGCACCGACGCGCTGACGGACAGCGACAGCATGGCCGCGAAGAGCAGGTAGTCGAAGTTGAGCGTGACGGCGACCACGCCCACCGTGCGGCGCGCGTCGGGGAGGCGGCCCGTGAGGAGCACCAGGATCTCGTAGGACCACCACTCGAGGCAGGTGTTGAGGCAGCAGGGGACGGCCAGACGGAGGAGCAGCAGCCAGGCGCCAGGGCTGCTGCTGCTTATTGGTTGCTGCTGCTGTGGCTTATTGCTGGTTGGCCTTCTCCACTCGTGGGCGACCACGTAGGCGGCGAGCATGAGCGCCAGGGCGAGGTCGCTGAGCCAGACGGCGGCGGCCACGCCCCGGACGCCCATCCTGGCGGACAGCGCCACGGTGAGCGGGATGTGGAGCGCCAGCGCCAGCGCGGCGGCGAACAGCGTGGGCAGCGTCACCTCCTGCGCGCTGAGGTAGGCCTTGAGCGGGCTGAGCACGGAGGTGACGGCGAGGTCCGGGAGGAGGCAGAGCACGTAGGTCCTGGCCGTGGCCGCGATGTCGGGCTGCTGGCCGAAGCGCAGCAGCACGGCGTCGACGCGCGTCCAGAGCAGCGCGACGGGGACGGAGGCGGCGAGGAGCATGAGCGTGGCCCTGAGCAGCGTGGAGCGCAGGAGGGCGACGTTGGCGGCGCCGTGCGCCTGCCCGCAGATGGGCTCCATGGCGCCGCAGAGGCCGGTGAGGACGGCGAAGCCGGTGACGTTGGCGAAGCTGTAGCCGAGCGTGCCGGCGGCCAGCTGGAGGTCGCCGAGGCGGCCCAGGAAGGCGGTGGTGACGGCCTGCTTGGCGAACCAGGTGAGATTCATGCCGATGAGCGGGAGCGCGATGCCGCGCTGCGCGCGCACCTCGGCCGCAACAGCGGCGGCGAGGCCATGCTGCTTCGGTGCTGCTGGTGCTGGCGGTGGTGTGGCCATGGCGGCGGCCAGAGGAAGGGATGATCGATATGATGACGAAGCAAATCAAAGGTGTGTGCGTGAGCAGATGGAGTTTGTTGGGGTGTGTCTGTGTGTTACACAATACTCCCTCTACTTATGGTGCCATGCCATGCCTATGGATCGCTCGTAACGGTTGTTTCAGTTTCCTGCTTAATTTCTTCTGCATGCCATGCCATTGCCATGCTAGATATGGATTACAGCTACTTATTACATGGTGAATGGTCACGCTCGCGTGTCTGTCACGTACGTCGCATGCATGCCTTGTGGACGGGACACGCATATATGCATCTGATTCTACTCGATCACACTATACTTGGGAGGTTTAGCGTCCGGAGAATAGACCACTATACAACGGGCTCCTTTTACTTTCTTTGGAGTTCGATACTCGTAATATATACTCCCTCCGTTTTAAAATAATTATCGCTTACGCTTTCTTAAGATACATAATTAGTATAATTGGTCTGAT
>JADLZK010004066.1:0-28089 GCA_015847255.1 Hyparrhenia diplandra
TTCGTCAAGATTCCTAGCGTGTGACATTTTGAGTTCCATAACTCCAATCATAGTGATTCTAGACTCCGTGCAAAGGTAGTAGAAAGCTATTTTTGAAATCCATAAGTCTATGTTTGATAGGCATCGCGAAGGCTCGCAAAATTGACGGTTTTCAAAAGAGGTCATTCTCGCCTCCGTCGCGCGCAGATTGCCAACATTTATGGAGATTGGCGTGATTTTGACCAAGATAGATCCAGCTTGCCACGAAAAGTGACCCGTTGGAAGCCCAATAGGATGTAATTTAACGTTATCGAAAAGTAAAATTCTTACTGTGTATCACGTGGGCAAGCCGAAGAGACAAAAGATGCCATTTTGGCCTCTCGTCGCAGATTTCCTCGGCGATTGGCAGATTTTTTTTTGACCAAGATAGATCCCGCCACGAAAAGTGACCTCGTTGGAAGCCCAACAGATGTAATTTAACATTATCGAAAAGTAAAATTTTACTGTGTATCACATGGGCAACCGGAAGAGACAAAAGATGCCATTTTGGCCTCCGCTCGTAGATTGGCCAACATATCCGGGCGATTGTTAGATTTTTGACCAAGATAGATCCCGCCGCCACGAAAAAGTGACCTATTGGAAGCCCAACAGATGTAATTCAACATATCAAAATGTAAAATTTTACGTGTATCACGGGCAAAATGAAGAGATAAAAGATGCCATTTTGGCCTCCGTCTAGTAGATTTCACAACATTTCTCGGGATTGGTAGATTTTTGACCAAGATAGATCCGCCACAAAAAGTGACCGTTGGAAGCCCAACAGATGTAATTCAATGTATCAAAAAGTAAAATTTTACATGTGTATCACGGGCAAACAAGAGACAAAAGATGCCATTTTGGCCTCCGCTCGAAAGCAGATTGCACAACATTTCGAGATTGGCGGATTTTTGACCAAGATAGATCCGCCGCCATGAAAAGTGGCCCGTTGGAAGCCCAACATGACCTAATTTAGAGGATCGAAAAGTATAATTTTACGCTTATCACGCAGCAGCTAAGGAGCCCAAAGATGCCATTTTGGCCTCCATTTAGGGAATTTTGCCAAGATTCCTAGCGGTGACATTTTTTGAGTTCCGTAACTCCAATCGTAGTGATTCGACTCCGTGCTAAGGTAGTAGAAAGCTATTTTTGAAATCCATAAGTCCATGTCCGATAGGCACGCGAAGGCTCGCAAAATTGACGGTTTTCAAAAGAGGTCATTCTCGCCTCCGTCGCGCATTCGCCAACATTTATGGAGATTGGCAGATTTTGACCAAGATAGATCCAGCTTGCCACGAAAAGTGACCTCGTTGGAAGCCCAACAGATGTAATTTAACGTTATCGAAAAGTAAAATTTTAAGGTGTATCACGCGGGCAGTGAAGAGACAAAAAGATGCCATTTTGGCCTCTCGCTCGGGCAGATTTTCTCGCGATTGGCACATTTTTGACCAAGATAGATCCAGCCGCCATTAAAAGTGACCGTTGGAAGCCCAACAGATGTAATTTAACGATCGTAAAAGTAAAATTCTTACTGTGTATCACATGGGCAAATGAAGAGACAAAAGATGCCATTTTGGCCTCCGTCAGGCAGATTTCCAACATATCCGGGCGATTGTTAGATTTTTGACCAAGATAGATCCCGCCGCCAAAAGTGACCCGTTGGAAGCCCAACAGATGTAATTCAACGTATCAAAATGTAAAATTCTTACAGTGTATCACGCGGCAACCAAGAGACAAAAGATGCCATTTTGGCCTCCGCTCGAGCAGATTTCTATCAACATTTCGAGATTGGTAGATTTTTGACCAAGATAGATCTAGCCGCCATGAAAAGTGACCCGTTGGAAGCCCAACATGATGTAATTTAATGTATAAAAAAAAAGTAAAATTCTACTGTGTATCACGAGGGCATTTTTGACCAAGAGAGCCAAAAGATGCCATTTTGGCCTCCATTTAGGAAATTTTCACAACATTCCTCGAGATTGGCGGATTTTTGACCAAGATAGATCCAATCGCCATGAAAAGTGGCCCGTTGGAAGCCCAAGAAACCTAATTTAGAGGATCCAAAAGTATAATTTGATAGGCATCGAAGGCTCGCAAAATTGAAGGAGCCCAAAGATGCCATTTTGCCTCCTCAACATTTATGGAGAAGATTTTTGACCAAGATAGATCCTATCACGTGAGTGATTTTTGAAGCCCAACAGATGTAATTTAACCAATCGAAAAGTAAAATTCTTACAGGTATCACGTGGGCGAAGGACAAAAAGATGCCATTTTGGTAGAAAGCCATTTTTTTGAAATCCATAAGTCCATGTGGAAGCCCAATAGGCATGTAATTTAACGAGATTTTTGCAAAATCATTTGGCCTCCGTAGATTGGCCAACATTTTCAAGCATTTAGAGAGGTCATTTTTGACCAAGATAGATCCCTCCGCTCGACCTATTGGAAGCCCAAAGATGTAATTCAACATATCAAAATGTAAAATTTTATGGTATCATTGGGCAACCGAAGAGATAAAAGATGCCATTTTGGCCTCCCAAGATGCGTGATTGCCAACATCCGGGCGATTGTTAGATTTTTGACCAAGATAGATCCGGGGCCGCCAAAAGTGACCGTTGGAAGCCCAACAGATGTAATTTAACATTATCAAAAAGTAAAATTTTACTGTGTATCACATGGGGTACCGAAGAGACAAAAGATGCCATTTTGGCCTCCGCTCGAGCAGATTGGCCAACATTTTCGAGATTGGCGGATTTTTGACCAAGATAGATCCAGCCGCCATGAAAAGTGACCCGTTGGAAGCCCAACATGACCTAATTTAGAGGATCAAAAAGTATAATTTTACGCTTATCACGGGGGCAGCTAAGGAGCCCAAAGATGCCATTTTGGCCTCCATTTAGGAAATTTGGCCAAGATTCCTAGCGGTGACATTTTTGAGTTCCATAACTCCAATCATAGTGATTCCGACTGCGGAAAAGGTAGTAGAAAGCTATTTTTGAAATCCATAAGTCCATGTCCGATAGGCATCGCGAAGGCTCGCAAAATTGACGGTTTTCAAAAAGAGGTCATTTCCGCCTCCGCTCGCAGATTTTGCCAACATTTATGGAGATTGGCAGATTTTGACCAAGATAGATCCAGCTTGCCACGAAAAGTGACCCGTTGGAAGCCCAACAGATGTAATTTAACGTTATCGAAAAGTAAAATTTTACGTGTATCACGTGGGCAGCCAAGAGACAAAAGATGCCATTTTGGCCTCTCATTTCGCGCAGATTTTCGCGATTGGCACATTTTTGACCAAGATAGATCCGCCGCCACATTTAAAAGTGACCCGTTGGAAGCCCAACAGATGTAATTTAACGTATCGAAAAGTAAAATTCTTACTGTGTATCACATGGGCAGCTGAAGAGACAAAAGATGCCATTTTGGCCTCCGCTCGTCCAGATTTTGGCCAACATATCCGGGCGATTGTTAGATTTTTGACCAAGATAGATCCCGCCGCCACGAAAGTGACCCGTTGGAAGCCCAACAGATGTAATTCAACGTATCAAAATGTAAAATTCTTACAGTGTATCACGTGGGCAAATTGAAGAGACAAAAGATGCCATTTTGGCCTCCGCTCGGCGCGATTGGTAGATTTTGACCAAGATAGATCCAACATTTGACCCGTTGGAAGCCCAACAGATGAGATTGGCGTAAAATTTTTTGACCAAGATAGATGCCATTTTGGCCATGAAAAGTGCCAACCCGTTGAGAAGCCCAACATGACCAAGATAATTTAGAGGATGAAAAAGTATAATAATTTTACGAAAAGTATAATTATCACGCTTATCACGCAGCTAAGGAGCCCAAAGATGCCATTTTGGCCTCCATTTAGGAAATTTTTCACAAGATTCCTAGCGGTGACATTTTTTGAGTTCCATAACTCCAATCATAGTGATTCCGACTCCGTGCAAAGGTAGTAGAAAGCTATTTTTGAAATCCATAAGTCCATGTTCGATAGGCATCGCGAAGGCTCGCAAAATTGACGGTTTTCAAAAGAGGTCATTCTCGCCTCCGTCGCGCATTTGCCAACATTTATGGAGATTGGCGAGATTTTGACCAAGATAGATCCAGCTGCCACGAAAAGTGACCCGTTGGAAGCCCAACAGATGTAATTTAACGTTATCAAAAAGTAAAATTCTTACGTGTATCACGTGGGCAAACAAGAGACAAAAGATGCCATTTTGGCCTCCGCTCGGGCAAGATTTCCTCGCGATTGGCGGATTTTTGACCAAGATAGATCCTCGCCACAAAAAGTGACCCGTTGGAAGCCCAACAGATGTAATTTAACGTAGATCGTCCAAAAAGTAAAATTCTTACAGTATCACATGGGTAAAATTGAAGAGACAAAAGATGCCATTTTGGCCTCCGCTCGCAGATTTGGCCAACATATCCGGGCGATTGTTAGATTTTTGACCAAGATAGATCCCGCCGCCACGAAAAGTGACCTATTGGAAGCCCAACAGATGTAATTCAACGTATCAAAATGTAAAATTCTTTTGTGTATCACGTGGGCAAAATGAAGAGACAAAAGATGCCATTTTGGCCTCCGCTCGGCGCATTTTGCCAACATTTCCGGGAGATTGTAGATTTTTGACCAAGATAGATCCTAGTCGCCATGAAAAGTGACCCGTTGGAAGCCCAACAGATGTAATTCAAGAGTATCAAAAAGTAAAATTTTACTGTGTATCACGTGGGGGGCAAAGAAGAGCCAAAAGATGCCATTTTGGCCTCGCTTTAGGAATTTTGGCCAAGAAAGAGATTTTTTGAGTTTTAACCAAGATAGATCCGACTCGCCATGAAAAGTGAGAAAGCTATTTTTTGAAGCCCAACATGTTTGAATTTAGAGGATCAAAAAAATTGACAGGTTATCAAAAGAGGTCATTCAAAAGATGCCCAAAGATGCCATTTTGGCCAACATTTATGGAGATTGGGCAGATTTTTGACCAAGATAGATCCTAGCGTATTTTTTGAAAAGTGACCTAATTGGAAGCCCAACAGATGTAATTTAACGTAGAAAAAAAGTAAAATTCTTAAGTGTATCACGCGGGCAAAATTGAAGAGACAAAAGATGCCATTTTGGCCTCCGCTCGGCGCAGCATTTCTCCAACATTTATGGAGATTGGCGGATTTTTGACCAAGATAGATCTAGTCGCCATGAAAAGTGACCCGTTGGAAGCCCAACATGATGTAATTTAGAGGATCGAAAAGTAAAATTCTTACGTGTATCACATGGGCACCTAAAGAGCCCAAAGATGCCATTTTGGCCTCCATTTAGGGAATTTTCTCGTCAAGATTCCTATTGTGACATTTTTGACCAAGATAGATCCAATCGTAGTGAAAAGTGACCTATTGGAAGCCCAACAGAATGTAATTTTTGAAATCAAAAAGTAATGTTCGATAGGCATCGCGATCACATGGGCAACCGAAGAGGTTTTCAAAAGAGGCCATTTTGGCCTCCGCTCGTGCGCGCATTTTGGCCAACATTTATGGAGATTGGTTAGATTTTTGACCAAGATAGATCCAAATTGCCACGAAAAGTGACCCGTTGGAAGCCCAACAGATGTAATTTAACATTATCAAAAAGTAAAATTTACTGTGTATCACGTGGGCAAATGAAGAGACAAAAGATGCCATTTTGGCCTCCGCTCGAGCAGATTGGCCAACATTTCGAGATTGGCGGATTTTTGACCAAGATAGATCCAGCCGCCATGAAAAGTGACCCGTTGGAAGCCCAACATGACCTAATTTAGAGGATCAAAAAGTATAATTTTACGCTTATCACGTGGGCAGCTAAGGAGCCCAAAGATGCCATTTTGGCCTCCATTTAGGGAAATTGGCCAAGATTCCTAGCGGTGACATTTTTGAGTTCCAGAACTCCAATCGTAGTGATTCCGACTCCGTGCGAAGGTAGTAGAAAGCTATTTTTGAAATCCATAAGTCCATGTCCGATAGGCATCGCGAAGGCTCGCAAAATTGACGGTTTTCAAAAGAGGTCATTCCGCCTCCGTTCGCAGATTTTGCCAACATTTATGGAGATTGGCAGATTTTTGACCAAGATAGATCCAGCTTGCCACGAAAAGTGACCCGTTGGAAGCCCAACAGATGTAATTTAACGTTATCGAAAAGTAAAATTCTTACAGGTGTATCACATGGGCACCGAAGAGACAAAAGATGCCATTTTGGCCTCCTCGTCGCAGCAACATTTCGGCGATTGGCAGATTTTTGACCAAGATAGATCCGGGGCCGCCATTTAAAAGTGACCGTTGGAAGCCCAACAGATGTAATTTAACGATCGAAAAGTAAAATTTTACAGTGTATCACATGGGCAGCCGAAGAGATAAAAGATGCCATTTTGGCCTCCGCTCGTCTGCAGATTGGCCAACATATCCGCGCGATTGTTAGATTTTTGACCAAGATAGATCCCGCCGCCACGAAAAGTGACCCGTTGGAAGCCCAACAGATGTAATTCAACGTATCAAAATGTAAAATTCTTACAGGTATCACGTGGGCAAAATGAAGAGACAAAAGATGCCATTTTGGCCTCCGCTCGAGCAGATTTTGGCCAACATTTCGAGATTGGCGGATTTTTGACCAAGATAGATCTAGTCGCCATGAAAAGTGACCTGTTGGAAGCCCAACATGACCTAATTTAGAGGATCGAAAAGTATAATTCTTACAGTTATCACGTGGGGCAGCTAAGGAGCCCAAAGATGCCATTTTGGCCTCCGTTTAGGGAAATTTCTGTCAAGATTCCTAGCGGTGACATTTTTTGAGTTCCATAACTCCAATCATAGTGATTCTGGACTCCGTGCAAAGGTAGTAGAAAGCTATTTTTGAAATCCATAAGTCTATGTTTGATAGGCATCGCGAAGGCTCGCAAAATTGACGGTTTTCAAAAGAGGTCATTCGCGCCTCCGTTTCGCGCATTTTGCCAACATTTATGGAGATTGGCAGATTTTGACCAAGATAGATCCAGCTTGCCACTTAAAAGTGACCCGTTGGAAGCCCAATAGGATGTAATTTAACGTTATCGAAAAGTAAAATTTTACAGTGTATCACGTGGGCAGTTGAAGAGACAAAAGATGCCATTTTGGCCTCTCGCTCGCAGCATTTTTCGGAGATTGGCAGATTTTTGACCAAGATAGATCCAGCCGCCACGAAAAGTGACCTCGTTGGAAGCCCAACAGATGTAATTTAACGTATCGAAAAGTAAAATTTTTACAGTGTATCACATGGGCAGCTGAAGAGACAAAAGATGCCATTTTGGCCTCCGTCTCGTAGATTGGCCAACATATCCGGGCGATTGTTAGATTTTTTACCAAGATAGATCCCCGCCGCCACGAAAAGTGACCTATTGGAAGCCCAACAGATGTAATTCAACATATCAAAATGTAAAATTTTTAGGTGTATCACGTGGGCAAAATTGAAGAGATAAAAGATGCCATTTTGGCCTCCGCTCGTGCGAGATTGGCCAACATTTCGGGCGATTGGTAGATTTTTGACCAAGATAGATCCAAAGCCACCACGAAAAGTGACCCGTTGGAAGCCCAACAGATGTAATTCAATGTATCAAAAAGTAAAATTTCATGTGTATCACGTGGGCAGCCGAAGAGACAAAAGATACCATTTTGGCCTCCGCTCGAAAGCAGATTTGCCAACATTTCTCGAGATTGGCGGATTTTTGACCAAGATAGATCCAGCCGCCATGAAAAGTGACCCGTTGGAAGCCCAACATGACCTAATTTAGAGGATCGAAAAGTATAATTTTACAGCTTATCACGTGGGGCAGCTAAGGAGCCCAAAGATGCCATTTTGGCCTCCATTTAGGGAATTTTTTCGTCAAGATTCCTAGCGGTGACATTTTTTGAGTTCCGTAACTCCAATCGTAGTGATTCCGACTCCGCGTGAAAAGGTAGTAGAAAGCTATTTTTGAAATCCATAAGTCCATGTCCGATAGGCATCGCGAAGGCTCGCAAAATTGACGGTTTTCAAAAGAGGTCATTTCGCCTCCGCTCGCGCAGATTGGCCAACATTTATGGAGATTGGCAGATTTTGACCAAGATAGATCCAGCTTGCCACGAAAAGTGACCCGTTGGAAGCCCAACAGATGTAATTTAACGTTATCAAAAAGTAAAATTTTACAGTGTATCACGTGGGCAAATGAAGAGACAAAAGATGCCATTTTGGCCTCTCGCTCGGGCAGATTTCGGGCGATTGGCACATTTTTGACCAAGATAGATCCAGCCGCCACGAAAAGTGACCCGTTGGAAGCCCAACAGATGTAATTTAACGTATCGAAAAGTAAAATTTTTACAGGTATCACATGGGCAAACTGAAGAGACAAAAGATGCCATTTTGGCCTCCGCTCAGCGCAGATTTCACAACATATCCGGGCGATTGTTAGATTTTTGACCAAGATAGATCCCGCCGCCACGAAAAGTGACCCGTTGGAAGCCCAACAGATGTAATTCAACGTATCAAAATGTAAAATTCTTACAGGTATCACGTGGGCAAATGAAGAGACAAAAGATGCCATTTTGGCCTCCGCTCGCGCGATTTTGGCGATTGTTAGATTTTTGACCAAGATAGATCCAAGCCGCCACAAAAAGTGACCCGTGGAAGCCCAACAGATGTAATTCAATGTATCAAAAAGTAAAATTCTTACTGTGTATCACGTGGGCAACCGAAGAGACAAAAGATGCCATTTTGGCCTCCGCTCGAGCAGATTGGCCAACATTTCGAGATTGGCGGATTTTTGACCAAGATAGATCCTAGTCGCCATGAAAAGTGGCCCGTTGGAAGCCCAACATGACCTAATTTAGAGGATCGAAAAGTATAATTCTTACAGCTATATCACGTGGGGGCAGCTAAGGAGCCCAAAGATGCCATTTTGGCCTCCATTTAGGGAATTTTTCGCCAAGATTCCTATCGGTGACATTTTTGAGTTCCATAACTCCAATCATAGTGATTCTCGACTCGTGCAAAGGTAGTAGAAAGCTATTTTTGAAATCCATAAGTCCATGTTTGATAGGCATCGCGAAGGCTCGCAAAATTGACGGTTTTCAAAAGAGGTCATTTCGCCGCCTCTCGTGCGTGCATTTTGGCCAACATTTATGGAGATTGGCAGATTTTGACCAAGATAGATCCAGCTTGCCACGAAAAGTGACCCGTTGGAAGCCCAACAGATGTAATTTAACATTATCAAAAGTAAAATTCTTACAGTGTATCACGTGGGCAAACCAAGAGACAAAAGATGCCATTTTGGCCTCTCGTCGGGCAGATTTTCGGGCGATTGGCACATTTTTGACCAAGATAGATCCGGGCCGCCACGAAAAGTGACCCGTTGGAAGCCCAACAGATGTAATTTAACATTATCGAAAAGTAAAATTCTTACAGTGTATCACATGGGCAAATGAAGAGACAAAAGATGCCATTTTGGCCTCCGCTCGTGCAGATTTGGCCAACATATCCGGGCGATTGTTAGATTTTTGACCAAGATAGATCCCTGCCGCCACGAAAAGTGACCCGTTGGAAGCCCAACAGATGTAATTCAACATATCAAAATGTAAAATTCTTACGTGTATCACGTGGGCAAATTGAAGAGACAAAAGATGCCATTTTGGCCTCCGCTCGTGCATTTTTTGGCCAACATTTCGGCGATTGGTAGATTTTTGACCAAGATAGATCCGGGGCCGCCACAAAAGTGACCCGTTGGAAGCCCAACAGATGTAATTCAATGTATCAAAAAGTAAAATTCTTACTGTGTATCACGTGGGCAACTGAAGAGACAAAAGATGCCATTTTGGCCTCCGCTCGAGCAGATTTTGCCAACATTTTTCGAGATTGGCGGATTTTTGACCAAGATAGATCCAGCCGCCATGAAAAGTGGCCCGTTGGAAGCCCAACATGACCTAATTTAGAGGATCGAAAAGTATAATTTTACAGCTTATCACGTGGGCAGCCTAAGGAGCCCAAAGATGCCATTTTGGCCTCCATTTAGGGAATTTTTCGTCAAGATTCCTATAGCGGTGACATTTTTTGAGTTCCAAGAACTCCAATCGTAGTGATTCCGACCGCCCAAAAGGTAGTAGAAAGCTATTTTTGAAATCCATAAGTCCATGTCCGATAGGCATCGCGAAGGCTCGCAAAATTGACGGTTTTCAAAAGAGGTCATTTTCGCCTCCGCTCGCGCATTCGCCAACATTTATGGAGATTGGCAGATTTTGACCAAGATAGATCCAGCTGTTGCCACGAAAAGTGACCTCGTTGGAAGCCCAACAGATGTAATTTAACGTTATCAAAAAGTAAAATTTTACAGTGTATCACGGGCAAACCGAAGAGACAAAAGATGCCATTTTGGCCTCTCGCTCGGCAGATTTTCGGGCGATTGGCACATTTTTGACCAAGATAGATCCAAGCCGCCACGAAAAGTGACCCGTTGGAAGCCCAACAGATGTAATTTAACGATCAAAAAGTAAAATTCTTACAGTGTATCACATGGGCAAATGAAGAGACAAAAGATGCCATTTTGGCCTCATTTCGGCAGATTGGCCAACATATCCGGGCGATTGTTAGATTTTTGACCAAGATAGATCCCCGCCGCCATGAAAAGTGACCCGTTGGAAGCCCAACAGATGTAATTCAACGTATCAAAATGTAAAATTTACAGGTATCACGGCAAACAAGAGACAAAAGATGCCATTTTGGCCTCCGCTCGCGGAGATTTGGCCAACATTTCTCGAGATTGGTAGATTTTTGACCAAGATAGATCCAGCCGCCATGAAAAGTGACCCGTTGGAAGCCCAACAGATGTAATTCAATGTATCAAAAAGTAAAATTCTTACAGTATATCACGTGGGCAAATTGAAGAGACAAAAGATGCCATTTTTGGCCTCCGCGCTCGAGCATTTTTTTGAGTTCCATAACTCCAACATTTTCGAGATTGGCGGATTTTTGACCAAGATAGATCCAGCCGCCATGAAAAGTGGACCCGTTGGAAGCCCAACATGACCTAATTTAGAGGATCGAAAAGTATAATTTTTTACGCTTATCACGGGCAAAATAAGGAGCCCAAAGATGCCATTTTGGCCTCCATTTAGGAATTTTTTGGCCAAAGATTCCTGGAGATTCGTGACATTTTTTGAGTTCCAAGATAGATCCAACGAAAAGTGACCCCGTTGGAAGCCCAACAGATGTAATTTAACGTTATCGAAAAGTAAAATGACGACTCCGCGGGCGAAGAGTAAAAGAAAGCTATTTTTGATTTTTGACCAAGAAGTGTCGCCAAAATGACCCGTTGGAAGCCCAACAGATGTAATTTAACAAGGCTCGTAAAAAAATTGACATGGGTTTTCAAAAAAAAGCCATTTTGCGATTGCCTCCGCTCGAAGCCCAACAGATGCATTGGCCAACATTTATGGAGATTGGCGATTGTTAGATTTTTGACCAAGATAGATCCAGCTTGCCCACGAAAAGTGACCCGTTGGAAGCCCAACAGATGTAATTAACATTATCAAAAAGTAAAATTTTTACAGTGTATCACATGGGCAAATGAAGAGACAAAAGATGCCATTTTGGCCTCCGCTCGAAAGAAGATTTGGCCAACATTTTCGAGATTGGCGGATTTTTGACCAAGATAGATCCAAGTCGCCATGAAAAGTGACCCGTTGGAAGCCCAACATGACCTAATTTAGAGGATCAAAAAGTATAATTTTACAGCTTATCACGGGGCAGCCTAAGGAGCCCAAAGATGCCATTTTGGCCTCCATTTAGGAAATTTCTCACAAGATTCCTAGCGGTGACATTTTTTGAGTTCCATAACTCCAATCGTAGTGATTCCGACTCCGTGCAAAGGTAGTAGAAAGCTATTTTTGAAATCCATAAGTCCATGTTCGATAGGCATCGCGAAGGCTCGCAAAATTGATGGTTTTCAAAAGAGGTCATTCCGCCTCCGCTCGCGGCAGATTGGCCAACATTTATGGAGATTGGCAGATTTTGACCAAGATAGATCCAGCTTGCCACGAAAAGTGACCCGTTGGAAGCCCAACAGATGTAATTTAACGTTATCGAAAAGTAAAATTCTTACTGTGTATCACGTGGGCAAAAGAAGAGACAAAAGATGCCATTTTGGCCTCTCGTCGCGCAGATTTCGCGCGATTGGCAGATTTTTGACCAAGATAGATCCAGCCGCCACGAAAAGTGACCCGTTGGAAGCCCAACAGATGTAATTTAACGATCGAAAAGTAAAATTTTACAGTGTATCACATGGGCAGTGAAGAGATAAAAGATGCCATTTTGGCCTCGCGTCGTCCGCAGATTGGCCAACATATCCGGGCGATTGTTAGATTTTTTGACCAAGATAGATCCTGCCGCCACGAAAAGTGACCCGTTGGAAGCCCAACAGATGTAATTCAACGTATCAAAATGTAAAATTCTGTGTATCACGTGGGCAAATTGAAGAGACAAAAGATGCCATTTTGGCCTCCGCTCGAAAGCGCATTGCCAACATTTTCGAGATTGGCGGATTTTTGACCAAGATAGATCTAGTCGCCATGAAAAGTGACCCGTTGGAAGCCCAACATGACCTAATTTAGAGGATCGAAAAGTATAATTTTACAGCTTATCACGGGGCAGCTAAGGAGCCCAAAGATGCCATTTTGGCCTCCGTTTAGGGAAATTTTTGTCAAGATTCCTAGCGGTGACATTTTTTGAGTTCCATAACTCCAATCATAGTGATTCTGGACTCCGTGCAAAGGTAGTAGAAAGCTATTTTTGAAATCCATAAGTCTATGTTTGATAGGCACGCGAAGGCTCGCAAAATTGACGGTTTTCAAAAGAGGTCATTCTCGCGCCCCATTCGCGAAATTGCCAACATTTATGGAGATTGGCAGATTTTGACCAAGATAGATCCAGCTTGCCACGAAAAGTGACCCGTTGGAAGCCCAATAGGATGTAATTTAACGTTATCGAAAAGTAAAATTCTTACAGTGTATCACGTGGGCAAATTGAAGAGACAAAAGATGCCATTTTGGCCTCTCGTCGGCAGATTCGGGCGATTGGCAGATTTTTGACCAAGATAGATCCAGCCGCGCCATTTAAAAGTGACCCGTTGGAAGCCCAACAGATGTAATTTAACGTATCGAAAAGTAAAATTTTACAGGTATCACATGGGCAAATTGAAGAGACAAAAGATGCCATTTTGGCCTCCGCTCGTAGATTTTGGCCAACATATCCGGCGATTGTTAGATTTTTTACCAAGATAGATCCCCGCCGCCACGAAAAGTGACCTATTGGAAGCCCAACAGATGTAATTCAACATATCAAAATGTAAAATTCTTACAGTGTATCACGTGGGCAAATGAAGAGATAAAAGATGCCATTTTGGCCTCCGTCTCGTGCAGATTTCCAACATTTCGGGCGATTGGTAGATTTTTGACCAAGATAGATCCAAGCCGCCACGAAAGTGACCCGTTGGAAGCCCAACAGATGTAATTCAATGTATCAAAAAGTAAAATTTTTACAGTGTATCACGTGGGCAAATTGAAGAGACAAAAGATACCATTTTGGCCTCCGCTCGAGCAGAGATTGGCCAACATTTCGAGATTGGCGGATTTTTGACCAAGATAGATCCAGTCGCCATGAAAAGTGACCCGTTGGAAGCCCAACATGACCTAATTTAGAGGATCGAAAAGTATAATTTTACAGCTTATCACGTGGGGCGCCTAAGGAGCCCAAAGATGCCATTTTGGCCTCCATTTAGGGAATTTTTCGTCAAGATTCCTAGCGGTGACATTTTTTGAGTTCCGTAACTCCAATCGTAGTGATTCGACTCCGTGCAAAGGTAGTAGAAAGCTATTTTTGAAATCCATAAGTCCATGTCCGATAGGCATCGCGAAGGCTCGCAAAATTGACGGTTTTCAAAAGAGGTCATTCGCCTCCGCTCGCGCAGATTGGCCAACATTTATGGAGATTGGCAGATTTTGACCAAGATAGATCCAGCTTGCCACGAAAAGTGACCCGTTGGAAGCCCAACAGATGTAATTTAACGTTATCAAAAAGTAAAATTCTTACAGTGTATCACGTGGGCAAAATGAAGAGACAAAAGATGCCATTTTGGCCTCTCGTCTCGCAGCATTTCTCGGGCGATTGGCACATTTTTGACCAAGATAGATCCGGGGCCGCCATTTAAAAGTGACCCGTTGGAAGCCCAACAGATGTAATTTAACGATCGAAAAGTAAAATTTTACAGTATCACATGGGCAAAATTGAAGAGACAAAAGATGCCATTTTGGCCTCCGCTCAGGCAGATTTGGCCAACATATCGGCGATTGTTAGATTTTTGACCAAGATAGATCCCCGCCGCCACGAAAAGTGACCGTTGGAAGCCCAACAGATGTAATTCAACGTATCAAAATGTAAAATTTTACTGTGTATCACGTGGGCAAATGAAGAGACAAAAGATGCCATTTTGGCCTCCGTCGCGCAGATTTCTTTCAACATTTCCGCGATTGTTAGATTTTTGACCAAGATAGATCCAGTCGCCACAAAAAGTGACCCGTTGGAAGCCCAACAGATGTAATTCAATGTATCAAAAAGTAAAATTCTTACTGTGTATCACGCGGGCAAATTAAGAGACAAAAGATGCCATTTTGGCCTCCGCTCGAAAGCAGATTTGCCAACATTTCGAGATTGGCGGATTTTTGACCAAGATAGATCCAGTCGCCATGAAAAGTGACCCGTTGGAAGCCCAACATGACCTAATTTAGAGGATCGAAAAGTATAATTTTTACAGCTTATCACGTGGGGCAGCGCAAAATTGAGCCCAAAGATGCCATTTTGGCCTCCATTTAGGGAATTTTTTCGTCAAGATTCCTATAGCGTGACATTTTTTTGAGTTCAAGATAACTCCAATCGTAGTGATTCCGACCGTGCAAAGGTAGTAGAAAGCTATTTTTGAAATCCATAAGTCCATGTCCGATAGGCATCGCGAAGGCTCGCAAAATTGACGGTTTTCAAAAGAGGTCATTTCGCCTCCGCTCGCGCATTGCCAACATTTATGGAGATTGGCGATTTTTGACCAAGATAGATCCAGTTGCCACGAAAAGTGACCCGTTGGAAGCCCAACAGATGTAATTTAACATTATCAAAAAGTAAAATTCTTACTGTGTATCACGTGGGCAAATGAAGAGACAAAAGATGCCATTTTGGCCTCTCGTAGATTGGGGCAACATTTCGGGCGATTGGCAGATTTTTGACCAAGATAGATCCCGCCGCCACGAAAAGTGACCCGTTGGAAGCCCAACAGATGTAATTTAACATTATCGAAAAGTAAAATTCTTACTGTGTATCACATGGGCAAATGAAGAGACAAAAGATGCCATTTTGGCCTCCGCTCGTGCAGATTGGCCAACATATCGGGCGATTGTTAGATTTTTGACCAAGATAGATCCCCGCCGCCACGAAAAGTGACCCGTTGGAAGCCCAACAGATGTAATTCAACGTATCAAAATGTAAAATTCTTATAGGTGTATCACGTGGCAAAAATTGAAGAGACAAAAGATGCCATTTTGGCCTCCCGCTCGTGAAGATTTGGCCAACATTTTCGGGCGATTGGTAGATTTTTGACCAAGATAGATCCAGGGCCGCCACAAAAAGTGACCCGTTGGAAGCCCAACAGATGTAATTCAATGTATCAAAAAGTAAAATTTTACATAGGTGTATCACGTGGGCAAATGAAGAGACAAAAGATGCCATTTTGGCCTCCCATTTCGAGGGCATTTGTCAACATTTCCGAGATTGGCGGATTTTTGACCAAGATAGATCCGGGGCCGCCATGAAAAGTGGCCCGTTGGAAGCCCAACATGACCTAATTTAGAGGATCGAAAAGTATAATTTTTCAAAAAGGTTATCACGTGGGGCAGCTAAGGAGCCCAAAGATGCCATTTTGGCCTCCATTTAGGGAATTTTTTCACCAAGATTCCTATCAAAGACATTTTTTGAGTTCCGAAAGTGACATTTTTTGAGTTCAGATGTTTGAACTCCAATCATAGTGATTTCGACTCCGGTAAGCGAAGGTACATTTAGAGAAAGCCATTTTTGAAATCCATAAGTCCATGTTTTTGATAGGCATAGCGAAGGCTCGCAAAATTGACAGATGGTTTTAAAAAGAGGTAAAATTCTTCGCCTGGGCCGTCAAGAGCAAAAGATGCCATTTTGGCCTCCGTCATTTTGCCAACATTTATGGAGATTGGTTAGATTTTGACCAAGATAGATCCAGCCGCCACGAAAAGTGACCCGTTGGAAGCCCAACAGATGTAATTTAACATTATCAAAAAGTAAAATTCTTGCTGTGTATCACGTGGGCAAATGAAGAGACAAAAGATGCCATTTTGGCCTCCGCTCGAGCAGATTTTGGCCAACATTTCGAGATTGGCGGATTTTTGACCAAGATAGATCCAGCCGCCATGAAAAGTGACCCGTTGGAAGCCCAACATGACCTAATTTAGAGGATCAAAAGTATAATTTTACAGCTTATCACGTGGGGCAGCTAAGGAGCCCAAAGATGCCATTTTGGCCTCCATTTAGGGAAATTTTGCCAAGATTCCTAGCGGTGACATTTTTTGAGTTCCAGAACTCCAATCGTAGTGATTCTCGACTCGCGGCAAAGGTAGTAGAAAGCTATTTTTGAAATCCATAAGTCCATGTTCGATAGGCATCGCGAAGGCTCGCAAAATTGACGGTTTTCAAAAGAGGTCATTCCGCCTCCGCGGGCGCAAGAGACAAAAGATGCCAACATTTATGGAGATTGGCAGATTTTGACCAAGATAGATCCAGATTTTTGCCACGAAAAGTGACCCGTTGGAAGCCCAACAGATGTAATTTAACGTTATCGAAAAGTAAAATTCTTACTGTGTATCACGTGGGCAAATGAAGAGACAAAAGATGCCATTTTGGCCTCTCGCTCGCAGATTTTTCGGGCGATTGGCAGATTTTTGACCAAGATAGATCCGCCGCCACGAAAAGTGACCCGTTGGAAGCCCAACAGATGTAATTTAACGTATCGAAAAGTAAAATTTTACTGTGTATCACATGGGCAGCTGAAGAGATAAAAGATGCCATTTTGGCCTCCGCTCGTCAGATTGGCCAACATATCCGGGCGATTGTTAGATTTTTGACCAAGATAGATCCCCGCCGCCACGAAAAGTGACCCGTTGGAAGCCCAACAGATGTAATTCAACGTATCAAAATGTAAAATTCTTACAGTGTATCACGCGGGCAAATTGAAGAGACAAAAGATGCCATTTTGGCCTCCGCTCGAAAGCAGATTGCCAACATTTCGAGATTGGCGGATTTTTGACCAAGATAGATCTAGTCGCCATGAAAAGTGACCCGTTGGAAGCCCAACATGACCTAATTTAGAGGATCGAAAAGTATAATTCTTACAGCTTATCACGTGGGGGCAGCCTAAGGAGCCCAAAGATGCCATTTTGGCCTCCATTTAGGAAATTTTGCCAAGATTCCTAGCGGTGACATTTTTTGAGTTCCATAACTCCAATCATAGTGATTCTGGACTCCGTGCAAAGGTAGTAGAAAGCTATTTTTGAAATCCATAAGTCTATGTTTGATAGGCATCGCGAAGGCTCGCAAAATTGACGGTTTTCAAAAGAGGTCATTTCGCCTCCATTTCGCGCGATTGGCCAACATTTATGGAGATTGGCAGATTTTGACCAAGATAGATCCAGCTTGCCACGAAAAGTGACCCGTTGGAAGCCCAATAGGATGTAATTTAACGTTATCGAAAAGTAAAATTTTACAGTATATCACGTGGGCAAATTGAAGAGACAAAAGATGCCATTTTGGCCTCTCGTCGGGCAGATCAACATTTTGGAGATTGGCAGATTTTTGACCAAGATAGATCCAGCCGCCACGAAAAGTGACCGTTGGAAGCCCAACAGATGTAATTTAACGTATCGAAAAGTAAAATTCTTACAGGTATCACATGGGCAAATGAAGAGACAAAAGATGCCATTTTGGCCTCCGTCTCGTAGATTGGCCAACATATCCGCGATTGTTAGATTTTTTACCAAGATAGATCCCTGCCGCCACGAAAAGTGACCTATTGGAAGCCCAACAGATGTAATTCAACGTATCAAAATGTAAAATTCTTACTGTGTATCACGTGGGCAAGCCGAAGAGATAAAAGATGCCATTTTGGCCTCCGCTTCGGCAGATTGGCCAACATTTCGGCGATTGGTAGATTTTTGACCAAGATAGATCCAAATACCACGAAAAGTGACCCGTTGGAAGCCCAACAGATGTAATTCAATGTATCAAAAAGTAAAATTCTTACGTGTATCACGTGGGCAACCAAGAGACAAAAGATACCATTTTGGCCTCCGCTCGAAAGCAGATTTTGCCAACATTTCTCGAGATTGGCGGATTTTTGACCAAGATAGATCCAGCCGCCATGAAAAGTGACCCGTTGGAAGCCCAACATGACCTAATTTAGAGGATCGAAAAGTATAATTTTACAGCTTATCACGGGCAGCCTAAGGAGCCCAAAGATGCCATTTTGGCCTCCATTTAGGAATTTTCGTCAAGATTCCTAGCGGTGACATTTTTGAGTTCCAGAACTCCAATCGTAGTGATTCTCGACTCCGTGCAAAGGTAGTAGAAAGCTATTTTTGAAATCCATAAGTCCATGTTCGATAGGCATCGCGAAGGCTCGCAAAATTGACGGTTTTCAAAAGAGGTCATTCTCGCCTCCGTCTCGCGCAGATTGGCCAACATTTATGGAGATTGGCAGATTTTGACCAAGATAGATCCAGCTTGCCACGAAAAGTGACCCGTTGGAAGCCCAACAGATGTAATTTAACGTTATCAAAAAGTAAAATTCTTACAGTGTATCACGTGGGCAAACAAGAGACAAAAGATGCCATTTTGGCCTCTCGTTTCGGCAGATTTCGGGCGATTGGCACATTTTTGACCAAGATAGATCCGGCCGCCACGAAAAGTGACCCCGTTGGAAGCCCAACAGATGTAATTTAACGATCGAAAAGTAAAATTCTTACAGGTATCACATGGGCAAATGAAGAGACAAAAGATGCCATTTTGGCCTCCGCTCGTCGCAGATTTGGCCAACATATCGGGCGATTGTTAGATTTTTGACCAAGATAGATCCCGCCGCCATTTAAAAGTGACCCGTTGGAAGCCCAACAGATGTAATTCAACGTATCAAAATGTAAAATTTTACGTGTATCACGTGGGCAAATGAAGAGACAAAAGATGCCATTTTGGCCTCCGCTCGCGTGCAGATTGGCACAACATTTCGGGCGATTGGTAGATTTTTGACCAAGATAGATCCAAGCCGCCATGAAAAGTGACCCGTTGGAAGCCCAACAGATGTAATTCAATGTATCAAAAAGTAAAATTTTACTGTGTATCACGTGGGCAAACTGAAGAGACAAAAGATGCCATTTTGGCCTCCGCTCGAAAGCAGATTTTGGCCAACATTTCCGAGATTGGCGGATTTTTGACCAAGATAGATCCAATCGCCATGAAAAGTGGCCCGTTGGAAGCCCAACATGACCTAATTTAGAGGATCGAAAAGTATAATTTTACAGCTTATCACGGGGCAAAATTAAGGAGCCCAAAGATGCCATTTTGGCCTCCATTTAGGGAATTTTCTCGTCAAGATTCCTATTCGTGACATTTTTTGAGTTCCGTAACTCCAATCGTAGTGATTCGACTCCGTTGGAAGGTAGTAGAAAGCTATTTTTGAAATCCATAAGTCCATGTCCGATAGGCATCGCGGAAGGCTCGCAAAATTGACGGTTTTCAAAAGAGGTCATTTTCGCCTCCGCTCGCGCGATTTGCCAACATTTATGGAGATTGGCAGATTTTGACCAAGATAGATCCAGCTTGCCATGAAAAGTGACCCGTTGGAAGCCCAACAGATGTAATTTAACGTTATCAAAAAGTAAAATTCTTACAGTGTATCACATGGGCATTGAAGAGACAAAAGATGCCATTTTGGCCTCCGCTCGAATTTCGGCCAACATTTCTCGCGATTGGCAGATTTTTGACCAAGATAGATCCGGGCCGCCACGAAAAGTGACCCGTTGGAAGCCCAACAGATGTAATTTAACGTATCAAAAGTAAAATTTTACAGTGTATCACATGGGCAAAATGAAGAGACAAAAGATGCCATTTTGGCCTCCGCTCGTGCAGATTGGCCAACATATCGGGCGATTGTTAGATTTTTTGACCAAGATAGATCCCGCCGCCACGAAAAGTGACCCGTTGGAAGCCCAACAGATGTAATTCAACGTATCAAAATGTAAAATTCTTACTGTGTATCACGTGGGCAAATTGAAGAGACAAAAGATGCCATTTTGGCCTCCGCTCGTGCGCAGATTGGCCAACATTTATGGAGATTGGTAGATTTTTGACCAAGATAGATCCAGCCGCCATGAAAAGTGACCCGTTGGAAGCCCAACAGATGTAATTCAATGTATCAAAAAGTAAAAATTTTACAGTATCACGTGGGCACCGAAGAGACAAAAGATGCCATTTTGGCCTCCATTTCGAAATTTCGCAAGATTCCTAGCCAACATTTTTTCGAGATTGGCGGATTTTTGACCAAGATAGATAGTAGAAAGCCGCCATGAAAAGTAAGTCCATGTTGGAAGCCCAACATGACCTAATTTAGAGGATCAAAAAGTATAATTTTTACAGCTGCCAACATTTATGGAGATTATTTTGACCAACGTGGGCAAGATTCCTAGCGGTGAATTTTTAAGGAGCCCAAAGATGCCATTTTGGCCTCCATTTAGACAAAAGATGCCAATTTTCGGCCAAGATTCCTATCGATTGTGACATTTTTTGACCAAGATAGATCCAAGACAAAAGTGAAGTGACCCGTTGGAAGGTAGTAGAAAGATGTTTTTGAAATCCATAAGTCCATGTAAAAGGCTTCGTGTATCACATGGGCAAAATTGAAGAGACAAAAGATGCCATTTTGGCCTCCGCTCGCGCAGATTTTCGCCAACATTTATGGAGATTGTTAGATTTTTGACCAAGATAGATCCAGTCGCCACGAAAAGTGACCCGTTGGAAGCCCAACAGATGTAATTTAACATTATCAAAAAGTAAAATTTTACTGTGTATCACGTGGGCAAATGAAGAGACAAAAGATGCCATTTTGGCCTCCGCTCGAGCATTTTTGGCCAACATTTCGAGATTGGCGGATTTTTGACCAAGATAGATCCAGTCGCCATGAAAAGTGACCCGTTGGAAGCCCAACATGACCTAATTTAGAGGATCAAAAAGTATAATTCTTACAGCTTATCACGTGGGGCAATTTAAGGAGCCCAAAGATGCCATTTTGGCCTCCATTTAGGAAATTTTGGCCAAGATTCCTAGCGGTGACATTTTTTGACCAAGATAACTCCAATCGTAGTGATTCCGACTCCGTGCGAAGGTAGTAGAAAGCTATTTTTGAAATCCATAAGTCCATGTTCCGATAGGCATCGCGAAGGCTCGCAAAATTGACGGTTTTCAAAAGAGGTCATTTCGCCTCCGTCGCAGCGCATTTGCCAACATTTATGGAGATTGGCAGATTTTTGACCAAGATAGATCCAGTTGCCACGAAAAGTGACCCGTTGGAAGCCCAACAGATGTAATTTAACGTTATCGAAAAGTAAAATTCTTACAAAAGTGTATCACGTGGGCAGCCGAAGAGACAAAAGATGCCATTTTGGCCCTCCGTTTCGCAGATTTCCGCGATTGGCGATTTTTGACCAAGATAGATCCGCCGCCATTTAAAAGTGACCCGTTGGAAGCCCAACAGATGTAATTTAACGTATCAAAAAGTAAAATTCTTACAGTGTATCACATGGGCAAAATGAAGAGATAAAAAGATGCCATTTTGGCCTCCGCTCCTTCGGCAGATTGGCCAACATATTCGGGCGATTGTTAGATTTTTGACCAAGATAGATCCCCGCCGCCACGAAAAGTGACCCGTTGGAAGCCCAACAGATGTAATTCAACGTATCAAAATGTAAAATTCTTACAGGTATCACGTGGGCAGTGAAGAGACAAAAGATGCCATTTTGGCCTCCGCTCGAGCAGATTTTTGCCAACATTTTCGAGATTGGCGGATTTTTGACCAAGATAGATCTAGTCGCCATGAAAAGTGACCCCGTTGGAAGCCCAACATGACCTAATTTAGAGGATCGAAAAGTATAATTTTACGCTTATCACGTGGGGCAGCTAAGGAGCCCAAAGATGCCATTTTGGCCTCCATTTAGGAAATTTGTCAAGATTCCTAGCGTGACATTTTTTGAGTTCCATAACTCCAATCATAGTGATTCTAGACTCCGTGCAAAGGTAGTAGAAAGCTATTTTTGAAATCCATAAGTCCATGTCTGATAGGCATCGCGAAGGCTCGCAAAATTGACGGTTTTCAAAAGAGGTCATTCTCGCCTCCATTCGCGCGATTGGCCAACATTTATGGAGATTGGCAGATTTTGACCAAGATAGATCCAGCTTGCCACGAAAAGTGACCCCGTTGGAAGCCCAACAGATGTAATTTAACGTTATCGAAAAAAAGTAAAATTCTTACAGGTATCACGTGGGCAAACCAAGAGACAAAAGATGCCATTTTGGCCTCGTCGTCGCATTTTCGGGCGATTGGCACATTTTTGACCAAGATAGATCCAGCCGCCACGAAAAGTGACCTCGTTGGAAGCCCAACAGATGTAATTTAACGTATCGAAAAGTAAAATTCTTACAGTGTATCACATGGGCAGCTGAAGAGACAAAAGATGCCATTTTGGCCTCCGCTCAAAGTAGATTTTGCCAACATATCCGGGCGATTGTTAGATTTTTGACCAAGATAGATCCCGCCGCATTTAAAAGTGACCTATTGGAAGCCCAACAGATGTAATTCAACGTATCAAAATGTAAAAATTCTTAGTGTATCACATGGGCAACCGAAGAGACAAAAGATGCCATTTTGGCCTCCGCTCGTGCAGATTGGCCAACATTTTCGGGCGATTGGTAGATTTTTGACCAAGATAGATCCAGTCGCCACAAAAGTGACCCGTTGGAAGCCCAACAGATGTAATTCAATGTATCAAAAAGTAAAATTTTACAGTGTATCACGCGGGCAAACGAAGAGACAAAAGATGCCATTTTGGCCTCCGCTCGAGCGCAGATTTGGCCAACATTTTCGAGATTGGCGGATTTTTGACCAAGATAGATCCAGCCGCCATGAAAAGTGGCCCGTTGGAAGCCCAACATGACCTAATTTAGAGGATCGAAAAGTATAATTTTACAGCTTATCACGTGGGGCAGCTAAGGAGCCCAAAGATGCCATTTTGGCCTCCATTTAGGGAATTTTTCACAAGATTCCTATCTCGTGACATTTTTTGAGTTCCGTAACTCCAATCGTAGTGATTCCGACTCCGTATGCAAAGGTAGTAGAAAGCTATTTTTGAAATCCATAAGTCCATGTCCGATAGGCATCGCGAAGGCTCGCAAAATTGACGGTTTTCAAAAGAGGTCATTTCGCCTCCGCTCGCGCAGCATTTGGCCAACATTTATGGAGATTGGCAGATTTTGACCAAGATAGATCCAGCTTGCCATTTAAAAGTGACCCGTTGGAAGCCCAACAGATGTAATTTAACATTATCAAAAGTAAAATTCTTACAGTGTATCACGCGGGCAAATGAAGAGACAAAAGATGCCATTTTGGCCTCCGCTCGAGCAGATTTCGCCAACATTTTCGAGATTGGCGGATTTTTGACCAAGATAGATCCGGGGCCGCCATGAAAAGTGACCCGTTGGAAGCCCAACATGATGTAATTTAGAGGATCAAAAAGTAAAATTCTTGCTGTGTATCACATGGGCAGCCAAGAGACAAAAGATGCCATTTTGGCCTCCATTTAGGGAAATTTCGCCAACATATTCCTATTGTTGAGATTTTTTGACCAAGATAGATCCAATCGTAGTGATCGAAAGTGAAGGTAGTAAAAGTTTTGAAGCCCAAAGATGTAATTTAGAGGATCAAAAAAGTAAAAAATGTAAAAGTCCATGTCCGACAGGCACGCGGACCAAGATAGATCCAAAATTGAGCCCAAAAGATGCCATTTTGGCCTCGTATCACGGCGTTTAAGAGACAAAAGATGCCATTTTTCGCCAACATTTATGGAGATTGGTAGATTTTTTGACCAAGATAGATCCAGCTTGCCACAAAAGTGACCTCGGTGGAAGCCCAACAGATGTAATTTAATGTATCAAAAAGTAAAAATTTTATAGTGTATCACGTGGCAAAATTGAAGAGACAAAAGATGCCATTTTGGCCTCCGCTCGAAAGCAGATTTCTCACAACATTTCGGAGATTGTTAGATTTTTGACCAAGATAGATCCAGCCGCCATGAAAAGTGACCCGTTGGAAGCCCAACAGATGTAATTTTCAATGTATCAAAAGTAAAATTCTTACACGTGTATCACGGGCAAATTAAGAGACAAAAGATGCCATTTTGGCCTCCATTCGAGAATTTTTGGCCAACATTCCTATCGAGATTTTTTGATTTTTGACCAAGATAGATGATTCCGCCATGAAAAGTGCGAAGGTGGAAGCCCAACATGACCTAATTTAGAGGATCCAAAAGTATAATTTTAGGCTTATCACGCAAGCAAAATTGAAGGAGCCAAAAAGATGCCATTTTGGCCTCCATTTAGGGAATTTTTTCGCCAAGATTCCTAGAGATGACATTTTTTGACCAAGATAGATCCAATCGTAGTGAAAGTGACCGTATGAAGCCCAACAGAAAGTAATTTTTGAAATCGAATAAGTAAAAATTGACCGATAGGCATCACGAAGGCTCGCAAAATTGAGAGACAAAAGAGGCCATTTTGGCCTCCGCTCGTCGCATTTTGGCCAACATTTATGGAGATTGGCACATTTTTGACCAAGATAGATCCAGCCGCCACGAAAAGTGACCCGTTGGAAGCCCAACAGATGTAATTTAACATTATCGAAAAGTAAAATTTTACTGTGTATCACATGGG
The DNA here is from genome assembly GCA_015847255.1 of Hyparrhenia diplandra. NCBI lineage: Eukaryota > Viridiplantae > Streptophyta > Magnoliopsida > Poales > Poaceae > Hyparrhenia > Hyparrhenia diplandra. Next base: position 25,132 of record JADLZK010004066.1, read on the forward strand.
CAATCAAGAGACAAAAGATGCCATTTTGGCCTCCCGCTCAGGCAGATTTCTCACAACATATCCTCGGCGATTGTTAGATTTTTGACCAAGATAGATCCGCCGCCATTGAAAAGTGACCGTTGGAAGCCCAACAGATGTAATTTAACGATCAAAAAGTAAAATTCTTACAGTGTATCACATGGGCAAATAAGAGACAAAAGATGCCATTTTGGCCTCCCATTCGTCCAGATTGCCAACATATTCCGCGATTGTTAGATTTTTGACCAAGATAGATCCGCCGCCACAAAAAGTGACCTCGTTGGAAGCCCAACAGATGTAATTCAATGTATCAAAAAGTAAAATTCTTACTGTGTATCACGTGGGCAAAACAAGAGACAAAAGATGCCATTTTGGCCTCCGCTCGAAAGCAGATTTGGCCAACATTTCCGAGATTGGCGGATTTTTGACCAAGATAGATCCAGTCGCCATGAAAAGTGACCCGTTGGAAGCCCAACATGACCTAATTTAGAGGATCGAAAAGTATAATTTTACGCTTATCACGCGGGGGCAGCTAAGGAGCCCAAAGATGCCATTTTGGCCTCCATTTAGGAAATTTTTCGTCAAGATTCCTATTCGTGACATTTTTTGAGTTCCATAACTCCAATCGTAGTGATTCTCGACTCCGCAAAGGTAGTAGAAAGCTATTTTTGAAATCCATAAGTCCATGTTCGATAGGCATCGCCAAGGCTCGCAAAATTGACGGTTTTCAAAAAGAGGTCATTCTCGCCTCCCCGCTCGGCCGATTGGCCAACATTTATGGAGATTGGCAGATTTTGACCAAGATAGATCCAGCTTGCCATTTAAAAGTGACCTCGTTGGAAGCCCAACAGATGTAATTTAACATTATCAAAAAGTAAAATTTTACGGTGTATCACGTGGGCAAACCGAAGAGACAAAAGATGCCATTTTGGCCTCCGCTCGTCGCAGTCACAACATTTCGGGCGATTGGCGCATTTTTGACCAAGATAGATCTAGCCGCCATGAAAAGTGACCCGTTGGAAGCCCAACATGATGTAATTTAACGGATCAAAAGTAAAATTTTACAGGTATCACATGGGCAAATGAAGAGACAAAAGATGCCATTTTGGCCTCCATTTAGGAATTTTTCACAACATATCCGGGCGATTTTTTGATTTTTGACCAAGATAGATAGCCGCCAAGTGACCCGTTGGAAGCCCAACAGATGTAATTCAACGATCAAAATGTAAAATTCTTACGTGTATCACGCGGGCAAAATTGAAGAGACAAAAAGATGCCATTTTGGCCTCCGAAACCATTCGCCAACATTTATGGAGATTGGTAGATTTTTGACCAAGATAGATCCAGCCGCCACGAAAAGTGACCCGTTGGAAGCCCAACATGATGTAATTTAGAGTATCAAAAAGTAAAATTTCATTCAAGAGCCAAAAGATGCCATTTTGGCCTCCATTTGGCGCAAGATTCCCAACATTTTTTGAGATTGGCGGATTTTTGACCAAGATAGATCCAGTCGCCATGAAAAGTGGCCCGTTGGAAGCCCAACATGACCTAATTTAGAGGATCAAAAAAGTATAATTCTTACAGTATCACGCGGGATTGGCGAAGAGACAAAGATGCCATTTTGGCCTCCATTTAGGAATTTTCGTTGAAGCCCAAGATTCCTATCGAAAAAGTGATTTTTTTTGATAGATCCGCGAACTCCAAAGACAAAAGATGCCATTTTCGAAGCCCAACAGATGTAGTAGAAAGCTATTTTTGAAACTAATAAGTCCAAAATCCGATAGGCATCGTTGGAAGGGCAACAAGAAAATTAAGTCCGCTTCAAAAAGAGGTCATTTTGGCCTGGGCAAATAAGAGATAAAAGATGCCATTTTGGCCTCCCAACATTTATGGAGATATTGGATAGATTTTTTGACCAAGATAGATCCCTGCCGCCACGAAAGTGACCTGTTGGAAGCCCAACAGATGTAATTTAACATTATCAAAATGTAAAATTCTTACGTGTATCACGCGGGCAACTGAAGAGACAAAAGATGCCATTTTGGCCTCCGCTCGAAAGCGCATTGGCCAACATTTCGAGATTGGCGGATTTTTGACCAAGATAGATCTAGTCGCCATGAAAAGTGACCCGCTGGAAGCCCAACATGACCTAATTTAGAGGATCAAAAAGTATAATTTACGCTTATCACGTGGGCGCAGCTAAGGAGCCCAAAGATGCCATTTTGGCTCATTTAGGAAATTTCACAAGATTCCTAGCGGTGACATTTTTTGAGTTCCATAACTCCAATCATAGTGATTCTAGACTCCGTGCAAAGGTAGTAGAAAGCTATTTTTGAAATCCATAAGTCTATGTTTGATAGGCATCGCCAAGGCCTCACAAAATTGATGGTTTAAAAAAGAGGTCATTCGCCTCCGTCGCAGATTTGGCCAACATTTATGGAGATTGGCGATTTTGACCAAGATAGATCCAGCTTGCCACGAAAAGTGACCCGTTGGAAGCCCAATAGGATGTAATTTAACGTTATCGAAAAGTAAAATTCTTACGTGTATCAATGGGCAGTCCGAAGAGACAAAAGATGCCATTTTGGCCTCCTCGTCGCAGCATTTCTCGGGCGACAAGTGATTTTTGACCAAGATAGATCCGGGCCGCCATTTAAAGTGACCCGTTGGAAGCCCAACAGATGTAATTTAACGTATCGAAAAGTAAAATTCATGTGTATCACATGGGCAAATTGAAGAGACAAAAGATGCCATTTTGGCCTCCGCTTCGTAGATTGGCCAACATATTCGGGCGATTGTTAGATTTTTTACCAAGATAGATCCTGCCGCCATCTAAAAGTGACCTATTGGAAGCCCAACAGATGTAATTCAACATATCAAATGTAAAATTCTTACGTGTATCACTTCTGGCTATAGATTTTGGTGAGATTTTTGACCAGT
>JADLZK010004067.1:0-85966 GCA_015847255.1 Hyparrhenia diplandra
GAGGACCAAGACAAAGCCCTGGTGCCGCACGGATGGTCAGAAAGACAGTGGCAGCCCCGGCAAATAAGTCGATCCTTTTGTAATAGAACCAAATATGTAATGGAACCAAATATGTATGTCCACGACATTTATGTAATGGAACAAAAAAATGTATTGGAGACCGCCGCACTTTCGAAACGCCCCACGACTTGTCAATTAAAGACTGTTTTTAAATCATGCAAAAACTATTCAAAATTCAAGTTTCACATTTTTAATGGGTACACATACTCATAGGAAGGCCACACAAAAAATTCAAATTTTAATCAACATTTGAATTGTTATGAATTTTTCAAATTAATGTTTTGAATTTATTTTGCGGGCTGATTATTTTACAATGCCCGCCACGCAAAATCATTTTTTGGCGTGGCGGGCATTGTAAAATCAGCCACGCAAAATGGAGACCTATATATGTGTGGCGGAGGCGCCTGAATCGGCTAAGTTCTCCACCCGGTTCACGATCACCCCGAAGGGCTGCTGATTTTTCGGGCGCCGCCGCGCCGTTTGCCTCCCGTGACGCCGCCTCTCGCCGGTGCTACTCCTCCCCGTCCTCCCGATGCTGCTCCTCCCCGTCCTCCCGCCGCCGGTGCTGCTCCCTCCCGTCCCTCCCTTGCCGGGGCTAGGAAGCGCCAGCCGCGGGGGACTGACCCGCTGGCGCTGAGATCCACCAACGCCGCCGGTCTTTGCTCCTCCCGTCCTCCCGGTGCTGCTCCTCCCCATCCTCCCGGTGCTGCTCCTCCCCGTCCTCCCGGTCTTTGCTCCCGTCGTCCTGGTGCTGCCCCTCTCCGACGAGATCCGCCGCCGCCCGTCTTTGCTCCTCCCCCGTCCTCCGGTTACGCTCCTCACCGTCGTCCGCGCGCCCGGTGCTGCTCCTCCCCTCCCGACCGCATGCCGATGTCTGCTCCTCCCCTTCGTCCTCCGCCGCCGGTCTTTGCTCCCCATCTGGCGTGCCGTGCACTTCCCACGTCTGCTCCTCCCGGTGCTTGTCCCCCATCTTTTCTTTGCCTCCCTAGTGCTATGTGATGCTGGTTATTGCTAATTTTTCATGCACATGATGCCATTTTTCGCGTGTGATGCCATTGTTTTGCCGCTGTGATGCTATGTGATTTGGATTCTTGAGCATATACCCAAATCTGCTTGCCCATGATGCAACATCACATTTCGGATGAATTTTAGAATGAATTTATTAACCGAGCATATCTTTGAGCACTATATTATGCCCTCGCCATGAATACCCACGCCATACCATAGCTATTTTTGATTTGTGGTGCCCCTTTAAAAGAAGTGGATGGGGGTGGAGAACTTAGCCAATTCGGCGCCTCCGGTCACACATATATAGGCCACCATTTTGCGTGGCGGTTATTTTCACTCCTACTTAGTTGAACTTGATCCGTGGCGATTTTTTTTTGGGTTTTCCATGGCATTTACTACTACCTTACAATCTACTTGTGGCATTTGCAATGATGTGAATCTTAGTCTTGGGGTGGCATATGCGATGATGTGAATCTATTAATGATTACTATATATGTAATCATGAGAGGAATACAATAAATATAATTTGAGATGACTCTGTGATGGTTCTACTGTTGTACCTTTTCAATATAATAAATTGCTCTGTGTGTTCCCGTAGAATCCAATGGCATCCGAACCAACCGATAAAGATCGTGCAATGGGTGCGGAGCGAGGAGGATGTGGCCTCCACGTCCGATTCTTCCTCTGACAGTGGATACGTGAGCGAAGAGTTGACACCACCGAGGCCAGAGAAGAAACATCCTAGGGAGGAGGAAATTGATCCGGACTGGCAACCAGAGGAGCCCAACACACAGGGTTCTCAGAGTGTACAGCACTGGAACCAAAAAAGATAAGAATACGACAAACACAACGCCGTGTGCCTCATGTAAGTACACAACTAATTTTAGTTGTTGTCGTGACGATTACCATTGAGCCTCTGCGTCTAGAGTTTGGTGAAGAGAGCTTGGTCGGAGGCGGGAATCGGGTCCCCCGGCACGCCGGAAGCCACCACCTCCAAAAGTCGGAGGCTTGAAGGCCGGCCGCGGAGGCACGAGAAGGCGAGGGTGGTGCGTCATATATTGTGAGGATAGGGCGAATGGAATCGATGGAGCGAAAAATATCGGAGGGCCACCTATAGCAACGGATCTCCTGGGTGTAGCCAGGAAAGTGTGCCCATCCTTACCTGACTGGAGGAATGTTCGGGCGGGCTGAAGAAGAAGGTGTGGAAAGCGTGAAAGTCTTGTTCCATTATCGGGGGGGCGAGGCTTTGACAAAAAGAAATGCAAAGTATGTGTGGTCCGTTGCAAGCAAACGCTGCACCTCTGGAACCATCTGTACACAAACTATGTGCAGAAAGGGCAAGTCACCACTTCAAGCCTACAACTTCTTAAAAGCAACGATGCAGGATGAGTTCGTCAACCTTACGACTAACGAAGAGTATGAGGCCAAGTCAAAAATGGATAAAGAACTCGCAAAGAAGAACGAACTCAAGCACAACCTCGGCATGGTAGGATATGCCGGTCATAAGGGTGGATGGCGGCGGAAAGAAAGGGAGGGCGAGAAAGGGATAGAGAATTCGTTGCTAGCCCTTCCTCGGAGGGCACGTGACTTCTTCTATGCCCGTCGGCCCAAGAAGCGAGAAGACGGGCAGCACGTCCAAGTACAATGACCCAAAGGTTGACGAGGTGGAGAAGAAGGTGATGCGTGTCAAAGAGGCCAAGGAGCGTGGGGAGTTCCAACCTAGGAGGGAGCACGACGAGCTAGCCGAGGCAATCGGAAGACCCGAGCACCGTGGCGAGTTCGGGGGCCGGGGCTCGAGGTGTAGGCTGGAAGACCGTGGATTCTGGGCATCCGACGCGGGCAACTACCACACGAGGCAGAGGTACAAAGGATAACCTTAGGATGCAAGGCTATGAGGAAGCCATAAGGACATAGTCGAAGAAAATAGAAGAGGTATTAATGAAGAAGGTATTTCCAACATCCAAGGTGTGAGTACACCTCTGGCTGGGTGAGCAAGAACCCACCGACGATCTGGCCGAAAACGCGATGGGCACTCTCTATACCGTTGGCGAGAAGGAAAGAAAGAAGGAGGTGGGGGCTGTGGGTGTGTGTGCACCACGGAGAGATGATATGTTGTATAATAACGAGGCGGTCCCACCCGGAATATGTCTTCGTTTATCTACAATCCATAGAACCGGGCCTTGGTGATGAGGAGATCGATATCGGTGAACTAGGAAACAATACTCAAGGACCTTCGGGTGGAGAGGAGTACCTATGGAACAAGGAAGACATTGTCCTAGTCCAGCCCGACGACACCACCTCGGACGGGCGGCGCCAGAGATCCCTCCTCCCAGGTGGTGGCGGCGATGGCCGATGATGATAACAACGGCGATGGTGGCCGGTGGCGGAAGTCTCCTCGTCGAACCCACCCGGGAAGAACCTAAGAAGGAGAAGGCACGGTCGCAAGACACCCCCTGTTATCGACGGCGAGAGGACACCCCTTCTCCTAAAGCACGGGGCTCGCCGTCCTCCCACGCCGTTCAAGCGCAATGGTCGAGGAGGTTTAGAGGAAAATGAAACGGGTACATAGAAAAACACATGGCTAACTTGTAATTATGCGCATTAATTGGTGTCTAATGTCAACACATGTGACAGTATAGCAAAAAATTACATGGCTAACTTGTACATGCATGGGGATTCTCAACACTTAGCCTCGGAAGCGGTCGAAGGGACGATGAGGTCAATGCTCCCCCAAGCGCCGAAGAAGAAGAAGCTATCAAAAGAAGATGAGGTAAGTTCTTGCCCTCCAAATACTTAGATGATTTGCGACGGTATGGGGCTAGCGGAGAGAGAAAAGGACCTCAGTTTGGCTAAGGTTTAACGAGGGGGCCGTGAAGACCGAGAGCGATTACTAGGTACGTATATGCGTGATAATCTCAACCAAACTTAGCGGACATGTGCGTATGCGTGCGTACCTAGATGATGCTAATATACATCTCATACGTATAGGAATTATATACCCCATCGAGGCGGGGACAATGGGTCGGCTCGGACTGCGGTGCCTTTGGTTTTGAGCTTGGCAAGTTCATGGTGCCCCAAGGGCCGGCTAATCGGGACGAGGAGTGGGACACTCGGGGTTCACATATTATATCGGCATACGGTGGACGAGGGGGTGAGGGAGTTTCATTTCGAGTTCCTAAAGAGCTCTTTGCTTGGGCCGAATATATCTCACTCCCAATAGGCTTCGACCAAATAGGCGGTTGCTCTACGGCGCGGGACCTTGACCAATCCATTTGTCACACTCTATCTTTGCGTGAGTTTTTATGCATTTTCTTTCGTACACCACTAATTCTAGCTCTCGATCCTATAATGACATGACCATATGTGCTTGTAGGATGCAAGCATTGATAGCCGAACAATGCATGATAATTGTGTTCCTATGTCTCATTAATGGATGGAGAGCCAGAGGAACTTGAAGAGTTGAGGAAGGTGGGCAAGGCCGAACAAATATAAACACTTTAAAACAAGGGCCGATGCAGAGTTAGAGATGGAAAACTACATCCGCCAAGTGCATGAAGAAGATCAAAGGGCCGGCCGGTTGTGTCGTTACGGCCCAACATATCAAGTAAGTCAAAGCAATAATACTTTTTTATTTTGAACACTTGGAATCTATTTCTAATCAAATAAAATGTAGCCTGCCGGTAGTATACAAACAACAAAAGACACATTGGCCATTGGATTATTGGCTAATCATCCCTCGGGATGGATGTGCCCTTAAGGGCCGGGCTTCGTTGTGATACGCCAAAAGGGACTCTATAAACATTTTGAAGAGGCCCTGCGAGGCAAAGTAACCTACTACTTACTTGTATACTTTTTTTTCATACCACAAACTTACGTAAGTCATGATTAATCGGGGATTTCGCAGGGCTTATACAAGGATTACTTGGCAGGACCGTGTCATATGATCGAGGTAGCCAATCTTGTAAAGAAAAACATGGGGACCAAATGAAGATCGGGGCGAGATTTCGAGGTATATGTAGCATTACTCTCGTTTGCTCGTCCATATTGAAATGGTCTCATAATATTCCAACTATTTTTCGTACATATATCGTGCATGCGGTGCGGTGGCAGCCCTATGGGGAACCAACCTGTGTGGTTTCTATATATGTACCTTCATATCCCGCTTGATGGCGTGTGCCGTACTCACGGGCGGTAGCGAAAAAAACCACGCGAAGATTTTTGGATGAAAGGCTTGAAACAACATAACCTTCAAGAAACTGGTTGGCCATCCGTAGGGCGTCATTGAGGATGTTGTGTTACCACGCCATTTCTTCGACCCTAACAAAGCCTTGCTAGAAAACGAGGACTTGCGGGAAACTACTTGACCGAGAGAAATGCGCTAGACATGAAGGATTATCGTGGGATGCCCGAGTTGTAACCTAGCTAAACTTGATTGATCAATCGATCGTTCGATCGAGTTATGTAAATTTTGATGTGTGGTGGTGAATTTTATACTCTAAAGTGCTTTAATTGAATGTACATGTTAGTTCAATGTTAAATTGTGATGCATTTTCAAGATTTATGTCAATATTCTCTAATTTTTATTATTTAATATGTGGTTTAAATCATAATTTATAATTTTATAATATTTTAAATTATTTTTTATTAATCCTGAACTAATTAACCGTGGCGGGCTTGTAACAAAAACCGCCATGGTTAATACATTAACCATGGCGGGCACGTAGCGATGCGCCATGGTTGTCTATTAACGATGGCGGTTTTGTTAAACACCCGCCACGGTTAATCTCCTTTTCCATGGCGGGCATGAGTCCGCCACGGTTAATCGTTCGATTAACCGTGACCTAGCCCTAGCTCCGTGGCGGACACAATGCCACGCCACGGAAAAGCCAAAATACCCGCCACAGTAGTTCATTTATGTACTAGTGAGATGGGACATCTGTGCCGGCCCTAAAGACCAAGGGGACTAGGTATCCTAAATCTAGAGTTGCAAAATAGGTTTCTTCTAGCCAAATGGTTGGTTAACTTGATAAACACGGAAGGCATATGGCAATCTCTTATAAGGAATAAATACCTAAAATCCAAATCCCTAACTCAAGTGACTCGCCAAACCTAATGACTCTCATTTTTAGAGAGGCCCGATGCATATTAAAGAGGAGGTGTTAGCTAAAGGTTCTTTCGTTATCGAGAGATGGAATCACCACTAGATTTTGGAAAGATACATGGGTAGGAGATAAGCCTCTGAAAGCTAGATATCCATCTTTATATAATATTGTGCGAAATCCGCACACAACCGTAGCTAATGTTATGGCTACTAGCCCCACTAAACATCTCTTTTAGAAGGGCTACGGTGGATAATAAACTTACAGAATGGCTAAATTTAGTAGCACGGATCTCAAAGCGTTGAATTGGTGGATGGGTCGGACTACTTTAGATGGAGTCTAACCAATCTGGTTATTCTCTATCCATTTCGATGTACCTCGAAACTTATGAATACACGAGACACTTTTTCGTCATAAGAAAGATTTGGAAGATAAAAGTTCCTCTTAAAATTAAGATCTTTCTTTGGTTTTTACTGAGAGAGGGTAGTCTTGATCAAAGACAACCTCGCTAAGAAAAAATTGAAAAGGGAGTCAAGAAGTGCATTTGCTGTAATAGGAATGAAACTATCCGACATTTATTTCTAGATTGTCCCCTTACCAAAATGATCTGGAGGATTATCTTTTATACTACTAGTCTAACTCAACCTCGATCAATCAGCCATATGTTCAGAAATTGGCTAGCTAATCAAAATAAAAGATTAGAAATTTCATTTGGGTGGGGGTGGCTGCCATGTGTTACGCTCATGGGCCCTGCAGAAGCGTGACGAGACAGCAAAGGAAGCAATCTCAACAACGAGCAAGAAATTAGAAATTATTGCTTTGGAGATTTCCAATAAAGGATGGAATCACTTCTATTGTTTGAACTAGCTTCCTGGTCGATCTATAAGACCATGGCTTTCTTTATTCTTTCATTAAAAGTTTGTGTAATAATTGGCTGTGTACATCCCTGGATGTAGAAGCCGGATCACGTTATCCATTATCTAAAATTCTAAAAACAAAAGGCAAAGGGGCAGGTAGGAGACCGTAGGAGTATCCGTAGAGGATCGAGTTGCATAGAGGGGGCGGCCAAAGACGCAGAGGACGACCACTTGTTAGGAAGCAACATAGACGATACAAGCGAACCAGAGTGCCAGACAGTACAGATCAATCTATGAAGCTACACGGATTATATTAGTCTATTGGCCAGTAAAAGGGACCTACCTGTATAAGAATGTGAAAGGTAGAGACTAGATAGTTAGGCAAACAGAGAGTATGCAAAACTAGAGTAGTTAGGCGGGGCAGCAACATCGATATACTATGCTGCTGGCCACTGCCATCCCTTCTCGGGAGCAATCGTCCAGCTGCATCTTGCAAACCACACATTTTAGTACTTTGGTATTTCATTCAGTATATCACACTCAACTTTATGTGCAGTTTTTTTTTTTTTGACGACTCTGCCTAGCATGTTGGCTAATTGATCAATTATCTTGTGTTCGCCATCATGACCACTCATTGATTTGCTTCTATTTAGAAATTCACATTATTTGAAAGAAATAAAATGGGTCAAACTCATCGGCAGCACATAAACTGCAGAAATCCGAATCACGAATCTATGGTCTCAATATCCATTGAACCGGTGAGAATTACAGGCTTTTATGAAACAAGAGCCTTCTCTGCAGACGCTAACATAATTTTTGGCATCTCTGTTCTCACTTCCTCGAGATTCCGTTGCTTCAACGGTTCATCGATATGATGCTAATATATACTACAAGTGGGGTTTAGGAATCAATGCCATGTGCACGTGTGCTGCTTTAGCGCTAATAACGGATCTCTGCCTGGTATGATGTAGTTTAATAACATGGAAACCAAAATGTTATGTGGACTCAACAACTTTATAGACAACTTCACAGATTCCGTCAACACAGACAAACCATTGTGACCAACAACGACGATGATCAGCTCCAGATTTCTTTCCTCATTCTCTTAAGCATCTTTTGGTTGAAAAAGCAAAACATGACCATGCGGTGAAACAGGACATACAACTTCTTGTGGAGTCTAGAAATTACAAAGAATTGGAGCAAAACATCTGGATGCTAATGTTCTCGGTGAGCAATTTCCAAAATATTATATATACAAGCTTAGTACCCATCTAAGGCCTTGTTTGGATGTTATAGGATTCACCTCAACCTATATGTATTAGGGTGGATTGTGGTTTTACTTTGTTCAAGTTTCAATGTAATCCAACCCAACACATGTGGGTATAGGCGAAACCGAATACATCCAAACAAGACCTAAACAAACCACCTATCCTTCATAGCTAGTACTCCCACCATTCCGAACAGAGTTCTGCAATTTGTGGGTTAGATATATAGATTATTGTCTACACTTGTATTCACATTTTATCACTATATATATAGTACGTACCTTGTGTAGGAAAAACATGAATGGCTTACATTTTTTAATGGATGAAGAACGCTAGCATTGAGTGCAGACACAAAAATTAGCTAGTCACTTATCATATACTATTTGGAGACAGAAATAAGGTGAGAGAAAGAGTTGGGAATCAAGACAAGAAACTCTGATTGCTAATAAACGAGGAGTCTGGGTGTTGCATTGGGTCTGGGTGTTGCATTGCTCTAGCAGACGAGGAGTCTGGGTGTCGTCTTGAAAGACGAGGGAGAGCAGTCTCGGCCTCATCTACCCACAGCCTCCACTCTTCTGCTCCTGCACTGCGTCGTCCCCTCTGTATCCTCGGATGACACTCGAGCAGAATGCTGCACTGTTCCCTGATTCTGGGAACTTGACTGGATCCGCGACCCAATGCTGGTCCCGATTGTCGGTGCCACACTACTCTCTCTCTTCTTGCAGCTCCTGCACTCTTGGCCTTTCCCGGAGCACCCATGGATTTCTCGTTGGACACGATGGCCTTCTTGGCCGAACCTGGCCGACCAACCATGGGTCGTCGCTTCGTCGGCCTTCCACGTCGTCACCTTGTCGGCCTTCTTGACTGAATTCCGGTCCAACAGGTGAACACGGACCCCGCAGGTTCGGAAAGAAGCCGTAGCGGGCATCGAAATCATTAACCTGTAGGTGGGGAACTGGGCAATGCACAGAGGCCTGCAGGACATCAATAGGATCGAGTACAAAATAGAACTATATCTTTCGTACGGGTGACGTAGGTATTGAAAACCTGCTGTGCTGCGGTCAGTGCGGCCTGTATATGCAGAATCTCTGCGTAAAAGAATTTGAATGGAAATAGGTTCGAGTACAATATAGAACTATATCTTATGTTTGAGAACCATTCTACAAACAGGGTAGTTAGCTTGTGCTGTTGTCACCTGAGTTAAGATTGTCGAAAGATTGCTAGTGCCATATCTCATTTTGTTCCAAACCAAGTAATCTCTTGAAGACTACAAGTACAGATTTACATTTTTCAAAAGTCGCTAAGAGTAAAGTTTACAATAATGTTGCAGTAGCCTTGTAGCAGCATCTGCTGAAGGGAAACAGGGCACAGTGCCGGAAGAAGCAGAGGCTAAACAGAGCATATGCAACATGGACGCTATCTACGAGTATATCGACCTGTATATATAGAAATGAAATGACATTGCTCTGCCATGATACTAGATTCCAACGATACACAGACATTATATGAGCCACATGTTGCCCCGGAGATTTTGTAGTGGATAAATGCGCAGCTGCATACAAACAGGCGTGGCCATGGACTCGGACCCCAGAGGATGGTGCGTCGGAGGACGCCCTGGGCTGCTTGTAGACGCATGCAGACCAAGTTTTCAATCACATTCAATATTGATAGCATTTGTCCTGCACATCAAAAATAAAAAAGACACGTTGTAAGTAACAAGAGACTACTTCGAACTGCTAAAGAAAACATGCATGCATTCTGGGAACAGCTGTAGAAAATATGCATGCATTCAGTAGAAGAAAGCTGGAGGACGTACATGCATATTTTTTCACTGATGTCATTAGCTTCTACAGTAAGTATAAGGTAGGGTGGTTTGGGTGTCCATCTGCTGCTTGCCTCAGCTTCTCTTCTAATTTCATTCCCAACTCCTCCATCTTTTCCTTTCCACTATTAAGACCGACAGACACTCTCCGAAGGGATGGGAGGTGGTCCAAGGCCAGGTCATCCGTAGTGATTTCACCATCGAAGAAATCCTGCATGCTGATCCCGAATACAAATTCTTCAAGCCTGGGCAGAGCTCCTCGTTGGAACATGGATGGCACAGTTTGAAATCCACAGAATCTGCACACTCTTGCACATGGGAAGGCATCAGGGCCGACCATGAACCTTCCCAGCACTTGTATGTTGTGAGCAAACACACGCACTTCCAGAACACGAAGAGCCTGCAGCATTCCGAGGACATGTATATCCTCCCTTCGCACCTGAGCCACCGTTATGTCAAGGGAAGAGAGGAGGAGAAGTGATCCAGGATTAATCCATGTAGGCAACAAAGTGATTTCATTAATACGAAGGAAGGACAGGTTGCCTAGAGACTCCACGGGGCCATCAAGATTCATTGCCACGGCATCTGAGTATACTACTAGCTGTTGGATCTTCTGCAGTTTTCCTAGGAACTCGACCACAGCTTTGTGCATGCTCTCACACTCATCACATCCACCTTCCTTATCTATATTTAGCCGCACGGCGAGCATCTTTAGTTGGGTCAAATGGCCGAGCTCTTCTACAATGTGCACAGAATCAACAACTGCACCCTGTAGCACTTCTAAGGATGTTAGATTCCTCAATCCATTTGGCAGACATATATCCCAATTAAGATACAGGCGCATCAATTGTCTTAACCCAACAATACTTGATGGCAATTCTTTTATCTCAGTTGCAAATATGTTTAGTGTCTGCAAAAACTGTAGCCTCCCTATTTCTAATGGGAGCTCACCGGCATATTCTGTATCCTGTAGCCCAAGATATCTTAGGTGAAATAAGTTTCCAACAAAACTCAAATTTGGAAGGTCCCCAAGATAGCAACCTTCTAGATCCAATACACGAAGAAGACGGTGACATGAAAGGGATGGCATGGATTTGATTACAGCATCACTAAAAATAGTAAGTGACCTTAGTTTTGGCATGTCCACTGTTGGCCAAGTAGTATCCATCAAGGACAACCTGTGAACCTTGCTTCCCCAAGAAGGTGTGTTCTGCTTGGCATCACCTAGTATTGTGGCAACAAAACTTTCTTCTCTTGATATGGAACAAATGAGATCCAGGACCATATCATGAACACGGCAACTAGCAGGCAATCCTTCCTCATCCAACTCTCCTGGTTGGATCAGGCTTCTGTTTACAAGATCATTGAAATAACTCTCCCCAAGCTCAAATAAACTTCGGCCCCCTTCTTCAGGTGGGAGAAAATCTTCAGCTATCCACCTCCAAATCAACCTATACTTATCAATCTCATAGTCTTCTGGAAATACACTTAGATACAATAAACATGTCTTCAAATGAGCTGGTAGATCATAATAGCTAAGAGATAATATCTTCCTCATATTTTCCATATCTGGATAATTTCTTCCAAGCCCCAAACCAATACAGTCACAATACTCACACCAATATTTTATATTTCCCAATTTATTCGCTAACAAACCTGATGTGGTAATGATAGCCAGTGGCACACCACCACATTTCTTAATTATTTTTTCAGATACTTCCACAAATTGTTTGGGACACTTGTCTTCACAGCCAAATATTCTGCCATAGAACAAGACTTTAGAACTCTCCTGTGGGAGGGGGTTCCATGTTATAAGAATAACCAACAACTTTCTCAGCAACATCATGCTTCCGGGTAGTTATGACTATTTTGCTTCCCATGCTGTTGTTGTCTAGAGCAGATCTTATCATGTTCCACGATGGTACATCCCATATGTCATCAATAACAATGAAATACCTATATACATGTAAATGAAGGAGTCATATAGTTAAACTAAAAAATTCTGAAGACCTCATTCAAGTCTTCAAGATGACACGAATAATTATACATTTCATTGAAGAGGAATATATATGAAAAACAATTTAGTGGCGATCAGATAACCAAAACTAAATGAATAATGCAATATTACATAATAGACTCGTAATGTAAATAGTGTAGATTTCTCGAATGATTATACAACTTTGGTTATTACTTAAATAAATGCACCAGGGTAAGTTGATGACTACCTCTTGTCCTTGAGAAATTCCCGAAGTTCATCTATTAGCTGCTTTTCATTCAATATTGTCAAATTGAATTCAGTTGTGTAATGTTGCTTGTCCAGATCAATCAGAATGTTCTTTAAGACAGTCTTCACGTCTGGATTCTGGCCAACTGGAACAAAAGCATTGAAATGGACATCGTATGTCAGCTTGTCATAAACAGCTTTAGCAAGTGTTGTCTTGCCTAAACCACCAAACCCAACAATAGACACTATCTTCGTCTCCATGTCTTCCGCTACTGATGTCAGCATTTGTATGACCTTATCCATTGGCTCTTCAATCCCAACAAGCTGTGACACTTTGGTGTAGAGAGCCAAGAGGCGTGGATCAATACTTCTTGCGGCAGCTGGTTGGGCCACAAGATCATCGATCTTGTACCTGGCATGCCGCTCTGTCATCTGCTGAAGTTTCTTTGTGATGTCTTGGATGGCACACGAAATTTCACGGCGAGCCTTGCCCTTACTGAACAAATCTCCCATCTTCTTCATGGCTCGTTTAAGCCTGTTCAGATCAGCCTTGTCAGATCAGCCTTGAAGGACCGGTTGCAAGTGTGAAGGGCAAGTCACTGGACTTGGCGCCGATGGACCGACGCAATAGCGGTGAAGAGCAAGTGAGGTCGAGATCGATGGACCAAGAAGGTCATGTGATGATATGGAGTGGATCATATCATTCTTGATCGTGTTGGTGCATGTGTTGCATCGGCACTTAGAAGATGGAGCGGAATGGAAATGCGCAAGGCAAAGGTATAACCTATAGGCATTTCATTTCACCGGTCATGAGGAGCTTAGAGAAGTTTATGACCGGGTTTAGGATAGATGGCCGTACTATCAAGAGGGGCAAACTTGTTTGCATATCGGTCATCTAGTGCCACTTAAGCGATCTAACTTTGCGATGTGTTAGGATCGAGTGGCGTGCTAAGAGCTAACCCGACCTTTGAAATGATTGTGAAAATGCTAACACACTTGCACATGGTGATGTACACTTGGTGGTGTTGGCACATTTGCAAAGGCGGCGGTGATTGCAGGGTTGAGTTGGGTTTGTGAACCGCTCATCCTCCCGCCGAGCTTGCGGAGGGGATTCGCTTTCGAGAAAATGAGATGCATATTTTCTATTGCGCCGGATGCAAGGTTGGAGGTGAAAACATGCTATTCCTCGTGCTCAAGTTTGGTATACTTGATGGGTAGCATGTCGAAGAGAAGGCGTCGGTGTTTGGTGGAGTTTTCGCTGGAAAACGTCGACGGACGCTTCGACGGGCCTTCGGTGCAGCGGCCGGACGCACCGACCGGGCGCTCCGGTCGGTGCGTCTGGCGAGAGCCCCTGCAGGCCGGTTTTGACCGGGACGCGGGGACCGGACGCTTGGACGGAAGCTTCGGTGCCGGCCGGAAGCACCGACCGGACGCTTCGAAGTAGCCGTTGGCTGTGGGCGGGTTGCTTGTCGTTTGTGGCCGGGGAAGCGGCCGGACGCTGGACGGACCGCTGGTGCGTCCGGTCAGCGCGTCCGGTCAGTCTGCCGAAAACCGTGGTTTGAAGCACCAACGGCTCTATTTGGCTTGGGGGCTATAAATAGAGGGTGTGGCCGGCCTTGGCTGGTGCTTAGCACCTTAGGGACTTTGTGTCCATGCTTGAGAGTGCTCAAGAGCCCTCCCACTCACATATGCTTGATATCGTTCATCCGATTGAGTGAGAGATCGAGTTCTAGTGCGTTGCTTTGAGAGATTGCATCGTGTGGCACTAGGTGTTCGTGTTGCAAGCCGGTGTGCTTGTTCTCTTGGAGGTTGCCATCTCCTAGGCGGCTTGGTGGCAAGAGGTTTCGTGAAGCACGCAAGGAAGCTTGTGCGGTGCTCGAAGAAGAGATTGTGAGAGGTTGGTGCTCACCTCGCGGGGATCGTGTGAAGAGCAACTCTAGTGGAGCGTGTCATTGAGCTACCACACTTGTGTGTGGGTTCACACGGTACCCTATTGAGGGATTGGCTAGAGAACTCACATTGGTGAGTGTCTCGATCGAGGTCCCAAACTGTGGGATTTGGATTTGGCCATTAAGCTTGAGAATCATCACCGGGTGATTCGCCAAAACCGTGGAACCACTAAGGTGTTGGTCGACACAACGAGGAGTAGGGGGAAGGTGGCAAGCTTCCCGAGACCTCGGTAAAAAATCACCGGTGTCATCTTGTGTCCACACTTCGCGGTGGTTTGCATTCTCTTATCTCAAGCTTTGTCATTACATTCATATATATATTGTGCTTGTGCTTGAGTAGAGTAGTTGTAACTATCTAGCTTGTGTAGCTTGATTAGTTACTTTGCTTAGCTTGTGTAGCTAGGTAATTTGAGCCTTTGGGTTAGGCGTGTGTTGCCTTGTCCATTGTGCATCTAGTGAGCTTAGGAGCTTTGTGCTTGTGCTTACTAGAATTGTGTAGGAGCTCACCCGTGCTTGAAGTACTAGTGCTTAGGTTTGTGTGACCTTGCATTAGATTTGATTAGGAGCTCAAGCTAGGCTTGTCACCTCACTCTTCTTGTGTAGGATCTTTTTGTGAGGTGATTTAGAGTCTTAGTTAGAGGGGTGAAGTCTTGGCTAGACCGATAAGTTTAATTCCGCATTTGTTTTGGTTAGCCAGGTGCGTTTAGTTTTAAAAGGGACTATTCACCCCCCTCTAGTCCCCATCTCGACCCTTCACGTGGTATCGGAGCTAGGTCTCTCATTTAGTGGTCATAACCGGCCCGAGAGGATGGAAACTAGAGGGTCTAGTGATACTTGTTTGAGTGACACACACATTTTTGATGGCACACACTTTGCACGATGGAAACATCATATGCTTGATCACTTTCGTGCTTTAGGTCCTAAGTTTTGGTGGATCGTGGTTGTTGGCTTTACTCATGACTTGGATGAGAGCGATCTAACCCAAGCTCAAAGTGATTGCTTAACACTTTCGATGCACAAGCCCAAGTATTTCTAATCGATGCTTTGAGAGATGAAGTTTATGGTAGGGTGATGTCATCGAGAAGTGCCCATGATATGTGGATGGCACTCAAGACCTTCTATTATGATGACTACTCCTCGTGGGATGATGGAAAATTCAAGAAGGAGGAAGATCACATAGAGGAGGCACATGAGGATGTTGAGCATGATCACAACTTGGTGATTGTGAAGGATTGCTCCACCTCATGGTCAAGTGAAGATGATGCAAGATCTACCACAAGTTCACTTGACAAGGTTGATGATGATGCTTCAAGTGATGCAAGTGATGATTCTACCTCAAGCACACTTGAAGGCAATGTTTATGGTTCATGCTCGGTTGATGATGCTACTCCAAGTTCATCCACTACATCAACATATTGTCTCATGTCACTAGGTGAAACCAAGGTATCAAATGATAATGTGATTGATCACCATGATTCATATGATGAGCTTGTTAGTAGACTTGCTAGCATGACCATGTCTTTAGAAAATGAGAAAGCTAAATCCTTAAACTTGGAAAATGAAAACTCATTTCTAAAGAAAACATGTGAACAACAAGAGCATATATCTACTTTATGTTACTACTTGTTCACATGATGTGCTAAAATTGGCTCATGAGGAACTTAGTGTTACTCATGATAACTTGGTACAAGACCATGCTTTTCTCACTAAGAAGTTTTCAAATGAGAAATCTAAAACTAGTGAGAGAGCTCATCACATGGGTCACTTGATCAATCACATATTTGTGCTAATCCCTTGTGATGTAGGCAAGAAGCATGTATCCACCTCTTGTGATGATTTACTTGCAATGCCATGTTCTTCTACTTTTAGATGATTGTTCTACTTCTATGTCGTGTGAGACTAACCTTTTGAAGGAGAACAATAAGCTCAAAAGAGAATTGAAAAATTTGCTTGCCAAGCTACAAAGGTGCTACAACTCACAAGTCACCTTTGAGCACATATTGAAGACTCAAAGAAGCTATGGCAAGAGGCATGGGCTTGGATTCAAGGGTGGATTGACCAAGGATGAAAGAAAGAAGAAAAGTAAAGAAGCCAAGAAGATAGAAAAGCTATCCCATGTCATGTGCTATCAATGCCATGAAATGGGACACTACAAAGGCTTGTCCAAATAAAGAAAAGCTCAAGTTGAAGCAACAAGATGAGCCTCAACCGAAGCCCCAAGATCAAGTCAAGATCAACCATGAACCTAAAGTTGATGACTTGAAGAAGAAGAAAGAAAATAAGAAGGGGTGGCAAGACAAGAGCAAGGCATCCAACTCATATCCAAGATGCCAAGATGATGAGCAAGAATCAAATTGAGAAGAAAGATTTGGCTCACATCAAGTGCCATAAGTGTGATACATTGGGCCACCTAGCTTCGGGTTGTCCAAACAAGCTTGAGAAGAAGGCTCAAGCAAACAAGATGAAGCAAGGCAATGAGAAGCATCACATGAGCAAGAAAGAAAAGGCTCAACAAAGAGAAGATGCTACTTATGCCGGGAAAGGGGACACATGGCTCATTCATGTCCCCTAGGTATAACTTCTAAGCCTATTTCATGTGATGATGATTTTGTGCTTAGAAAGGATGACAATGGTACCTCCTCGGTTGCTATTGCAAAACATCCCGCTACTCATACTAAGGCTTTGCCTAAGTATGTTGCACCTAACTTGAGAGGACCCAAACAAGTTTGGGTACCATCAAAAAGTGGATGAATGTTTGTAGGTACCATGGCATTGGAGGCTTGATTCAATTGAGTTCACATTGTTCATTATTCTATTGAGTCAAGTAATGAAGCTTAGTGCTACTCTTATCCCAATGCCAAGTCAAAGAAAAGTGAAGTCCAAATGAGCTACAACATACAAGTGCAATTATCTTAGTTGTGGTGATTTATTGGAAATATTTAATGGCTTGCAAATATTTGAGATGAAGCTTGCTAGGTGATGATCATAGGCTACAAAGGTACATTCTAGTTGATCACATATTTGGGTGCATATGAGTTGATTGAATTGGATATATATGCATATGTTGCTTGCTATGAGATGATTGAATGGATTAAATGCCTAGTAGTCAAATTTGAGTTAGTTTGAATGGATATGATCATGAGATGACCTTTAGTATGTGATTTCAATTGATATATGTCTTGTGATGGTATTCAAACAAGTTGGCATCAAGTTTGATTCAATTTGATGAAGCATAGCTTAATTGCTCAAATCTGTCCACTTTTGGAAAATCTGAGTGAGCTGTGATCTTAGCCATATTTGGATGATCAAATCTTGTTGGAATGGCTTGAAATTTGGCATGCATGCTCTATACTTATGGTACAAGATGCTGTAGAAATTTCATGATGCTAGAACAAGGGATACTTCAGTTTTGGAGTGGAACTTGTGAGATATGTTGCAGCAGTTTTCAGCATGTAGTAGGGTGGAAAGGTGTGAAATCTGGTAGCAATCCATAACGACTTTGGAGCTCAAATTTTTATGGATGCTAGATGACTTAGTGTTGAACATCTCCACCAAATTTCATGGCATTTCAACATGTACATTGTGAGATATGGTTCATTCTTTGTGATGTACAAAATCTGCCAGAAAAGTGACAATTATTGGATTGATCAAGAGTCACTCTCATTGAAAGGTCCTCAAGTTGGAATCATGTTGATAAGAGATTGAGGCACCTAAGTTTGGTTTGAATTGAGTTAGAAGCTTGACAAGCAATGAGTACTAAGACCATTGATTTTGGGGTAGTGTCCCATGTACACATCTAGTACTCTAGTTGAAGATCAAGACCAAACTCAAAGATGGAGAGCAAGTAATGAGTTCAAATAATCATTGGATATCTTTGGTAGAAAGTTCATCATGTGGATCAATCAACCAAAGTCAATTCAAGTGAGTATCAAGAATGGTTCTTGGAGAGGTCACTTCTCCCGTTGGGGCATGCCGCCTACTGAGGTAAACCGAG
This sequence comes from Hyparrhenia diplandra, assembly GCA_015847255.1. Classification (NCBI taxonomy): domain Eukaryota; kingdom Viridiplantae; phylum Streptophyta; class Magnoliopsida; order Poales; family Poaceae; genus Hyparrhenia; species Hyparrhenia diplandra. Next base: position 18,279 of record JADLZK010004067.1, read on the forward strand.
CACCGGCTTGGATGGCTAACAAGGAAGTGAGATTCTAGGAACTATTGGAGATGCTTAGTTGATGCAATCTAAAGGGTTGATCAATAGGAGAAAGCAAGCAACACCCAAATAGAGAGATATTTCATGCAAGATTCAAATGGTTTTCTCTCATGCAAGCAAAGGTCAAAAAAAAAAAGAAGGCAAGCCAACCACAACATGAAGATAGTGCACTTGATCATTGATGGTTTTCATTTCATATGGGTGAAGCTTGGAATTCATATTGATATATATTGTCTTCACCAAGCTATTGAATTGGACTTCATGATGCTAGTTGGAGAGCTAAATTGGAATCTAATGACTATCCTCTACTCCAACATAGCAAGGTGAAATTGCTTGACATATGCATTCATACTTTGCTAAGGACTTGCTAGTGCATATAGTCATACATAGTGATCATTCATGAAAATCAAATGTTTTAATGCTTATATGGTACCACTATTGCTTCTATGCTTTATATGATCTAGTGGTGGCATATGACATGTTCATGAGCTAGTAAACCCATAGTATTTGATCTAGAAAATAAGCATTCAAGTACTTCAACTCAACATTGTCAAGATAACCCTTAGCATGAGGTGTGAAAAAGCTTGTCATTGGTTCAAACCGAGTTAGATTATTTTGTGCAAGTGATCTAGATCAAGTCAAAAGAGAAAGAAGCTCATGGAAACAACATAGTTCAAGAATTGGTTACAATTGACAAATTTTTTCAAGTGGCTTCCACATTGCAAGTTTCAAGACATGGCTAGATCATTACATCATCTTTACACGTGGTATTTCCTTCACTTGGTATCTTTCACGTGGTATTCAACTCAAGTAATGTCTAGTACATGAAATTGGTGGTTCCACAAGTGATCCTCAACTTTAAGTGATCAATTAAAATCAAGAAAGCTACCCTCACCAACAAGTGCTCAAATTGTTCAAATGGTTTGACATATACTTTGACATAGGGGGAGGTGCCCCACCTCAAGATCAAGGTCAAGGATCCTACAAGTGACCTACATGTGGCATTTCTAGGTGGTCTTCATGCTTCCACATGTGGTTGTTACAAGTAGTGTCATTCCAACATATGGTGGTGTCCATCAAAAATGAAGATTCAACAATCAACCATCTATCCCTAGTCACAACCTTTGTATCAATAAGAGACATACCCTTTATGGAAATTGATGACAAAGGGGAGAAATTGGACAAAAGATATGTATGTGTCTTTGGATACATGACAAAAGGGGATGAGAATATGGACATAGAACAAGAGGGAGCAAGAGCAAGATTGAAGATTAGAAGAGGATCAACATTCTTGGACAAAAGAGAAGCACACAAGTTGGGGGAGCAAGCTCATGAACTTGATTGATTGCATTTGATATGTGCATATTCATGTGCTTGCTTGCATTTGCATAAGTATTTAAATTTTATATGCAATGCTTGTGTGGTGTATGCTAGTTATAGAACTTGCTTGATGATTTGATAACTAGCATGCATAGGTTGTAACTAGACATATATAGTTTTCACGAGGATCAAGAGCCATAGCATATAATGTTGATCTCACATGGTATCTTGAGTTTTGATGTATGTCTAGTTACATGGATGATGCTAAGGATGAACTTAAATTTACAACTCCGATTGGTATCACGCTTCAAAGGTTTATCCTATATACCTTAGCATCACTTTGTAGTGTTAACCCTCCCAAAAGTTTCATATCTTTGTATGTGTGCAAACCTTGAATTCAAATCAATTGGGCACACATATATGGGGAGTTACCACTACGAAGAAAGCTTTTAATCTTCAATTCCATATCTTTGTAGTGTTGCCATCAATTACCAAAAAGGGGAGATTGAAAGGTCCCTTGTGGTTTTGGTAATTGAGTGTCAACATTAGGTGAACTAATATGTGTGATTGAGATAATACAATGGGAGATTAGTTCACACATGTGATGATGCAATGAAGGAGCTTATTGCATATGAAACATGACATGGAGTCATGTGACCAAGGTGGTGAAGATCAAGACAAAGACTTGGCTTGAAGGACCGGTTGCAAGTGTGAAGGGCAAGTCATCGGACTTGGCGCCGATGGACCGACGCAATAGCGGTGAAGAGCAAGTGAGGTCGAGATCGATGGACCAAGAAGGTCATGTGATGATATGGAGTGGATCATATCATTCTTGATCGTGTTGGTGCATGTGTTGCATCGGCACTTAGAAGATGGAGCGGAATGGAAATGCGCAAGGCAAAGGTATAACCTATAGGCATTTCATTTCACCGGTCATGAGGAGCTTAGAGAAGTTTATGACCGGGTTTAGGATAGATGGCCGTACTATCAAGAGGGCAAACTTGTTTGCATATCGGTCATCTAGTGCCACTTAAGCGATCTAACTTTTGCGATGTGTTAGGATCGAGTGGCGTGCTAAGAGCTAACCCGACCTTTGAAATGATTGTGAAAATGCTAACACACTTGCACATGGTGATGTACACTTGGTGGTGTTGGCACATTTGCAAAGGCGGCGGTGATTGCAGGGTTGAGTTGGGTTTGTGAACCGCTCATCCTCCCGCCCGAGCTTGCGAGCGGATTCGGCGCTTTCGAGAAAATGAGATGCATATTTTCTATTGCGCCGGATGCAAGTTGGAGGTGAAAACATGCTATTCCTCGTGCTCAAGTTTGGTATACTTGATGGGTAGCATGTGTCGAAGAGAAGGCGTCGGTGTTTCGTGGAGTTTTCGCTGGAAAACGCCGGCCGACGCCGATCGACGCTTCAGTGCAGCGACGGACGCACCGGCCGGACGCCCGCTCCGCGCTCGCGTAGAGCCCCCGCAGAGCGGTTTTGACCGGACGCAGGAGGGACGGACGCTGGACCGGAAGCTTCCGGTGCCGACCGGAAGCACCGACCGACGCCGGTAGCCGTTGGCTGTGGGCCGGTTGCTTGTCGTTTGTGACGGACGCAGCGCCGGACGCTGGACCGGACCCGCTGGTGCGTCCGGGTCCGGCCAGCGTCCGTCTCGGCCAGTGCAAAACCGTGGTTTGAAGCACCAACGGCTCTATTTGGCTTTGGGGGCTATAAATAGAGGGTGTGGCCGGCCTTGGCTGGTGCTTAGCACCTTAGGGACTTTGTGTCCATGCTTGAGAGTGCTCAAGAGCCCTCCCACTCACATATGCTTGATATCGCTCATCCGATTGAGTGAGAGATCGAGTTCTAGTGCGTTGCTTTGAGAGATTGCATCGTGTGGCACTAGGTGTTCGTGTTGCAAGCCGGTGTGCTTGTTTCTCTTGAGGTTGCCATCTCCTAGACGGCTTGGTGGCAAGAGGCTTCGTGAAGCACGCAAGGAAGCTTGTGCGGTGCTCGAAGAAGAGAGATTGTGAGAGGTTGGTGCTCACCTCGCGGGGATCGTGAAGAGCAACTCTAGTGGAGCGTGTCATTGAGCTACCACACTTGTGTGTGGGTTCACACGGTACCCTATTGAGGGATTGGCTAGAGAACTCACATTGGTGAGTGTCTCGATCGAGGTCCCAAATTGGGATTTGGCACCGGCCATTAAGCTTGAGAATCATCACCGGGTGATTCGCCAAACCGTGGAACCACTAAGGTGTTGGTCGACACAACGAGGAGTAGGGGAAGGTGGCAAGCTTCCCGAGACCTCGTAAAAAATCACCGGTGTCATCTTGTGTCCACACTTAGCGGTGGTTTGCATTCTCTTATCTCAAGCTTTGTCATTACATTCATATATATATTGTGCTTGTGCTTGAGTAGAGTAGTTGTAACTATCTAGCTTGTGTAGCTTGATTAGTTACTTTGCTTAGCTTGTGTAGCTAGGTAATTTGAGCCTTTGGGTTAGGCGTGTGTTGCCTTGTCCATTGTGCATCTAGTGAGCTTAGGAGCTTTGTGCTTGTGCTTACTAGAATTGTGTAGGAGCTCACCCGTGCTTGAAGTACTAGTGCTTAGGTTTGTGTGACCTTGCATTAGATTTGATTAGGAGCTCAAGCTAGGCTTGTCACCTCACTCTTCTTGTGTAGGATCTTTTGTGAGGTGATTTAGAGTCTTAGTTAGAGGGGTGAAGTCTTGGCTAGACCGATAAGTTTAATTCCGCATTTGTTTCGGTTAGCCGGTGCGTTTAGTTTTTAAAAGGGACTATTCACCCCCCCTCTAGTCCTCATCTCGACCCTTCAGCCAGTGTATATTGTCGAAATGAAAAAAGCTTCAACTCACCAAGGAAAGGAGCAGGTAGGAGACCGTAGGAGCAGCTGCAGAGGAGTTGCTTGGAGGGGCTGTCATAGACGCAGAAGACGAACACTTGTTAGGAAGTATCGCAGACGATTCACCAACTGCCAGGATAAGAGCGAGCCAGAGTATGCAAAACTCAACGGGACTGTTTTAAATCATCAGCTAGGCTGGCTGGGCAGCAACATCGATATACTATCCTGCCAGCCACTGCCATCACTCCGCCCCAAGCAGTAAAATAAGCCTCCTTGGAATAGCAAAACGGTCGCCCTTCTCGGGAGTAAAATAAGCCTCCTTGCAACCCACACATTTTTTTTGATGGAACGCAGCCCACACATTTTATTCAGTATTTCACACTAAAGTTTATTAGAACACAGTTTTTTTTTGACGACTCTGCCTGGCTTGTTAGCTAATTGATCAATTATCTTGTGTTCGCCACCATGACCATCATGGCCATGCATTCAGGCCATTCTATTTAGAAATAAACATTATTCGAAAGAAATAAAAATGGGTTAAACCTTGCTCATCAGCAGCACATAAACTCTGCGGCAATCCGAATCACGAACCAGTGAGCTCAATGTGAACAGGAGCGAGAATTTTCAGGCTTTACGAACCAAGTGCCTTCTCGGCAGACAATAACATAATTATGTGACACCTCTGTTGCTGCAAAGGTTCGTCGATATGATGCTAATATATACTACAAATGGGGCTACAAATGGGGTTAAGGGAATCAATGCCATGTGCACACACGCTGCTTTAGCGCTAATATCAGATCTCTGATAGGTTTGACATGGTTTAATGACAGGCAAACCGATGTCATGTGCCCTCAGGCAACTAGCAGTTTTATAGATAATAGCAGATCTCTAACTCATGGGATATAATTTAACTCATTGTAGATATCACAGCTCCCAACAAAGCCAAACAAAATTTACTGACAACAACCCGGTCTCTTAAGCATCTTTGGATGAAAAAGAAAATTGGACATGCCCTTGCGTGAAACTGGACATATAACTTCTTGTACCCGTTTCAGCCCTGTATTTCTCGCTGTGGCACTGTTTATTTTTGTTTTGCTTTATTATCGATGATCCCTTGTACCTTTTTAGTTTTATTAATAAATGTCTCTGCAGGGTCTCGGTCCCGTCAGTTTCCTCTAAAGGAAACAGGACATACAACTTATGCAGTTAACAAATTATCAAAAAAGGTGCAAAACATCTGGACGTTAATGTTCTCCATATGCAATTTCTGAATGATTTTATGGACTACCTTAACACCCATCTATACAAACCAACTACCCTTCATGGCTAGACTTCCTCCTTTCAAAATTGTAAGTTGTTCTGCAATTTGTAGGTAGATAGACTGTATCTAGGAATGAATAAATTACTTTTGTTAATGGATGGAGTACGTTAGTATTGACTGCAGATAAATATATTAGTGACTTATCACATACTATTTCGAGAGAATATATGGTGGTGAGACAAAGAGTTGGCTATCAATTGTCTTGTGTTCGTCATCATGACTGCGTGAGGGCAACAAAGAAACACAATCATGATGACCATGCGTTCATTCCCTTCTATTTAGAAATGCACATTATTTGGAAGAAATAAAATGGATTAAAGCTCATCGGCAGCGTAAAGAGCAGCAATCCGAATCACAAACCAAGGTGCTCAGTATCCATTGAACAGGAGCAATAATTGACAAGCTTTATGAACCAAGCGCCTCCTCCGCAGACGATAACATACCTCCTGCTCTCACCTCCTCAAGATTCTGTTGCTGCAATGGTCCATCGATTGATGCTAACGTATATTACAAGTGGGGTTTAGGGAAGCAATGCCATGTGCACGCACGCTGCTTCAGCGCAAAGTATGGATCTCTGCCATGTTTGATGTAGTTTAATAACACGGAAACCGATGGCAAGTGCACTCAGGCAACTTTATAGATTATAGCAGATCTCTATCGTGGGATATAATTTCACCCATCATAGTAATCACAGATTCCAACAAAGACAAACAAAATTGACCGACAACGACTAGGAGCAGTGTGAGAGTCTAGATACGAATTACTGGAGTTTAAACTGGATTAACGAGTAGCAACGAGTATGATCACGAGGATTCGATGAACTGGATACGTCAGGCGAGCGACATGCTCCCTGCCTACTCCGGACGCAGCCGGCCAGAGCAACTATGCTCAATCCTCAGAATGATCGATCCCCTCTCAGAACGACGAACTCGGCTTCATAACCGCAACGGCACGCCAGCTAGCAAGTCGACACGCCAGCTAGCGAGTCCAGTCTGGGCCTGTGTATTTCGTATTGGGCTTGCTTCGCTTCGTGGTCTTGACGAGCTTGGACGGCCCAGTCACTTCCTCGAGCCCAGCACCTGAATTCTTGTTGGCGCCTTGAACAGGATCATCTTTCTGCCCTTCCTCTTGAACAGAATCATCGTTTTGACCGGCCTGGGCAGCAGGAGCACCTGAATTCTTGTTCGCGCCTTGAACAGGATCATCTTCCCGCCCTTCCTCTTGAACAGAATCATCGTCTTGACCAGCCTGGGCAGCAGGACTCCTGACAAGCAGCTCGGATACGCAACCGGTCCCTCACCTTGGCTCAAGGTATCATCTAGGTCCGTCAACCTACCAAGGAGTTTCAGATCCTCTGCGTCCATGGTAGACAGATGCAGGCTTAGGTTGGAGAGCCTGTGAAGACATGAGGGATTGATGCATGACGACGGCAGCCTAGAGAACCGGATTGTCCCCAAAGACAGCAAACGGATATGCCGTGGGAGCTCAAACCCTGTTGCTTCCCACGTGTCTGTATCTGCATCTGTAACATTTTCCGATGATAGTCTTAGATGCCTGATCTTCTGCAGATTGCTTAGAGACTGCACAAAATGTCTCTGTGTGCCCTCATCATCTATCATGTCAATTGTGATCTCGAGCACCCTTAGTTCTTGCAGACTGCCAAGCTCCTTCATAAAACTCTGAACTCTGCAGGAACGTATCCTAAGGTCCTCCAGAGACATGAGCTTCCCAATTCCATTCAGGTCCCACGAATCAGCACAGAGGCACACCAACTTTCTTAGCAGGAGAATGCTTGGTGGCAGCTGTTTTATACCAGTGTACATCACATCAAGTGTCTACAGAAATTTCAGATCCCCTATTTGTCTGGGAAGCTCATTAATATTTGTACCTCTTAGCCCAAGATATCTTAAGTGAAGTAAGCTCCCAAGATGCTCAAGATTGCAGTGTTCAAGAAACTGACAATTCTCTATGGCTAGTACACGAAGAAGATTAAAGCTGGAAAGGGGAATCGGTAGACTATTAGCACACCTAAATGCAAGATATGACCTCACTTATCGCATTTCCAGATATTCAGACTCTGGTGTAATGTGCTTTTTGGTAATATTTTGGCAACCTAACCTATGTATTTTGTTCTTTGATAATGTGCCTCCATCAGTATCCATTACATCAACAAAATTTTCTTCACTTGACAAGGTACGGATGAGATCAAGAACCATGTCATGAACACGACAACTGATTACTACACCATCCCATCTTTTCCTGTCCACCTGGATCATGCTTCTATTTATGAGATCACTGAGGTATAACTCTCCAAGTTCAAACAACCTTTTTCCTTGTTTTACATGGACAAAGCCTTCAGCTATCCATTTCCATATCAGAAGGTCTTTATCAATAATGGAATCTTCCGGAAATACACTTAGGTACAATAAGCATGTCCTTAGATGTGAAGGCAAATCATAGTAGCTAAAAGATAATATCCTCATAGTATTCTCTACCTGCAGGTTGCCTTTTTTACCAAAACCAATAGAGTTGTACACCTCAGACCATTCCTTTAATGACTTATCCACCAACAGACTAGCCATTGTGATAATAGCTAATGGTACACCCTGGCATTTCTTTATGAATTTATGAAGTAACAAACACTGTTGACTAGGAAGACATTTTCCATCCTCACCAAATATCCGTGTATAGAATAATTTTTTTTGGAGTCATCATTTGAAAGTTCTTTTTAGCTTGTAAAACCTCACCAGCTTTTTGTGGCAATTTCAAAGTTACGAGTAGTTGTTACTATTCCACGTCTACAGTAATTCTCAAAAAGTGCGAGATTGATTGTTTCCCAGGATTGTAGATCCCATATGTCATCAATAACAATGAGATACCTATATCCACATGCATGGAAGTGCAAAAGGCCATCAGTTATGTAAAGATATTAGTTTCATGTGCATCTATAAAAGCAAAAAATGTGTTACATCAAGAATTATATAATCCATGACAAGAATTGTATTACAATATATTCATAATGCTAACATAAACAAGTTATATTTTTATTGGGCAGTAGCCAACTGACAGTAAGTTTAATCTCTGTTATGAATACATAATAAATCGTGCGAAGTTGAATTGTGAAGTAACAACATCTTGTTACTAGACATAACTATGTGGTGTAAAAACATCTAATTCTTATGAAGAACATCTTGTCAGTAGAATACAATTCTTTCTTTTTTTGGTGAATGTTGAAGTTCAAAGTTTACATATAGTAGATTACATGATTGACTATCTGTGCTGTTATATACGTGTCGACTAAAATGAAAATTCAATTTGGTCGATATGCTTGCAAAGGGAGAAAACCCTCATGAAGTAGTGTGATACTGTGATATTGGTGACACAAGGAATATATCTGCTGGATATCCTGCAGGATAACGCAGTCTATGGACAAATATTATAACAAACAGAAATGAAATGCACTCCTTAATATAATCGATATATTTGGTGGCCAGTATATATAGTTACCTTTTGTTCTGAAGGAATTCTCTGATCTCGTTTATGAGCAGATCGACACCTCTTGCCGTGTTATGTATGTTCTCATACTTGTATTTGTCAAGAGCAAAGAGAATATCCTTGAAAACTCTCAACAAGTCAGGATTCTGACCGACTGAAATAAAAAGCCCCACAATCATACTCTGATACAAGCTTGTCATATGCAGATTTGGCGAGAGTGGTCTTGCCTAATCCTCCAACTCCGACAATAGAAACCATCTTCATAATCTTCTTGCTGGCTACTTCGCCAACCCCTTGGAATGATGTCAACATGGATATGATGTCACTCCTTGGTTTGCTGATACCACAAAGTTGTGTCGCATCTTTGTACATAGCTGCAATGCGAGGATCAATAGCTGATGCCATTGCAACTGGCTTGGCTAGAATCTCGTCCACTCTGTACTTGTGATGCCTCTCGGCGACCTCCTGGAGATGATTCTTGATTGTTTCTATGGCGCCAGCAAGGTCACGGCGAGCCTTGCTCTTGTTGAACAGGCTGCACATGTTGTTCAAGGCAGCCTTGAGCCTATTTGTATTGGCAGGCTCGTCACAGCCTTCAACACGCACAAGGAAGGTGTCAAGGACATCCTCCATGTCATAGGACGCATCCCTCACCTCGCGTGCCCAGAGCTTGACTTGCTCGTCGAGCCGGTCCTATGGCACGTCTGCCACCTTGCGGAGGAAGGCGTGGATGTTCTCCAGATCCACTGAGAGAGACTGGACCTGCCGCTTGACGCCTGTCTGCAGCTTGTATTCATCAAGGAGCAGCTGCAGCAGCTTGGGGATGAGGCTGCCCATGGCCCCGGTCACCAGATCCATGTTGAGCTCCAAAGACTTGTCACTACTCAACCACCAACTGATTTATTTTAGGTATGGTGGAGCTAAATTGGAGTACTTTTTTCTAATTTATATTGCAGCTCAACTATCAAACAAGCTATGGACAATGAACACCAACCATAGTCAGTAGCTAGTCTATGCACAATGAACATCAACTCGATTTCTTCTTCTTAATGCTAAATCAAACCAGGTTTTACTCCAACGACGATTATGACCAAGACTTTGAATAGCTTTAGTTAACTTTTGCTTTTATACTAGCAAGTAAGCAAGAGCGAAGCGCAGGCATCAAGCTGACAATTGCATCAAGGCAAACATTGCTGATAAGCTGAGAGTTCACCTGAAAGCAAATTATTGAGTAGACTTTTCAGGATATAGCATTTGATATTGCATTTAAAATTTTGAATTTCTGCACTGTTAGTAATTTATCACAGGAATCACCTTGCACACACCTCCAATAATGATTAGGCTATCCAAGTTAAGATCACAGCTTGTTGCCTTAGCTAAATAAAACATCAAGTTAAGATCACATCATGTTGTCCATAACCTTAAACTTGGAACCTGAGAAACAACAATTCTGTGAGGCATTATGATATTAGTTAAGCTGAAATACTATGGATTATGAAGCAAACAGAGATCTGACGGCAGGAACCATAAACCTATGTAGCCCTTGCTATGAGGAAGGCATCTACTATCAATGACAAATGGTAATGGCAGGGGAGTAGTAAAACTACATATGTATTTACCAAAAGGTTTAGGAACTGTGTCTGTGTCCTTGGAAAAAAGTTAGAAGGAACTAACAGAGTTGCATTGCTAAATGTTGCGGAAGGTACTATGAAGCAGGCACAGACGGGAAAACTATTACGTACTATGGAAGGAGTCGCGCTGCAGGTGTGGATTATGCAGGAGGAACAGTTATGAGAATAGAGCATATAGGCTATGCAATCCTTGGGTGGAACCTGAAATAGTAAGAGTTGCCAAGGCACAACTAGTTGTACGAAGATGTTGACTGAGAACCTTGATTTGAATATGATTAGAGCTTGCTACAGTATATGTGGATGAAATATGTGAACTGGAAGAAGCACAATGCAGTTTCTAATCTGGAACAATTTTGACTATAATACAAAGGCATGTCATTTTTATGATGGAACACTACTCTTTGTTTGAGTAGCTGATATTTGATGGCAATATGCCAATATGGGGAATATTTGGATCTACAACATATGTGATGGCATGGAAAGGCAGCTGAAAAACAATGAGCCTAGTAAAACATTTAAGGATATACGTTTTGCAAATGAAGGGTTGCAAGAGGGGGAAAAAGAGAAGGTAAATTAGTAAACATGGTGTATTGTTTACTACCAGGTATTGCAGGCTGCTTACTATGAAGGAACTTTGAGCATTTATTTGTCATAAACATCAGGGTAAGCGTGTCATATGTAGCGTGGACCAAATTGAGCACAAAACATTTATGTCCCTATTGTAATTCAAGTTTTCAGTAGAAGGAATTAACAAAACTATTCCAGTAATGATGTTTGAAGTACACAGAATCTTTTTGTAAAATAATACAGAATACCTCGGCTGTATGAGAAATTAGGTAACTCTTATTTTTTTTTCCTTGACTTGAGTCCTTGCTGCACTGTATGTGTGTAAACCGAACAACCAATATTCAAAGGTAGGGGAAACCTGTAAGGCACCACTCCTTTTGTTTTTTTATTATCGAACTTTGCTCGCTGCTACTGCAAGTGTATTTGAAGGCATGCAGCTTCCTCTGAAGCCATCGCTGCTACCAAGCACACCACAAGCTTCGGTAGTAGTAGCAGTGCAAACCTACTATATATCTATGTCAACTCCCTTATTATCTTATCCGAAGAAAAAAAAACTATAAAGGTATCTGTAACAGTAAAAACTAGTTACTAGCTCTAAGCCAACCTCTCTAATATAGTGTCAGCTTTTAGCATATAGGTCTTAACATGAATAAACTCACATGACACTTTCACAATTTTCTTGAAATGTGTACATGAGCTTAGCTCTTGAACAAAAACTAGGTTTTCTCTCTGTTTTATTAAAATATTAAAAGAATCCTCAAAGTTGGCTTCTGAGTCAACGATTGCGGGTGCCATAAGAGCAACCATAATGTTCAGAAAAGCAGTGCATATATAGTGAATAAAAAATTGAACATTAGGTATCTCATACATTGCACAACGGGTCTATAGGAGAGAAATAGGATCATGTACCCATTTCTGTACCCATTGCGCTATGGCCAACCCATAAGCTAAAAAAAAACAATAAATGTACAGTGGATGGGCCTGGGTTGCTGGCCGTCGATGGCCCCACGGCTCCACTACAGGTCAGCGTCTCCACGGCGCCATCAGAGGTCGCCTGCCGCGGCGAGGTGGCCGCGTCTAGGTCGCTGGCCGTCCAGCGCCACTGCATGTTGCCGCGCCCGGCCGTCGGTAGGTGGTCGCGGCCCTAGGCCGCGACCATCCGCACCATGGTAGGGACATCCGCGGAAGTGGCCGCACCCCAGTCGCTGGTCGTCCGCGAGGAGGCTGAAGGCCTGCATTGGAGGAACTGCAAAGGGGAGTGAGGCCTTTGGAGCGGTGGCGAAGCCTTGGCGTGGGGCGTGGCGTGGCGGCGATGGCGGAAGCATGCAGCGAAGCGAACTGCAAAGGGAACCGAGGCAAGTGGAGCGATGGCGAGCGTGCGGCGGCGATGGTGCGGCGACAATGGCGAGCTCCGAGGAACAAAAAGGACTTCAGGTCGCGCGCCGCGGAGCTAGAGGAAGAAGAGGAACGAAAGACGGAGGCGGTGGCGGCTTGTAACGAAGGAACAAGATTTATTCTTTCCTTGTGGGACCCGCTGCTATGGGACAGGTTGATCCATATACATTGTGGCTTGTACCCATAACGGCCGCCTGCTGCGGGACCCATCCATATGGATTGGTTGAGCCATATACATTGTTGTTGCCCTGAAAAAGGAAACATATCACTGCACCAATGCTCTATGACTTGCAGCGATGCTCTATGACCGGCTGCAATAGACCACCTATGGTTACTGGTTGTCCTATCACTACTGGCCAGTGATGCTCTATCACTGTCGATTTGAGATAACGGGTACTCAAGGTCATTTCTTGCATAGTGGTCAATGCCATGTGTGAGCTGTGGGGCATCACTACCACTGTCATCGGTGGGCCCTATGTGCTGCTTCCGATATAGATGGCCATGTGGCCCGAGGCCCGGTAGCACGGCCAGTGGCCCGGCCTTTTGGCACCGCTTCGAGGCGGCATCGGCCCAAGGCACGAGGCCATGCACGGGCCATCAGCTGGCCGCGACGCGGCATGGCCAAAGGCGCCGCCGGTGCGGCCCGACACGCAGGCGACCTGCAAGTGCTAAAGCTGCTCCCCAAATTCCCCTGTTGGCTGGCCCAAGTTGGCCCCCAAACCTACCCCTTCCTAGATTCCCCTCTCCCTTCTACATCCTCTTCCTCGGTTCCCCGCCCGTGGCAGCTTCGCACCTCCTCGACCCCTGGCCTCCTCGATTCCCTCCACACAGCTCCCGACCCCGCCTCCCTCACACGCTACGCTCTGCTCCGACACTCTCGCTGCCCCTGCTCCGCTCCGGCGCTCCTCGCTGCTTTGCTCCGGCGTTCCCCATGGAGGGCGAGGACTTGAGGCTAGCGGCGGCGAGCCTCTCTCGCACCACGCGCGCGGCGGCATTGGCGACGGCGGGAGGACATGGGGCCTTTCCTCCGCGCTCGCGACTGTGGCCCGGCTTCGCTGCCTTCCTCGTGCTCCCTGGATGCCTTGCCTCCTTCGGCGTCGACAGCGGCCGCACGACGATGGGCACGACGGGCGGCCGGCACGATGGAAGGCACGACACGGGAAACGGCCTGTGGGCCGTGGTTTTGGGCCGGAGGCCGGGCACGAGCACGGCTGCGGCATGGCAGCGTGCCGGCACGGCACAACACGATGGCCATCTATAGCTGCTGATAGCACACGCGTGGTCCATAGGGGGTACCATTGTTATGCGCCCTGCCAACGCCTAATTTCGTGGAAGAAGAAGGTTGAGCCTGTCTAAGAGGAGACTGCATAGTGGCAAGGCTAGTGCCTTGAAAAGCAAGGGTGGATACAAGACATCTTGGGTTTGGTTTTGGCACTGGGAAGTTGGTGCTTGATTTATATTAAAAGAGGGTATTGGGTTATTCATGCTAATGATGCCCATAGGGCTTATGCTGGGGTGTGCTTAGGGCACCTGTAATGATAGAAGTTCGTTACTAACTTTAAGCCAACTTTTCAATAGTGCTAACTCTTAGCAATGACTCATAGTATGATTAGGTCAGCATGACACTCGCACATGATCTTAAAATGTGTGTATGAGTCTACGCTCTTCATCAAGAGCATGCTTTTCTCTCCCTTTTATTAAAATATAAAAATAATGCTAAGAGCTAGCTTATAAGCTAGCCATTGCGGTGCCTTTATTGTCTAGCCCATCATAAAAATATAAAAATATTTATGGAGATGTGATATATGTATACTTTTATGAAAGTATTTTTTTAAGACAAATCTACTCATATAATTTTTACATTTACAAACTCAACAACTTAAAAGTTATTGATGATTTATATTCTCGATTTTTGACTCAAACCTTGTTCAAAAACGACTTCTAATACCAACCCGGAGGGAGTACATGTGACCCATGTGCTGCTGTCGTAAAAGGTCGTCGCTTTCATTCCATCCAAGATATTCTTTTCATGTGTAGAATCCTTATCCTGCCATTTAAAAAATACGGCAACTAGCTTCTGTAGCCTTGGCCCGTTGGAATATCCTTTGCCAGATTTCAATAGGCAACTTGTAATTTTCAATTGCCTGGGAGCAATCTAGCGGTGCAGCTGCAGACAGATCCATGAGAACTACAAAATACCTTTTTTATATATATACACTGTCCATGTTGCATGATGATTGTTTTAGAAAAAACAAAGTTGCTGATTGTTTGGGACCATTACACGAATGGTTGCAAATGTTTTAGACACAAGCATATATATATGTATATATATGTATGTATATATATGTAAACAGCATACTAGAGCTGTCTTTGCTGTGAGGATAAATTGGCTATTCTTGCCCTATCCAGGCATCCAGCCCTTCACTGTTAACCTTCAAAATCTTAAACGTCAATTCAGTCCCAACATCTGTAGGTTGAGTAAAATCGATCTGACACCTAAAATAAACCTGCAAAAGCACCGACTATCTGTGCAAACTGCCAGTTAATTAGTATTGTTGATGGATCAAGATCTCCTTGCACGACAGATCCATTGGAGTCTCCCCACAACTTGTCATTTTTAAAACTGGAATCACAGCTGCAATTCAGAGGAATCGAAAAGCATCAATCTCAATAGTGCCAGTAGGTCCCTTTCACATGTTGTTTAATTCTGGCTCACTTATCTATGTGACAAGTAGATCTAGCTGTACTGTATATTCAACTCTGTTGTCCTTTTGCCACACGGCTTGCTGGACGAGAAACATGTGATGATTTAGCTCGCTACTCTTGTTAAGTGCAGTGTATGTCAAAAAGTGGAAGTATGCAGCTTCCTCTGAAGCATCAACAGGTGACGTTCTGCTATAAATTGGCTACCCATCCCTGCTACCAAGCACACCACAAGCTTCAGTAGTAGCAGTGCTCAGTACAATAGTTTGCTCATCTCTTTATCAGTAGTGGAAGTACCAGAGAGGGAGGAGGTCATAGCGCAATGGCTGCCATGGCGCTGCTGCATGGAACCCTCGATGCTACCATCTTCGAGGCCAAGTTCAACAACAGCAACCAAGTTAGCAAGGTGAGTTGCATAAATCTCTGACGCCAGTACAGCCATGTGTGAATAATATGCACGTCCTTTTCTATAATCTCACTTGTTAATTGTCCATCTTATTTAGAACCTGTAATTACATTACTTATTATGATTATCAAACCGAAACACACTGCTGACCACCCTATTATTATTATGCTCTTTGCATTTTTTTTTTTTTTTTTTTTTTTTGCGAAGTGCTCTGCATCTTTTTTGAGCTTGAGAAAACTAAACTACATGTTTTGGTGCGAAAATGTTCGCTTCTTTTTTGACAAGTTAATACCTTCCTATTACTATCTGGAGACTCCTTTTTGAAGCTTCACGATATCCTCAATATACGTCAAAGGATTGAGTAAATTGTAAAATTTACCTTAAAAATCAGGAACATCGATCCATATAATCAGTAGTAGACTCTAATCAGAGGCAAATGAATATTTTTACTACAATGTACTATGCATCACTCGAGAAAACAATGTACTATGCATCATGGTAATTGGTTCCAGAGGTACTGTACATGCAGTTAAAATATCCTTTTCTGCTATTTTAATCAAGCCAGGCTCAAGCTAAAGTTTATCTGCACATCTAATAAGACCCTACTATCATACGCTTTCAATAATCCGTGTAGATGTGCTAAATCAATTCTATGGTAATTGACAGTTGGAATGATTTTCTCACCAATCTCAAATGATGTAGTATAATAATAATGTACTATCTTGCTTTCTGGCAGTTTCTCCAGGGTCTGGTTCCACACTTCGAGGGCTGGCCCACTGGGCTGCCACAGATGTACGCCACGGTGGACCTCAACAACGCTCGCGTCGGACGCACCCGGATCGACGACAGCAACCCGGACAACCCACAGTGGAACGAGTCCTTCCACATCTACTGCGCGCACCACAGCACGCACGTCGTCTTCTCCGTCAAGCTGCGGCTGCCCATCGACGCCATCCTCGTCGGCCGCGCCTACCTCTCCCCGTCGACGACCTCCTCTCACTCACCCCCAACGACGCCGACATCGACAGGTGGCTCGACATCCTCGACGAGGACAAGAAGCCACTCCCGCACGGGCCAAAGATCCACATCCAGGCACGGTTCACCAGCGTAACCACAGACCCTAACTTCGGCAACGGCATCGGCGGCGCACAGTACGCCGGCGTGCCGAGGACCTTCTTCAAGCAGCGGTCCGGGTGCAAGGTGACGCTGTACCAGGACGCGCACGTGCTGGACACGTTCAATCCCGACGTCAAGCTCGCGGACGGCCACGCGTACGAGCCACGGCGGTGCTGGGAGGACGTCTACGACGCCATCGACGGCGCGCGCCACTTCGTGTACGTCACCGGCTGGTCTGTGAACACGGAGATCACGCTGGTCAGGGACGGGAACCGGCACCATGCCGGCGGTGGTACCACGCTCGGCGAGCTCCTCAAACGCAAGGCGAAAGAGGGGGTGCGTGTGCTCATGTTGGTGTGGGATGATCCCACCTCGGTCCTCAACCTCGGTGTTCTTCAAGGCCAGATGGGCACCAGCGATGCCAACACGTACAACTACTTCAGGGGCACTGGCGTGCATTTCGTCCTCTGCCCTCGCAGCCTCGACGAGAGCGAGTTCCCCGTCCAGTTCAGGAAGACGGTGGCGCTCAGCCACCACCAGAAGACCGTCATGGTGGACGCCGCCGATGCTGCCGGCGGTCTCCGTCTCGTCGTCAGCTTCGTCGGCGGCATCGACCTCACCAACGGCCGCTACGACACGCAGTCACACTCTCTGTTCGGGACGCTCAACACGACGCACGCCAACGACTTCTACCAGAACAACATCGGCGACACGGACATCAAACACGGCGGGCCGAGGGAGCCATGGCATGACATCCACTGTAAGCTCGAAGGCCCCGCGGCGTGGGACGTGCTCCACAACTTCGAGCAGCGGTGGAGGAAACAAGGCGTGCAGGATGACATCTTGCACAACGTGCTCTGGCCGTGGAAGAACAAAGGTGGTGACCTCCTCGTCGACCTCAGAGGTATGGAGAATGTGATTGCGCCGGAGTCGTCGCCGGTGGTCGCCGACGGTGACCGTGAGGCGTGGAATGTGCAAGTGTTCAGGTCCATCGACGGCAGCGCCAGCGCTGGGTTTCCCAAGACGCCGCAGGAGGCGGCTCTGTCTGGGCTTATCAGTGGCAAGAACCACGTCATTGATAGGAGCATCCAGGATGCCTACATCCATGCCATACGGCGTGCCAAGAACTTCATCTACATCGAGAACCAGTACTTTCTTGGCAGCTCGTTCGCGTGGAAACCAGATGGCATAAAGCCGGAGGACATCGGCGCGCTGCAGCTGATCCCCAGAGAGCTGTCCCTGAAGATTGTGAGCAAGATCGAAGCCGGCGAACCCTTTGCCGTGTATATCGTTGTTCCAATGTGGCCCGAAGGCGTTCCAACAGTTTGGAGCGTCCAGGCTGGGCTGAGTTGGCAGAGTAGGACCATGGAGATGATGTACACCGACATCACCAAAGCGCTCAAGGCCAAGAACATCGATGCAAACCCAAAGGATTACCTCTCATTCTTCTGTTTGGGTAACAGGGAGGTGAAGGTACCAGGTGAATATGAGCCTAAACATCATCCGGCACGTGGGAGCGACTACGATCGTGCCCAGAAGGCGCGGCGCTCCATGATCTATGTCCACTCCAAACTAATGATAGGTATGACAAATCATATTCCTAGATACAGGTTGATAGTTTTCCTTTTTTTGTCTTTTTGCAAATCTCTGGTTTTTCCACAAATTACATTATTTGGCTCTAGTTTGTAATATAATTACATTTTACCTCTCTGCCTGTTTTTATTACAGTGGACGACGAATACATCATTATCGGATCGGCCAACATCAACCAGCGCTCCATGGACGGAGCAAGGGACTCCGAAATCGCCATGGGTGCGTACCAGCCATTCCACCTCAACACCAATGATGATGTTGCCAGAGGCCAGGTCCATTGCATGCGGATGTCGCTGTGGTACGAGCACCTTGGTGAGCTGCAGGAGGACTTCAAGGACCCGGGTAGCCTCAAGTGCATTCGGAAAGTGAACAAGAGGGCCGAAGAGCTCTGGAAGCTCTACACCAGCGATAATCTTGAGGATAACCTCCATGGACACCTGCTCACTTACCCGATTGATGTCACGAGTGATGGAACGGTGACAGAGCGTGAAGGAGTGAAATATTTCCCGGACACAGAGGCTCCAGTTCTCGGAAAGATACCCTTGACGGTACATCTTGGCAGTCCTTTCACAGATTATGTCTTTACTACATAAAAAACAAAGAATAACATGTATGCACTATCCAAGAAACAGTTTAGTATTGTGCTGCTTGATCGATGTACTATCCAATTCAAATAATGTTGTAATTGTTTCAGTGAATGTATCATCTTGTTTCAATAAATAATAAAGTGGTTCTCCAAATTGTGGAGCTAGATCGTTGTACTTTTCTTGTGGTGGTTTGAATAAGGTTGTTTTTACCCCCAAAGGAATACTGCTAAAACCAGCCGTGCAGTTCAGATGGCCATTGTGTTCACGGACGGAAGGCCAGATGGGCCATTGTCTGTTCTGTGTCGGCTGTGGCCTGTGGCCTGCTTTGTTTTTTACACGAATCAAAACCAGAAAGTAGCAATTTGAGACCTTAATAACTACCTATATACTAGTTTCTGAGCGTGCAGCTTAAGAAGTTGCGGCATGCGCACCTTCTACGCATACATCATGACCATAGCATGTGCTCGGCCACCTAACCCAGTCCACCACTCGACTCGTCCTTCGTCCTCCCCAGTCCATACTGTACGCCACCGGCGCCATGGCCTCGGGCCTCGGCTCCTTCGTCCTCGACGACGACCTCCTCGGCAGCCGTCCTGCATCCATCTTCGGCGTATCCCGGCAGTTGTGGCGCACTCGCGCCCCACCGCCACCACCCGTGCTATGCCCGTGCCGCCACCCCGCGTTGAACATGCTGGCCATGGTGGATCCGGCTGCAACGGCCGCGGCTCCGCCGGATCCGACGACGGCGGTCATGGATTCACGCCAGGTATGCCTCCTCCTTCTCCCTCCTCATCTCGAATTGAGAAATGGCTAGATTACAGTTAGGTGTTAGGGTTAGCTGCGTAGTTTTTTTCCCTCAATTTGGGAGGGCATGGCTGCTACTAATCAGAGGAGTGGCGGAAGCTCACTCATCAGCATCTACTGCACACGCATAAGGGCCGCATCCACTGCGCTTATTGGCTATTTTTGTGACAATTGATTGCTTGTTTCAGTCTTCGCCCATTTAATTGGCTACTGTTTTTCTTTGAGTTTGCTAATTTCCCTCCACTTTGCAGTTCAAATATATGGGCATTTGGTGATCAGATTTTGGAGCTTATTGGTCCAAGTAAATCAATGGATGGACCTAAATTTTCAATTAAAGTGGCAAAAATTGGCATTACATCTCTATATGTAAGTTGACGATAGATATATGTTCAGTTGCTTGTATTGGTTGATGATCCTTACTATGTCCAATCTTCAGGTCAGTACTACAGCACTCCAGACAGAGAGTTTTGAGTCAGGTTGTCAAGGTGGAAACTGGAAGTGAGACCATTGCAAATACATCCTGAGTATATTTACCTCGCAAAAAAAAAAAAAAAAAAAAACCCTCACACCAGGCGCCTCTTTTGTGGTAACCAACTAACCACTAATAACTTGCTCTCTTTCTATAAATTTATGCCAGCTATATCTACATCCCGATTGGCATTTTAGTTCTATTGTTAAGAGAGCGTGGGTCCTGAGTTTTATCTTTGTGTTAAAGGTGGTCCAAAAACTGGAGTTTCCATTGAGTGCTCAATTTTGAACAGACAAATTGTAGAAGTTCAATATATCACTGGGAACCTATTGGCCAAATATATGGGGAACTCTGTAAGTTTTACCATTTTGAGATCATTTACTCATGATCTTGAATCTGGACCAGTTATGCATTCAATTTACTGAGCTCTTGCACTATTTAGACTGTACGTGCTGCTATTTTAGCAAATGGAGGTACCTTAATCTGTGAAGCTTTTGGAAGAGCCGAAGTGGATATCCCGGTGGCTATGACACTGAAATCTCAAAGTGAACGCCTTTGTACTTGCTGTACCATGCCAGTTTATCCATCTCTGCCTAAGGTGTGTTTAATATGTGTTTTCTATATGCTTTGCTTTACACGTTTGCCATCCCTTAAAATGACAATTGACAATGCTTGCCAGCGATATCTATTTTCCTTCCATGGAACTTGCCAAAGTACGTTACAATTGGATGATATCAGTTGAGAAGGTCAGAATTTAGAATACTACTACTTTCCTTGCATAAAATTATTCTACTTTATGGATATTGAACTATTTTTCTTGATAGCTTATTCTAGTATTTATATGAAAATGTGAGACCGTATTTGTGTATTTTTTTACTTTTAGAAGGTTAATCATACATATATGCTTCTAGGCCTACCTAGAATATAGAGATTCAAAGTTACTTTTTTCTATACATAAATACACGCAGTGCACACATGAAATGCTTTTTGTTTCATACATAAATACCTTCCGTGTGAGACTAAATTTCAAATATTTGGGCACACATAGCTAGCCCAGCTTTAACTTATCCCTCCATTTTCTCGTAGTTGTTGTGCCCTTCTTTGTGTTTGGGTAGTGTTCTCTCAAATCTGTTGTTCCTTAGTTAGAACCAGCAAGTCATAATGTCTTACTGATTCTAATCCGTCATTTTTGGTGGCTTCAAGCATAGGGACCACTACCGGTGTTGTTTTCGTTTACATCATTAGTTATAATGTGCAAAAAAACTCTGAATATATGAACACATTCATATTTGAACATGCCTCTAGTGATTGCGATTAGGGGTAGTCATGGGCGCCTTTAGATGGAGCTTCCTTGTATGTTGTCTGTTGCTGAAAAGACCCAAGGAACAACAAATGTGACGAGCGTGCCAGCCAGTGCAATGCCTAATCCTCACAACTATCGTGGGCACATATTTCATTTAGAGCCAACTTATGCTAAATCGGCAGACAATTTTTTCATTTTGGTTTAGCATTTTTATGTCCTGGCTTTAGCATTTTTATGTTCCAGCTTTAGCACTTTTAGTGTTGTAATCATCTGCCATTGATGATGATGTTAATACATGCTTTTGTACTCGAGGATAGGGCATAAAGACACTACTTTGTGTATCTTTAGAGGCAAAATTCTTAGTTAAAGACTACATCGTGTGATAATGACTTCATTTAGCTCGACGGTAATTTTTCTTTGCATGCACACACCCATCCGTTGTTAATAGATGATCCAATGTACCAACGCTGATGGAGGCCGACCTAACCATAAGCCCTATGTGCATTATCTCCCATTTGTATCCTTGCTTTTCCCTCCCTTGCCATGCACTTTGCGAACATCCCTCGTCCTCCGTCTCCGCCATGGTGGAGGGCAAGGACGGGAGCATCGTGTGTGTGTGTACAGCCCCGACAGCTGGCCCATCGGGTGGTGCATCCACGTCTCCCTCTTCCACACAGTTGTGGCATCTTTCCACTTCATGCCCCTTGAGCCAGCACCACTTAGTCACTCTGTGTTCCGCCTCTATGTTGTCAACATAGAGGTCTAAGGTTTACATGGCTAGCTAGTCTCAACGCCAATAAAAACGATCCTACATGCATAAATATTCCATCAATCCATCTAGCCTATATATTAAGAGCACTTTTTGTACTATATCAATAGGGTAGTTGTAGATGATATGCATGAACAATGAAGAGGCTGGTCATATAGCTAGTTAGATAAAGATAAATATCAAAATTGCTAGTTGTTGAAATGGTTGCTACAATTTTTTTTTTTTTTTTAAATTAAGATAAAGATTAGATGTGCTCAATGTTGGATTGCCTTTTAGGTTTAATTTTCACAAGTATGACCACAACTTGTTCACTAAAAAATGGTTCTCGACCTATGCATTGTACATATTCAGACTTTATTTGTTTGTTACCATAAGACACCCATAATGCACAACATAATTGCTTTTCATTTCATACATAAATGCCTTGTGTATCCTACAAAATTGCTAGTTCTTATTTCCACGTACTTGGGCAATAATCGGTTTTAATTTTCAACTTATCTATTTGATTGTTTTGACACATCAATGTCCACAACCTCGTAGTTCACATGTCCTCAAGCACAGAGAACATTTTTGTGTTGTTTTTGTTCACATCTCGTTAGTAGTGCGCCTAGAAAACACACCATCGGCGGTGGTCGAGGTTGTTTTCGATGCGCCAGAGACACACGTGTGCTATCGGCATGAACAGTGTCTCGGGCACTGGCCTTTAAATGTCGTCGATTGTGTTTTCTGGGCGCCACAGATGTGAACAAAAAAAGTAAATGTTCTCTGTGCTTGAGGATTGAACTACGATGATAATGATGTCAAAACAATTCAATAGGTAAGTTGAAAATTAAAACCGATTATTGCCCAAGTACGTGGAAATAAGAACTAGCAATTTTGTAGGATACACAAGACATTTATGTATGAAATGAAAAGCAATTATGTTGTGCATTATGGTGTCTTATGGTAACAAACAAATAAAGTCTGAATATGTACAATGCATAGGCTGAGAACCATTTTTTAGTGAACAAAAAGTTGTGGTCATACTTGTGAAAATTAAAACCTAAAAGGCAATCCAACATTGAGCACATCTAATCTTTATCTTAATTTAAAAAAAAAAAAAAAAATTGTAGCAGCCATCCATTTGTACATCATCTCTTATAAATTCTTGGAAACTACGTTCTTATTGATTGAACAGTTTATGAACTGTATGCACAACATCTCTTAGAATGATGATGACTATTATCTCATTAGATTTCCAACATCTCCGACATAGCTTATTGATGAAGATAAATTTTCCCATTTTATTTCAGGACATTATTTGGTTCTACAGGGTTATTATTGAGGTATCCCCTAAACTCTATTATCAACTAGTTCAAAAAATTCATAATTTTGTGGGTTTCAGACATGTTGGTTGCTGCTAAGGGTGGCACAAGTAAATCCAAATGTAACCAAATCTCAAACGATTAGGCTGCTAGGCTCAACATCTTTTCTAGCAGATATTTTATTATCTTGATTTCTCCCAACTCATATGAATGTTTTCCTTGTATTGACATGTTCCTCTATACTCTACCTGAATATTGTTTTGTTATATATGTGACTACTCCATAACATGGAGGTTCCTTAGCATGTTCCATGTGGTGGTGTGTACTATGGAGATGGAAATTTGGTGTTCATTGCCATGATTGGCATACTACACCCCTACTTGTTTATCTGAAGGCATATTCTAGAGGCCATGGGTTAATGTTGTACACTCACTCTGTTCTTCTCATGAACTCACCCCCTGTCTATGCACACCTGTAGGGTTAGGGCAATTGCTTCTACTTTGAGAAGATGAGCAGTCATTTTTGAAAAGATTCCACCAGTCCAAGAAAGGGAAAACTATAGAGTTCTTTGCCTCATAGAGTTAGATGAACATTAAAGGAGCTTTGTCTCTTGTTCCTTCACCAAGTCTCGGTGGCCCAGAAACAAGTCTGAAGCTAGGAACACTCATTTCAAATTGCCCCTCTTGATTTCGCTTTGTGCTCCACCGCACCAAGTCAGTTTCCTAAAATGGTTTATTCTAATCATGGTACACACGGAAGAAGGCTGCTTTTCTTGAAAATGAACAACGACATGCACAATTCTATTGGTCAATTGTTTCTTTCAGTTTTTCAGTCAAACATCACCTATGTTTTGTTCTCAACTAGAATCTAGTGAATTCACTGTCTTAGCATCCTAACGTTTTCCTTCTTGTTTGCAGTGTCGTGGTTCTATATATGAATTTCCATACATGGATTTGGCTAAACACTTCAACCCCTTCAAAGCATTTTCTTTGACAGCTGCAAGCAATTTAGGCTTGCTACTGTAGCAATTTTATTTAGCTCATTACTATCAGAAAAATGCATGAGCAACAAAAGATATGAGGGAAATCACCACGAAGAATCTTGGAATGGATATGAAGAGAAGAAACAAAGATAATGCATTAATCTGAGATTTTCTAGAACAAAATGGTGGAGAATACCTGTTATTATGTGTTAGTTATAAAATACTTCTGGTTGAACGAGTTGGGCTGTTCTGCTGTTGGATCTACTTTTGTCGTGGGCCTCGCACGGGAGCTACGCACGTTTGGCGCGCAGCCGTCCCTATGCGCGCGGACCTCTCCCGGCCTCCCGCTCCCAATTAATCCGGCAAGTAGGGTAGGTAGGTTTGGTTAGTTAGCCAAAATAGAGTGCGCAGTTGGAAGGTATTATTTCCTGCGCGCGCAGGCCATAGTAAAATCCTAATAACTATATTATACAATTTCCCTGAAAAAAAAAATATATTATACATTTATATACCTCTACTAAATGTTCCCTAAAAAGGTTGAGTATGTCCAGGAATATAATACAACTGTGGGTTTGCCCCAGCGTGCAACACCGGGAGTTAGTGCTCATCTGCAAAGCACGAACACGATGGCCGATGGCCTGAATTGATGCTGAGAACAATATGCCTTGTATTTGTTGGCAAGAGCACAATCCTTACCTCGCCAAGTTGTGTAAGAAAAATTGACTAACCTGAATTGGCAAGGATTTGTCTTGCCAACACAGACTCCAAGGTGGGTAACATATCAACCAAACAAGCACCTCTAGTTTATCCTTGCTGGGTAAGGAATGGTAAGTTTACTCTAGGATCAAAAGCCCCCCCATAATTTTTTTTTGGCAGGATTCAAATTCATCAGAGTTGGAGCAATTAACTATTCAGCCCTCGGTGACCTCAACCAATGTGATTTTGGATCAATGTAATCGACTTAGTTGTTCCCGGATGTTGGTGTTTCAAGAACCGGGGTCCTAAACCACCGACTAGTAAAATTTATGCTGCCTGTTCCCCACCCCGGATGGTGTGCAGAAAGGACACAAGAAGAAGACACAAAGATTTATCCTGGTTCAGGCACGGATGCCCTACGTCCAGCAGTATCGATCGACCTTGTATCATCCCGCACGGAGGTGCTCGTAGTAGGGGTTACATGCAGGTGAGAGAGGGCGAGAGCTCCAAGTCTCAAAATGGGAGCGGTGAAGAAGATGAACAATGGTCGAGAGGGTGTTCGTGCGGCACGGCGGCGCTGGCTGGCTACCTCCCTTTCATAGGCCAAGGGTGGTTCCGACTTACATGTGAACGACTTTCTATCCGATGGGGTGCGCCCGGGTCCCGCATTTCTTGGGCGGCACTCATGTATCTCATCGTCGCTATCATGGAGGAGGGAGCCGCCGTCCTTGTGGTTTGTCCCGTAGCGATCTCGAGCCTGGGAGCGCCGCCTCAAGGTCTCTTCCGGTTTCAGTCGTCCATGGTTATCCTAAACGTGGGCCACCCGTAAAGGTACTCGATGGGAAGGGTCGAGAATCGCCATGCCGTGTAGCCTAGGTCTCCGAGGCACGAGGGGCGCAACAAGGTGGCAGAGGAGCGAGCATCCCATGTCGGGTCTACTAAGTCAACAAAGCTCATGATGGCAGTTGTCACATCCTTGCTCAGTTGGCCGGAGTAGCGACGGGATTCGCGGGAATGTCAGAAGGCATTGAGTACCTGTCCTGTCATTGCTTGGGCAGCACCCGAGGTTATACACCGGTTCTCATTGCCTTGCTTGTCAGGCTCAGATGGATGTCGAGCCTGACCGAGGGCTCTTGTGGTGGAGTCCGGTCGTAGGGAGGAGTGACCCTCAGGCGAGTCGGAGCTCTTCCCGAGTGGTTCTCTCCTGTGGGGAGCGGTTGGTTCCCAAAGCCGTCTCATCTACCATGATCTCCCGGGATTAGATAATAATGACGACCGACTTGGGTGATAATGACGTCTTGTGGGGGCCCACTTTTGTATACCCCCAATACCGGCCAGCCTCGGGCTCTAAGCGGGTTGTGCCTATTAGGGCACCAGCAATGGGAGGTAGCGAGAGGGTAGTAAGCATTTAATGCACTCTTGCTCCTAGGTAGATACATTGTGGAAAGAGGTAGTAACAATTCCCAGGTAGTAGTACTCCTCTCCGGTAGCAACGAGTAAACAACAATATTTGTACTGTTGCAGCTTTCTCTCTCTCCGTCTTTCACTCACACAGCCCAGCCTGGGAATCAACTTTTTTCTTTGTGGGACCCAGCTTATACAGGGACAACGTTGTGGGAGGGATGAATCCCTGCTACCCGCTGTCCCCTGTTCCCATCTTATTACCTCAACCGGTAGCAAGCATTGCGGTTGCTCTTCTTGAACGTGGAATGGTTTTGCTACTTTTTGATATATAAAGCTAGGGAGAAAAAAATTTTTTTGGCAGGCTAGCTTAAATTTTTTGGTAGGCTAGCTTAAAACTTCGTTTGCTATACTTATCAGGAGCAAAGTGATGGTGCACTTTAATGAATGGAGGCAATCGCAAAATCAATATTGCACAAAATCCAACCCCTTTGGAACTACTGAATGTCTAAAGGAGATGCTCATTTTGATTTATGGAGCCAGTTACTTTCTCCCACCTCGTAAAGTCGTCTTAAAGCGGTCGTTTAAGACAACCACCTCCAAAAAGTCTTGTTGGAGTAGCCCCGAACATGCTACCCCCTAGGTAGAACTGAATCGAATCAAAGACACCGAATGAAGATAACAAGAGCTCCTCTCTTTAGCATTTCATCTTCGGGTTGCCGGCGAGGTGACGAATGTCATCGGGCGAATGTCACCGGCGACGAATGTGACGGCCGAATGTCTCGACAACGAATGTGCCCGGACGAATGTCTTGGTGCGAATGTGACCGGACGAATGTCTCGGTGGCGAATGTGACTGACGAAGTCACAACCGAGAGCGGTTGAGGAAGTCCCGGCCGAATGTGCCCGACGAATGTCTCGGCGACGGATGTGACCGACGAATGTCCGCGGTGACGAATGTGACTAACGAGTCACAACCGAGCGGCTGAGGAAGTCCCGGCCCGAATGTGGATCGACGTCGTCGCGAACCGAACCTGACCGACGAATGTCTCGGTGACGAATGTGACTGACGAAGTCACAACCGAGAGTGGCTGAGGAAGTCGGCCCGAATCGGCCCGGCGAATGTCTCGGTGACGGATGTGACCGACGAATGTCTCGATGACGAATGTGGACCGATTAAGTCACAACCGAGAGAGCTGGCCGAGGAAGTCCCGGCCGAATGTGATCGGACGTCGTCGCGAACCGAACCTGGCCGACAAATATTTCGTGACGAATGTGATCGACGAATGTCTCGGTGACGAATGTGGATCGACGAAGTCACAACCGAGCGCCGCTGAGGAAGTCCTAGCCGAATGTGACTGATTTAATGTCTCGGCGACGGATGTGACCGGACGAATGTCTCGTGACGATTGGCGGCCGGCGAAGTCACAACCCGAGAGTGGCTGAGGAAGTCCCAGCCGAATGTGATCGACGTCGTCACAACCGAACCTGGCCGACAAATGTCACCGGTGGCGAATGTGATCGACGAATGTCTCGGTGACGAATGTGACTGACGAAGTCACAACCGAGAGCGGCTGAGGAAGTCCTAGCTGAATGTGACTGACGAATGTCCCTCCCAACATCATCTACATGGCGACACCCCCATCCCCCATGCGTGCGGGATCTGCGGTGTCCCTCCCACAACCCCGATGGCAGTGCACAAAGGAGCGCACATCCTTGCGGCCGAGGACGGCGTTCCGATGAGCAGCGGCAGATTTCGAGGAGCACGGTGTTCAATCTTTAACTGTCAGCGGTTGCCAGCAGCATCAAAAGGCCCGTGTGAGGGAGAAGCCGTAGACTGATGAACTCCAGAAAAACGCGCTGCTGCTATATTCATGTTTTCATTGGTTTTTGTTGTACAAAGTACAGATTTCATGTTACGGGTTCCTGGGTTTCAAACTATAGATTAAAAAAAGTCACAACGTTCTCCACTACTACATCATTTTAGAGATTTACTAGTTCCATGTTTGCCAGCGAGTTACAATATTTTTGGTACAAATGCGATGGATCTGTGGAACGACGTACACAGGTTGAATGCTTTTTATTGTTGCCGGATTTTTGCAGTTAGTTTGTTGTTGAAATTCATCTGAATCTTGTTTTGATTCCGCATGTGGAAATGATTTGGTAACAATTCTACGTTCTGTGACCTTGATTCGACACGAAGTGTTGATGCTCAAATGTTTTTTTAAAAAAAACACTCTGAATGTGTTTCTAAGGAAACCACCGAATTACTACTTGACACAGGAACGAATTTACGCATAATTTAGGTACAGACCAATGATTCATTGACTACTTTAATAAAAGGTATTTGCGTTTTATTGTAGATGAAAACCCGCTTCGTCCGTTTATACAGAATTACGGGTGCGGGTTTTCCAGCTGGCACAAAGTAGTACCATTTACGGTCAGGAAGCACCGAATGTATACTCGTGGTAGTAATGCAAATCAGCGCACCTAGTAGTACTTCTTGTTAGATTTGGCGTACCTAGTAGTACTTATATCAGACGAATTACGAACGAATCTAACAAGAAGAAGTATTACTTCTAAAGTCCTCGTCAACTCACATGGCTTTTAATGCAAGAAAATTAGGAGAGTAAAAATCCATTTCCTTTACGGTCACACGCTAACGAACAATGGCTCTCTAAACTAAATATTAATACTTTTATAAGATGAATTGACGGCCAAATCTAACAAGAAGTACTACTAGGTGCGCGAGGTGTTACTACCACGAGTACAATTGATGAAGGAACATGTTTGATCTGGTCAATGCCCAGACGCGCAGTGCGCCTGACCTTTGCCGGTCAGCAGCCCTTTTCAAGCCGGTATGACATGATCGGTGGAGTGCATGGGAACTTCAAGCTTCGGAGTTTGAAATAATTCTACCATTTCGTTTTTCTCGTCAGCGGCGTTCCTTAAATATAGTCACCCTACATGTCACCATGTTGTTATATCAACAACATTTTTTCATATCACGTTATTTTTCTGGTTTCACATATCCATATGTATTTTCAGGTGTTCAAAGTTATTGAACGACATCTTATTTGATTTTGATTTTGTTGTGTTGCTTTTCACGATGATTTTCAACTCCGATGCCCTAAATTGCTTATTGAACCATATAGTAATATACCGTTTATCATGTTTGGGTAAAATATATACTACTTATTCTCCTAATTCTAATTCATATGAAATAATTATCTAATCATATACGGAAAATTACTTCTGGTCCACTAAAGAGTTTGAAAGAAAAAAAAAAATACAAGTTTACGGTTGTGGGGAGTTTGGTTGAAAAAAACATTACTATCGCAGAAATAAAATAGGTGCCCAACTCAAAAATCATCAGTTTTTCTTAATATTACTTGTGAAATAATAAGTACGGTCAAACACAAGTGAATTTACTACTACAAGGACACCCAATTACTTCCGTTAGAATCATTGTACGGTTGCATGAACCCAATTATTTCTCATTTCTTTTTAAACTTCGATGCAAGGCATTAAATACTACTTTTATGGTTGCGGAAAAATCGAGAACGTAATCTACAATTAACTTTTACTCTTACGAAAAGTGCATGCAAGACAACATAGTCCACCTTTTACTGTTGCGGACGATTTTGTCAGTAAACTCACTTCAATTTACGGTTGCGGAAATCAGCACCACGCTAAAGACATTGATTGATGCGGGGGGCATTCAAAACGTAAATTAATTTCACTTTTACGTTTCAAGAGCTCGCCGGAGTTGATGGACTACCTGCCGGCGCTCCTAATACCATATAGAGCCTAAGGCACTAAATAGCGGAGTCCTATATATATATATATATATATATATATATAATAAACTTTGTGGTTGTTTTTTTTTTTTTTTCCATTGAGGCTTTCCTGCTTGATTGCCGATTATGATCCCTTTCAGTCATATGCTCGGATTGCTAAGGCTTCTCTAATCTAGAGCTTGATTCTGAGGTTTCATTCTTTAACTTCCCTTAGAATTTTGGCAGTCTCCGGCGTTCGGTTTTTTGGCACTGTGGCCACTTGTTTGCTGATCTCTTTAGCATATACCTTATCAGGCATGATGTTTGTCGAATATACTAGGGCGTGACTTCGTTGCGCCAAGTTTTCGACTTGATTCTTCTCGCACATAACATATTGTTGGGGAAAAACATTCATGCGCCTTAGTTTATGGCCGAAAAAGACATGATTTGACGAGAGATTAGAAAATCTTCGTTAGCTCATCGATCTTAGTTTTTGACCGAAAAACGTGTTTTTTATGCGCGAGCGTTTTCAGCTTCTTCGCTGGAACCATTCATGCGCCATTTTTGGTCGGCGCTTTTGGGGAAAGCCGAATGCAAAAAGGATATGAAATTACATTCGGCTTGATGAGGAGAGACGAACGGGTGTCCGGAAGCGACCCGAAAAAGGGGAGGACCAGAGCATGCATGCATTTTCGAATGGGGTGACTTTTCGCATGATTTAGGCCATTGTTTGCTTCGGCTCTTTCAAATGCTTGGAAAGTCGAAGTCTTGTGCCCTTTGGCTTTCATTTGCTTCACCCCATTCCCGGTGGTTGAATTCTTAAGCCTCTAGGCTTTCATTTTTTGCTTCGCTCTCACCTTTTTGGAGGATCGAAGTATTTCTTTCACAATACCGGGGAAGATAGGTGTGTTTAATGATTAGTCATCATGTTTTTGCAATCAATGCTTTGGACGTCGTATCTCGGCGCCATCTTTGAAGAGCTGCCCCCATGTGATTTGACTTCGGGTTTATCAACCGAATGCCTTTTTCGCTTGGGCTTTTTCGCCATGCAGCAGCGGAGATACATCTCTATTGTCCTCCGACCCTAGGGTTTTGTCACCTTGGGATTTCGCCCGAGAAAGGCTTCCTTTTCACGGGGTTTTTCGCCGCTTCGGCCTTTTGGTTATGGCATTTTTGCCAATGTTTGCTGACCTTGGACATCAATCTCTTCTCAAGTATCAAGTATCAAGGGTTGAAGTCTTAATCCCTTTGGGCTTTTTCTTATCATTCATGCAATATAGTGAAAACTGCATGTTTCAGATTGTCCATTCGGTAGGCTTTTGCACCTACTGTTGAACTCCTGTAAAAGTGGAAGCTGACATATTGTGCAAGTTTTTTAGAAGAATGCCCGAATGCCGATATAGAGATGTAAGAGCTGAAGTTAATTTCCGTTTGTCTTGTTTCAAACATGGAAATGCATGAGAAAACCTCCTGACTGCACACAAGGCAAAGAGGTTACTGAAGCAGATTTAGACAGAGTTAATACAACGTTTGCCAAAATACATATCTCCATAGTGAGGAGACGAAGCTGCCTAGATGTTATTAATTGTTTAATTTGCATATGAACAAAAACTGCCAGTAGCCTTTGCAAAAGTACTGCTGGCTGAATATTTAATGCCTGTCTGTTATATGTGCGAAACAAGATGCATGCACCTACGTAATGTATGGAAACGACAAGACGAGACGCATGCAGAGTAGTGTGTTGGTGAAACAGACCAAAGCACACAAGTTAAGATCCGAGCACATAGCGTGGGCGTCGCATGACTTCGCACACAACTAACGAAATGCGTCGCTTCTACTGTTGTTTTCTCGGCAAAAGTTAAAAACTGCTGTCCTCGGTACAGCTATAGCATTTGTAAGGTTCAATTATGCTTTGCGAAAAGAAAATTTCACTAAAAAAGAAATTTTGCAAGTCTATGCTGGAATTATGGGTAATCGGGCGGACAGAAAACTCGTTGCAGAAACTGAGACCGAAGTTTTGGCTTTCGGTTGTGAGACATCACACCAAAGCCTTAACCAAGCAAGTACTAGGTCCTTCGATCGAGCCCAAGGCTGCTGTCCGAAAGCGCGCTTTCGGTCTTATAAGTTTCAGAGAACCGAAAGCGCTATGATTTGCTTTTCGTGTCTTCTGCACAAGCTGATTTGAAGATACCATTTATAAATCATGCCAAAATGGAAAATGCATGCAGCATGCAAGGTTGAGATGGGGCTGAGGTTAATAATAGAGTGTGAGCTATAGTGAGTTATATGCCAAATATCTTTGGAGCTTTCGAAATAGCATATACAGCTTCTGCAGAGATGTGTTACTGCCGAAAAGACAGAGTGATAGGCCAGCATGCATGAGGCTCTTGCTTCTTTGTCGAATAACTTGTTCGGTCGTGAAAAAAAAATCTGCCCATGCTGACTGGCAAATGCCGAATGGTGTTTGCTTTGGAACAATCGTCACTTCCGATCGAAAGGGGTAGTTTTACCCGTTCCTGGACCTGTCTGAAATGTATATAATAATAAAGCATGCATAAAGGTAACATGACATGTATTAGCTGAAAAGTGATTCGAAGCGTGGTGTGCCAGAGGTGTTCACTTTGCTATTGCACAAACACCGAAATCAATTAATTCTTCCTTGCCGCAAGCTGGGGCCATTCTGTGCCATTTCTCTCGGCAGTGGAGTTGTGTTCTCTTGTTGTTGTCGTTGCATGTTGTCCGAATAGCTCTGCTTCGGTTGATGAGTGAAAAGGAGATTTCTTCGCTCCCGAATGTGAGACACTTTTCGGTCTTCTCTCCCCTACCATGAAAAGAGAAAAGAAATAGGGTGAAAATACATTTTAACGAATGCTCATTGTTTCGTGAAAAGTTCGAGCCAGACACGGTGGGCGCCAATGTTGGAGTAGCCCCGAACATGCTACCTCCTAGGTAGAACTGAATCGAATCAAAGACACCGAATGAAGATAACAAGAGCTCTCTTTAGCATTTCATCTTCGGGTTGCCGAGCGAGGTGACGAATGTCACTGGCGAATGTCACAGCGACGAATGTGACTGACGAATGTCTCGACGATGAATGTGACCGACGAATGTCTTGGTGACGAATGTGATTGACGAATGTCTCGGTGACAAATGTGATCGACGAAGTCACAACCGAGAGCGGTTGAGGAAGTCCCAGCCGAATGTGACTGACGAATGTCTCGGCGACGGATGTCACCGACGAATGTCATGGTGACGAATGTGACTAACGAAGTCACAACTGAGAGCGGCTGAGGAAGTCCCAGCCGAATGTGACTGACATCGTCGCAACCGAACCTGACCGACGAATGTCTCGGTGACGAATGTGACTGACGAAGTCACAACCGAGAGTGGCTGAGGAAGTCCCAGCCGAATCTGACTGACGAATGTCTCGGTGACGGATGTGACCGACGAATGTCTCGGTGACGAATGTGACTGACGAAGTCACAACCGAGAGCGGCTGAGGAAGTCCCAGCCAAATGTGACTGACGTCGTCGCAACCGAACCTGGCCGACAAATATTTTGGTGACGAATGTGACTGACGAATGTCTCGGTGACGAATGTGACTGACGAAGTCACAACCGAGAGCGGCCGAGAAGTCCTAGCCGAATGTGACAATTTTAATGTCTCCGGCGATTTGGATGTGACCGACGAATGTCTCGGTGACGAATGTGACCGAAGTCACACTGAGAGTGGCTGAGGAAGTCCCAGATGCTGGTCGACGTCGTCACAACCCGAACCTGGCCGACAAATGTCTCGGTGATGAATGTGGATCGGACGAATGTCTCGGTGACGAATGTGACTAACGAAGTCACAACCGAGCGGCCGAGGGAAGTCCTAGCCGAATGTGATCGACAATGTCTCGCGACGGATGTGACCCATTTAATGTCTCGGTGACAAATGTGATCGACGGTGACAACCGAAAGTGCGGCCGAGAGGTCCCAGCCGAATGTGGATCGACGTCGTCGCGAACCGAACCTGGCCGACAAATGTCTCGATTGCGAATGTGATCGACGAAGTCACAACCGAGTAGTGTGGAAGTCCTAACCTGGCCGACAAATGTCTCGTTGAATGTCGTGACCGAAGTCACAACCGAGCGGCCGAGGATGTCCCACCCGAATGTGATCGACGAATGTCTCGGCGACGGATGTCACCGACGGACGTCACGGATGACGAATGTGACTAACGGTCTGAACCGAGAGCGCCGAGGAAGTCCCGGCCGAATGTGATCGACATCGCCGCAACCGAACCTGACCGACTAATGTCTCGGTGACGAATGTGACCGACGAAGTCACAACCGAGAGTGGCGAGGAAGTCCCACCCGAATCGACCGACGAATGTCACCCGTGACGGATGTGACCGAATTTAATGTCTCGGTGGCGAATGTGACCGACGGTCACAACCGAGAGCGGCCGAGGAAGTCCCGACCAAATGTGATCGACGTCGCCGCAACCGAACCTGGTCGACAAATATTTTGGTGACGAATGTGATCGACGAATGTCTCGGTGACGAATGTGATCGACGAAGTCACAACCGAGCGGCTGAGGAAGTCCTAGCGAATGTGATCGACGAATGTCTCGGGCGACGGATGTGACCGACGAATGTCACCGGTGATTTAATGTGGACCGACGAAGTCATTAACCGAGAGTGGTCGAGGAAGTCCCGGCCGAATGACAGATCGACGTCGTCACAACCCGAACCTGGCCGACAAATGTCACCGGTGATGAATGTGATCGGGCGAATGTCTCGGTGGCGAATGTGACTAACGAAGTCACAACCGAGAGCGGCTGAGGAAGTCCTAGCCGAATGTGACTGACGAATGTCTCGGCGACGGATGTGACCGACGAATGTCTCGGTGACAAATGTGACTGACGAAGTGACAACCGAGTGCGGCTGAGGAGGTCCCAGCCGAATGTGACTGACGTCGTCGCAACCGAACCTCGCCGACAAATGTCTCGATTGCGAATGTGACTGACGAAGTCACAACCGAGAGTAGCTGTGGAAGTCCCAGAACCTGGCCGACAAATGTCTCGTTGACGAATGTGACTGACGAAGTCACAACCGAGAGCGGCTGAGGATGTCGGCCGAATGTGACCGACGACGTCGCAACCGAACCTGGCCGACGGTCACGCGCTGAAAAGATCGGCGAATGTCACCACCGAAGGGCGACAACCGGGATCAAAGTGACAAAATGGCGGAGGTGGGCAGCAGACAGGTCTGCCCCTCCCTCTCCTCCCTCCCCTCTCCCCCTTTTATAGGGAAGGTGGGAGGGGCTGCTTTCTTTATTATCCGAAATATGACCAGTATTTACAAGAATGTCATTATGGGCTACAAAATGGGCCTAATTCTCATATGTTCTTCTCCAAACTACTTAATTGGGCTTATTACACAACTAGGGGGTTACCAACATGCTGGTATCCCCCAACAAGTCTTTTTTGACGCGTCGTGTCCTATGAAGCCCATATACATAAATTTATTTTAGTGGCTATTATTATATAAGGTTCACATCTAAAAGATTGGCCCCACCCTGATACCATTTCTAGGCACAATATCTAGCGAGTATATAAACCAAATGAAAAGTCCTAAGTCGACATCACGTCATTTTGTTTTTGAGGTAATACTCACTTGAGTTGCTATACTAATCACAGTGAAGCAAACACATCTATTAAAGCACATTGCATTTGTCAGCTTTTGATGTAAGTGATGGAACTGCTTATTCATTTAGAGTTTTATCATACATGTTCAAATTGCCGTTGACACTTGTGCTTTCAGTTATAACGCTTATAAGGAGTAGTTAATAGGCGAAAGGGTCTCTAGCCTAGTGGTTAGAGCACCTCAGCTGCACCCAGCAGACCTGGGTTCGACTTCTGTGGAAGCGAATTTAAACAGATTTGCATTATTAAAAAATTAAAAAAATAGGCTTGGGTTTCCCTTGCTGACCTTGTCAAAAAAAGGAGTACTTAAAAGATGCTGACTGATATGACCGAAGATCCGAGAAGTATAAGATGAAGCATGAAATAGACTGAAACTACTAATGCGTGCATGAAGAGCGACTGTTATTCACAAAGACAATGCATTAGGGAAGCATCCCAAGTAAGAGAAGCTGAGGAAATGACACACCATGCTATGTGTCACAGGTTATGCTTTTCGAACAAAGTTTGGGTTAGGAAAACTGAAGTAGCATGTGTGTGAAAACATCGGCAATTTTGTTGGTTTCAAGTATGTGTGTGAAAAGTTTAATAATTTCATTGGTTTCATGTATGGATGAGGTATGCAAGTCTTACATATATGTGCCTATTTGATTTGTGAAAATTGAATTTGGGTTCATGCCTGGGAGGGACGACCATGGAGGAAATTTTCTCAGAACGACAATTGATTGAGAGATTTAGGGAGCAGAAGAAGGACTTGCAGGTCTTCATTGACCTCGAGAAGGCGTATGACAATGTACCGAGAAACGTCATGTGGTGGGCCTTCAAAAAACACAAAGTCCCAACTAAGTACATTACCCTCATCTAGGACATGTAAAAGGATGCGATGGCATGTTTTCGAACATGTGATCGCGATAATAGTGACTTTTCAATTAAAATAGGACTACATCAAGGGTTAGCATTGAGCCCTTATTTATTTGCTTTGGCGATGAATGAGGTCACAAAGGACATATAGGGGGGATATACCATGGTGTATGATCTTTGTTCATGATGTGGTGCTAGTGAGTGTAGGATGCATATGTTGTGTTGGTTTTACGAGCATACAAGAAGGGATAGAGTTCGAAACGAGGAGGTTCGGGATAGGGTCGTGGTGGCACCAATCAAGGAGAAATTGATTCAGCATCGGCTGGGATGTTTTGGACATGTCTAACAGAGGCCCCCCGAGGCGTCGGTGCGTAGTGGGGTTTTAAAGCGGGTAGATAATGTAAAAAGAGGTAGATGTCGACCTAGACTAACTTGGGAAGAGACGGTTAAGAGAAGACCTTAAGGAGTGAAATATCTCCAAGAAATTAGCTATGGACAGGTGTGCTTGGAGTCTACCAGTCAGCGTGCCTAAACTGTGACCTTTATTTCTTTTTCTATTTATCCCTATCTCTACCTTCTGTTTTGTGCCCTTCTTTTTGTGTTTCTTTTATACTTGTTCCATATGGGTTTCATCTCTAGCTATCCAACTATCTTGGGAGTAAAGACTATTTTGTTGTTGAATCTGTTTTGAATTCAAATTCAAATGAATTTGCTATATTTAATATATTATCATTTATTCTTTTTTTAGAAAATGTTAATTGAAGTAGGCAAATAACAAAGCCCGCCACCATTAATAGTGTGATTCATGATGAGCAGTGAAGCCAGCCTTTTTTGTTTATAATAAATTCCACAGTAGGGGTACCCCCCTCCTGTTTCCCTCAAAAAAAAAAAAAAAAAGCAAGCCAGCCGTGGTGGTCTAGATTAACCGTGCAACCACGGGGAGCTCTAGTGCCCACCATGGTTAAGCAAAACTGACCATCATGGTTAAGATGTTTGTAGTAGTGCACCACGAGTCCATTGGGATGCCATGTGGCCTCTGGCCTCTAACGGTTGACATTATCCACAGTAGCACCTAGAAGATTTCTGGAGATGGTGAAAATCAAATTGGTCTTAGTGCAGGTTGTTAAAATCACTACTATGCCTCCCTGATACACGCTACGTACCTCCGCCCGTTGCCATGCTCGCTGACTCTCACCATCACCGCTCTATCAAACATTTCATCCAAGAAACATTATACAAGAGGGATTGCCCAGAACATAAATCTAATTCATCCATAAATTGAATTGATTCATACATAAGCTTGGCCGCAAGATTTAGATATAAAATAAAATTCATGAATTAAGATAAAATTCACAATGGAGAGGCTCCAATCTATTCCAGACTCCAGCACGGCGCGTCTATCTGCAGGGACGACGAGGCCCGGCGCTGCCACGATACCCGCAGCCTGGGGTAGCCATCGAGGATGTGAGGGACATCCCACGCTCGGGAGGCGGTGTGTGGGAGTTGAGAGGAGCAGATCCGAGAAGGCAAACTGAGAGAGAGCATCAAGAAAAAAAAAAAATCAAGAAAGAACACGCTAGCCTGAACATCGCCAAACAAGAAAAATCAAGTGGACAGAGTGAGAGGAAAACAAGCAAATGCGGATCTTTGCTTCTAACCTGCGGTTGAACTTGCCCTCGCTTGCGCTAGCCTGATCTGCCGAGGAAGCTGCGCTAGCCTATAGGATCCGTTGGGGAAGGAGCGCCCTTTGTCGGCCTATCCAACGGGAAGCCGTGCCACCTGCGGATCTGTTGTTGAGGCCGTGTCGCGACCAGTGGATTCGCCGGGGAAGGAGTGCTAGTGCCAGATTCGTCGAGGGATTCCAGCGCCTGCGCTCCTCTTCCATGGCTCCGGAGAGGGCGACATGCATGGAGGGAGATCTTAGAGGGGAGGAATAAGAGGAGAGTGGCTCCGGAGAGTGGCTGAGAGTGGGGATGCGGTTGGGGAGGAGAATAGGAGAGAGAAGTGCAAACGCGAGCTCGAATTTAGCCAACATGAATAAAAATTTCAGGTTCGAGTCCATATATATTACTACCGGGTAAGTTGTTACAGCCGACACTAAGAGACTTTCACTATCAGAATTTATACCACCCGGTAGTGATGTGGGACTTTCACCGTCGGATGTTGGCTAGTTTCAGTTATTTTCTGATTTTGATGCCACAAAAGGGTGTTCACTATCGGTTCTCTTACTTCCAGCGGTGATGATGGCGGTAGTGATGAGCGAATCTGTAGTAGTGTCAATCTCACAAAAAAAAAATTCCATGGAAGATAAAATTCACTAAATTGTATTGCAGTGGCTACCAGCCTTTTAGCTCATGGCAAAACGAGATAACATCAACAGTATTGTCTAGCCCTATAAATTAACAACAATGAGTATTTTCGATGATATAAGTTGACACATAAAGGAACATTCAGTTTCATTTTAAAATTAGTCTTCATTCTACAGAGACTCTTTATTTCTTTCAACTTTACATGTGATGTCTTATTCAGATCACTACCGTGGCTCCATTAATGTGTACGCCAAAGACTTCAATCAAAGCTTGGACTCAATAATTCTTCCATGGGAACACCTGGTGGGTAGATTCAAATCTTCCCACTGTGGATCATCAATTCTTGAGAAATATTCTTCAACTGCCTCATCATGCACGTCTTCCAACCTTGGAGGCATCCACTGCATGTTCCCCAAAAAAAGGTCAACATCTTATCTAAAGGTTTTATCAGATATAATCTGCCAGTAGTAAATTTTGATGAAGATGTGCTAAATTTGAAATTATCAAACCTTTGGGTTTTGATCTTTATCTACAAGTATAGCCCTGCAACCCTGCAACAGGAATTGGATGTAAGGTACATAGACATTGCTGGGCAGCGACAACAAAATGCAGTGAACAGTGTTGATGTTTTCCATATTTAATTACCTCAAAAAAGTCTCGGCTGAAGTCGCCACGTACAACATGGCAAACCATTCTATATTCCCGTTGTAAGCACTCCCCAACAGTTTGTGTTCTGCCTTCTCTTATCTGAATTCCGAGATACAAAACGCATAATGAAACAACAATATTCTAGTGCACACTATTGAAATTGTAGACTAGGAGTACAAATATAAGGTGTGGTTTCTGATGGATACCGATTTCAGAGTGATTTTCAGACTAGTAGGAGAAGCCTTTTTTTAAATGCTGGATTGTCCTAGCAACCCATTTGTCTGCCAAATTTGAGGCCTCTTTCTCCTGACATAATAAATATATATTTAACAATTTGTCAAGACAGAATAGGTGAACACATAGAAACATCGATTTATTAGAATAAAACTCACAAAGGGTGGATATAATTTCCTCAACTGTCCCTTTAGAAAAGCATTTGTTGATTATT
This sequence comes from Hyparrhenia diplandra, assembly GCA_015847255.1. Taxonomy (NCBI): domain Eukaryota; kingdom Viridiplantae; phylum Streptophyta; class Magnoliopsida; order Poales; family Poaceae; genus Hyparrhenia; species Hyparrhenia diplandra. The sequence goes on from JADLZK010004067.1 coordinate 58,767, forward strand.
TCCATCCTGGGGTGCACCAGAGAATGAAAAATTAGTGAAATTATAAATAGGGCATATTTTAGGCATTCAATCAGGAAACACCCTTACCTATTTAGAGAACTATTCTCGTTAAGTGATGGCTGTTGAGCAAATTGATCGATAGCACTACACACAACAAAAGGGTTGAAGGTGTCCAGCTTTTTAAGGGATTCTTCAAGCAGTAGCAGCCTCTGAGAAAAAAAAAGAGAGTGTTTACTAGGAGTTGTAGACTGATATACCACATACGTGATCATGATGCAAGCCAACAAAGACTGAAAGCATGCAAATGCTATACCACACACCTGAACTTAATATGCAGACCACAGAATGATCAAGATTTATGTAGTATGTTCCGAACAATAACAAACATAAATATAACAGCAATATCGTCATAATTGGAAGAAAACGTTGGCAGCTCTATTCAAAATTAAGTTACCAGTGAACCTACATCTGAGTGTACAAAATGAGTTGCCAGACCACATGCAACCATTTCCACACCATCAATCTGGCACCAGTTAGTGCAACATACTCTCCTGTAGAAAATTAAGATAATATTTTAGTTGACAAGATCTCCCAAGCAACCTTCCCACCAAAGAAGGCTGACCTCAGTAAGTAACATATGTGAAAATTAAATACATGGCAATGACATAGTAATATGTATTTCAGTTGAACAAGAAGTGTGGTATTAGATACCATAGAATCCAGGAAGCCGAGACAGAAAATATGAGGCCCCTACATCTGGAAAAAGACCAAGACCTGTTTCGGGCATTGCAAAAACCTGCATGAATATTCCAAATGTAAGTGATCCAGGTTTGTGCACTACCGAATATTTTGAATTCCTAATAAAAACAAAGCACGATTCTCTACATTCCAAATGAGTAAAAGAACTACTTGCACGGTCACGCTCACAAAAGGATTTGTACGAAAACTGAAATGAAACCGAAGAGGTCTGAATGTTTGTTATGCCTAGCTTTTTTTATGATGAATGTTATGCCTGAATGTTTATGTTGAGCAAAACATTATACAAGAGGTTCTCAAGCTACATCATCACACATGAATTTTTTGCGCTTCCCAAACCTATCTTGAATTGATAAGAAAAACTAACAATGCAAGAGAAATTTCGGTTGACTTCGTTTCTAATATATACCGTGTTATCAGTGGCAACTCGAAATCTTCCATGTAAAGAAATACCAGCACCTCCACCCATGACTATTCCAGTAAGCAGTGAAACCTGTAGTTAAATTGTCTAACATTTAGATGCACTGAACAGAAAAGTGATCAATAATTACAATGAATATAAAGCCATGCAGCTCACCTGAGGTTTGATATATGTTGCAATTATGTAGTCTAACAAATATTGATCTCCGAAGAAATCAGCACCCCACTTCCAGCTTTCTGTTTTATGATTTAAAACAGCAGCACAGTGAAGACAACATGTGGAACAACATTAGACCTATTTGCAATATGTAATATGGGTTTTGAATCAGGTAACAAGAGAAATCATCAATAGACTGATATCTTAGAGGTTGTGTTACCATTATATATGGACTGGACACCAGCGCTAACATCACCTCCAGCACAAAATGCTCTTCCTTTCCCCCTATAAACAAGTGATTATTCAATACAATGACAGACATCAAGATCACACTAAATGATCTTCATAGAGGAGGGGTGTAAAATTATAATTATAAATTATTATTTATATATCAATTTCAAAGAGCTAATAGAAGGAAACAAAAAAAGTGACACTACTAGATGAAAGAATTTTTAGAGAAGGTCAAATTTAATTTTCAGAGGGAGGTGCTCCAGCCGCCTCTATCAAATGGTCTGTGTTCATCAGACATTCCAGGGAGCCAATGTGGCCAGAATCTATTAATGCCATTTGTAGAGGCAGATGCTTTAAGGTACCCATCCCTGTTACTGGTTTCCAGAAAATGTAAAAATAACCGTCTAAATTTCAGTATTCAAACTCAGGACCATCAGCACAGATAACCCATTTCTATCACTACATGACACACTTATTTGGGATACTGCATTTTTGTGCCACTGCTTGCTTGTCCTGTATTAAATCGTAGGGACTAAACAATTTCAAAAAAAAAAAAATTATCATCCACAAAGTTGGAGATTATAGCGAGTTCTAACATTTTGATATAAAGTTTGATTTTATTTGAATTCATATGAAAAAGTTATCATTTTTAAGACTGTTTAAAGGTGGTTCCTTGGAATGGCCCTATTTGTTAATAGTCAATTAGAAGAGAAAATCACTTTAGGATGCTGGCTTCTGAAAATGCAATAGAGGTTGGTCATGGATGGAGGCTGCTTGACCATTTACAAAGGCTGTCTTCTCTAGATATGGTCATGCACCAACCTCTGTTGCATTAGTCAAAAAGAAGTTCTCCTAAAATCACTTTTGTACTAGTGGGCTAAGGAAGCAAAAGCAAGCTAAAGTAAACTCTAAAGTGAGTCTGACAATGTTTAATGAATGAAGAATTAGGTCACCAGAATACAAGTTGTTCATGTTCAAATAATGTTCCATTCAAGTTTGCAAGCCTTAACATGACGCAACAACAAGCCTCCTTAGGATCTGATAAGTTCAACTCAGTCATGTGCTTTGAATGGAACAAAGTGCTTCTGAACAAAATAACTACCAAGATCTCTGTGTATTATATATTTGTAGAGCTGTTAGCTTGGGCAATTCATGTTGTTTGTGACCGCCTTGTTTCTTGGTAATATATCACAAAAACGTACTAAGATCCCATTTTGCATGGCTCTAACAGCATAGGTGAGCCAAAACTAGTAAAACAAACAAAATTTTGGGCGCTAGAAGGAATAGAAGATAGCATCTAGTTCATTTATTTTGGAGCAAGAAAAGATAAAACAGCTCCTCGACACTGCACGGAGGAGCCAAAACTGTTTAAAGCTCTTGCAAACATGACCTAATAGAAGCCTACACCTAAGTTAAACCACTGACCACCTCAAATATTGACCTACAATACTGACTGTTATGAGGTTTGTACCTTCATAATCAACAATTTAACTCCATCATCTTTCTCATAATCTGTGAAACACCTCAGAAGTCCCTTAATCTGCGGCATCGAACAACAATCATCATATTGTATATCCAGTGTTCGAATTGTAAACATGGGTATCTTAATACTAGTGAGCTTCGTTTCAAAAAAATACTAGTGAGCTTAACGTACCATTGCAGACGAGAGTACATTCAGCTGCTTTGGCCTATTCAAAGTAAGTGTCCGTGTAGCACCATCTGTTTCTACCAAAAGCTAGAAAACATAGGACAAACAGGGGGGAAAACAGTTTCAGTTCTGGAAACGAGCATGAAACAGTTGCTAATACAAATTGAGCACACTATGTTCAAAAAAAAAAAGTGATGCTAGGAAAAGTGTCAGTCCATCCGTTATATGTATCACTAATTAATAAGCCATCAGACTGCCAATCAGATTCAACCGACATAATATATAGTCACGTGGCCCTTCTTTTTAAGTGGTCATTAGCTAGTGCCAGGCATATAATAGTGATTAGTGTTTATACGTAAAAAAAATAGTCATTAGTGTTGGCCCTAAACAATGCAGGTACGTCACTTGTATACATCATTACTGACGTATGTTGTGAAACATGCATCCGGCACTATTGTTCTCAGCACCATTGAAGCACTCTACTTGGAAATTCTGCAAGAAAGGCTAGGTAGATGCGTCAACGGAACCTCGTGTGCATAGCCACCTGCAGCAGCTTCGGCGTCCATCGATGTCTTCCTCCCTTGGACGAGGCGACGAGCAGGCGAAAGCAGCTCAGGATGACACAACTACTTGGTGCTTTGCTCAGAATGACAAAACTTCACTAGTATTTATAGGAGACGAAGCTGCCAACGCGCTATGGACAGTATAACTACCATATTCTTTAGGGCCAAAAGTCCTAGGAAACAAGCCAACCTTCAAAGATTGCCAACAATGTAAAACTCCATCCCAAGCTATATGTACCAACTACCAAGAATATAATAAGACCCTAAACAGTTTTATATCTGGTCAAGTCCAACAACTTTGGTTTAGGTTATATCTTTGTCTTAGGTCGTTTAGAAAATTCAGAAAAAAGTGGATTTTAAAACTCTGAGAACCTAAAACATAATTTTGAATATTTAAATAATCTCATAGAAAAATTTAACAAATACAAAGTTGAATATCTCTCTATAATGTCAAGTTGAAGTCAATATTAGTATGTTGCATGCTAGCTTTAAAAGCTAGAGATCTCAAGTTAAGTAACAATATGGACTCTCTGAATTTCTCCATAGCCAAATTAAGAATCATTAGACAGGGTCCAGAAACCATGCTTAAACTACTTTACTTATATCCATTAATGCATGTGTAACTTTTTCTAAACTTAAGCACCATTGTGTATAAGGTATATATGAACATGCACTTAAATGATGCATGTGAAAGTGATCTACATTAGAATGGTTTAAATAGGATACTTAACATTGCAGAGGTCCTCTCTCAAGCTAGGTGAATACATTTTGGTAGTTTTGAAAAAAAAAAATACTATTTTTCAAATCTGTATATGCAATTAGTTGACTTAGAAAGGAGCTCAAGAAACACAGGATCAATACTAACTTAATTACATCTGGTAGCGTGAAGAGCTGATCTCTATGCATACTGGTCAAACTAGGATTAGTTGGCTTGTCATTTAGCGAGATTCCATGTGCGGAATATGTTTGAGGGCATCGCGGCAAGATGTCCTATGTAAGTTATCACCTTCTTTGGCCATGTGCGGAGATTCAATGTTCGTGAACCATGTTTCATGAGTTAAGGTAGCACAAATAAAGTAAGTGCATCATGGGATAGGAAAAATGAAGCAAGTGGATCAACATGCTAACATTACCTCTTGTTTTCAAATGTTTTGAAACTTACAAAAATCATACTTTGGACTGATTGTTCTACGTGAGACATGCTTCATGGGACAGAAAAATAACTTCAGTCCTGGCCTTTCACATTGTGTACAGCTTCCTCGATTCAGTTCTTTATCTGTAGGATCTAGGACATTCATCATGCAGGAGGACGAGCAACTCTGTACTGATTCAGTCCTGGCCTTTCACATTGCGTATAGCCTCCTGAATTCAGTTCTAAATCTAGAACACAAAGACTTACCAGGTGAAGTCATTATGAACATTTCCTGCTCATCACAGGCACACCCACCAAAAACTTACACAAATTGACTGACTTTGCAAAGCCTTTAAGAAAACATGCCCACTAGTATACACTTTTGAGAGCCAGTGCACATGATCCGATTCAATGTCCAGGTTCGGTGTTCCACGCAAGTAGTATGTAATTTTATATGCTGCTTGGACAGTTTAGACCGTGAAGTCATGATTCCGCGTTACATGTTAGGCATTCACGCATTTGTTCGACAGTTTAGAGTTTATAACAGGACGTGGAATTCTAGGTTCCTTCTTTTTAGCTTTTGTCGGTGTTTTTCGACACTGAATTATATATTTTTAATAAAAACATAATATGTTGGTGTAAAAATAAATAATTCCACAAAACATGGTCAGTTTTATATTTTTAATAAAAACTGGACATCTCAAGGAGCACAACAAAATTTGGTTCAACAAAATTGGAGTTACCAAGCTCTACTTATGATTTTTCAAAACTGATGGAAGGCCGGATTTTTAATAAAGTTTCGTTTTGAGGCGGATTCCCAAATTCAAGAAAAAAGAGGTCGAATTCCTAAGACAGACTTTTTTTTCAAGGCCAAATTCTAATTCTCCCTTAATTAAATAGGTGTCGATTCGGCTAGATTGGGCCGGAATTGACATGTCGGCGGGCGATCTTGACGGCGATGAAGGTGACGTTGGCGGTGGTGATGACGGCGATTGGCGGCGAGGTGGCGTAGATTGATGGTGATGGTGAGGTAGTAGAGAGAGAGGAGGGAAGGGGCGGCGTGGCTGGTGGAGGCGGCGGCGCTGCCGCGCCGAGGAGGGCGGCGTCGGGCGGCGGCGGGGCGGGCGCGCGCGCCTGCGGCGCCGGCGGCTCGGCGGCTCAGCGTGGGGCGGCAGGCGGCGCGGCGGCGATGGATCGGGGCGGCGCACGCGTCTTGTGGTGGAAGAGAGAGAGCCTAGAGCTGGAGAGCTGTTGGGAGTTACCACTTTAATTTATTTCTTCTTAAGATTCAACCGACTACATGCCCCTTGTATTTATAGTCCGAGGGAGACTTGCATGCTAAGATAGATCTAGAGGTTTCCTTATAGATTGGAATTCCTCTTTTACAAGCAACCTTTTTATTCCCTATTTTATTCCTATCTTTATTCCTTAAATATTCCTTACTTAATTGTGAAGCAACCGACGTGGCGCGTTTCACGGCGGATGATGGCGGCCGGCCGGGGGGGCGCGCGCGCGGGGCCTTGGGCCCTAGGCGGCGGCGGTTCCCCCCCTTGTTGGGCCCTATTCCGGCGATCTCTTTTTGGGTCATGACATTTCTCCCCCCTTTTTCATTTGACAGCGCGTCCTCGCGTTGTCGCACTTGTTGTTGTTGGTGGTGTCCGGGCGAAGATGGAGACGCCGACTTTGGCCGGCTGCAGAATATCTTGTAGTACCTTTGATTTGCTGAGGAAGACGATCTCCATTGCTGGCGTCCAAGTTGTTGCTCCTGGTTGGAGCTTGATGGTTCCAGCGATGCGAAGTAGGTTGTCGCCAATTCGTGTTGCCATTTGATGAAGGATGGGAGCCTCCGAAGTAGTGACGAAGCCGTCGAGGTAGCAGGTTGATGTGGGTGGTATGTACCTCTTGTCGTCGTCGGTGAAGCTCACAAGTCGAGGCTTGCTGAAGATGGAAGCGTCGAAGTCTCTGGCGAGGTGGATCACCGTATGCTCTGTGTAGGGTGCCTCCTGGTGTATTGCAGTCCATGGCTTGTTGGCGTAGTCGTACTGGACGTAGATATCGTTGAGGAACAAGGGAGCCAACTGGTATGGCTCTGGAGTCGTCCCTGCTGCCAAGGTCGCGTAGCCGACGTTGCGATGGTTGTTGGTGTCATTTGTTGAAGGACATCCCAAAACCAAGAGTGGGGCACCATGGTATCTTTGTCTCCGTTCTCTGTGGCGCCTTGGTGATGCAAAGGAGCCAATGAAAGAGGAGTGCCGTTGTCGTCGAGTTTGGCGGCTGTGTACTGATGTTACGCTGCGTGGAATGCTGATGATGTCGCCTTTCTTGGAGCTGCAGCTTGATTGATGGTGTTCTCCACCATTGTCGATGTCGGCGAATGTCCAGCAGGTGTAGTAGATCGTCGGCGAAGGTCGGCGAGTGAGCGACATCGTCTCCTTGGTGGCGCCTGGGGGGGCGTCGGTGTTTTCATCGGCCGTGGCGCCCATGTGTGGAACGTCGTGGTTGCCAGTGTCGAGGTTGGCCGTGAGGATGACGTCGTGGTTGATGCCCTTGTAGTTGTTGTCGATGGTAGGCATGGTGAAGTCATAGTCGACATCGGGGAACGTCATTAGCGTTGGCATCCTTGAGGACGTCGTTGCCGTTCATGGCGCCCATGGTAGCGTCCTTGTCGTTGTCGATGTCGTCGATGCCGCAAGCATTGTGGCTAGCGACGTTAATGGCGATGTCGGGGATGTCGTTGACGCTCAGGGGGGTGTCGTTGTTCTTGTCGATGATGCCGGGGTCGAAGACGTCTTGGTTGACGACGTCGAGCGACATCGTTGGAGCATGGGTGATAGAGGTAGAAGCTCCTTGTTGAATGGGAAGGACTTGCCTGGTGACTGTGGAGCGTGTGATGTCCTGGTCGGCGAAGTTGTTGGCGTTGTTGTTCAGGATGTCGTGGACGTCGGGGTTGAGATTGGCAATGCTGGCTGAATATTTAATGCCTGTCTGTTATATGTGCGAAACAAGATGCATGCACCTACGTAATGTATGGAAACGACAAGACGAGACGCATGCAGAGTAGTGTGTTGGTGAAACAGACCAAAGCACACAAGTTAAGATCCGAGCACATAGCGTGGGCGTCGCATGACTTCGCACACAACTAACGAAATGCGTCGCTTCTACTGTTGTTTTCTCGGCAAAGTTAAAAACTGCTGTCCTCGGTACAGCTATAGCATTTGTAAGGTTCAATTATGCTTTGCGAAAAGAAAATTTCACTAAAAAAGAAATTTTGCAAGTCTATGCTGGAATTATGGGTAATCGGGCGGACAGAAAACTCGTTGCAGAAACTGAGACCGAAGTTTTGGCTTTCGGTTGTGAGACATCACACCAAAGCCTTAACCAAGCAAGTACTAGGTCCTTCGATCGAGCCCAAGGCTGCTGTCGAAAGCGCGCTTTCGGTCTTATAAGTTTCGTAGAACCGAAAGCGCTATGATTTGCTTTTCGTGTCTTCTGCACAAGCTGATTTGAAGATACCATTTATAAATCATGCCAAAATGGAAAATGCATGCAGCATGCAAGGTTGAGATGGGGCTGAGGTTAATAATAGAGTGTGAGCTATAGTGAGTTATATGCCAAATATCTTTGGAGCTTTCGAAATAGCATATACAGCTTCTGCAGAGATGTGTTACTGCCGAAAAGACAGAGTGATAGGCCAGCATGCATGAGGCTCTTGCTTCTTTGTCGAATAACTTGTTCGGTCGTGAAAAAAAAATCTGCCCATGCTGACTGGCAAATGCCGAATGGTGTTTGCTTTGGAACAATCGTCACTTCCGATCGAAAGGGGTAGTTTTACCCGTTCCTGGACCTGTCTGAAATGTATATAATAAAGAAGCATGCATAAAGGTAACATGACATGTATTAGCTGAAAAGTGATTCGAAGCGTGGTGTGCCAGAGGTGTTCACTTTGCTATTGCACAAACACCGAAATCAATTAATTCTTCCTTGCCGCAAGCTGGGGCCATTCTGTGCCATTTCTCTCGGCAGTGGAGTTGTGTTCTCTTGTTGTTGTCGTTGCATGTTGTCCGAATAGCTCTGCTTCGGTTGATGAGTGAAAAGGAGATTTCTTCGCTCCCGAATGTGAGACACTTTCGGTCTTCTCTCCCCTACCATGAAAAAGAAAAGAAATAGGGTGAAAATACATTTTAACGAATGCTCATTGTTTCGTGAAAAGTTCGAGCCGGACCACGTGTGGGCGCCAATGTTGGAGTAGCCCGAACATGCTACCTCCTAGGTAGAACTGAATCGAATCAAAGACACCGAATGAAGATAACAAGAGCTCTCTTTAGCATTTCATCTTCGGGTTGCCTTGGCGAGGTGACGAATGTCGCCGGGCGAAATGTCACAGCGACGAATGTGGATGACGAATGTCTCGGCGATGAATGTGACCGACGAATGTCTTGGTGACGAATGTGGCCGGACGAATGTCTCGGTGACAAATGTGGTCGACGAAGTCACAACCGAGAAGCGGTTGAGGAAGTCCCAGGCCGAATGTGGATGACGAATGTCTCGGCGACGGATGTCACCCGGCGAATGTCATGGTGGCGAATGTGACTAACGGTCATTGGCGCGAGAGCGGCTGAGGAAGTCCCAGCCGAATGTGGTCGACATCGCCGCGAACCGAACCTGACCGACGAATGTCTCGGTGGCGAATGTGGACCGGCGAAGTCACAACCGAGTGGCTGAGGAAGTCCCGGCCGAACTCGACCGGACGAATGTCTCGTGACGGATGTGACGACGAATGTCTCGGTGACGAATGTGGTCGACGAAGTCACAACCGAGCGGACTGAAGTCCCGACCAAATGTGGATCGTCGTCGCCGCCGAACCTGGCCGACAAATATTTTGGTGACGAATGGTGACGAATGTCTCGGTGACGAATGTGATCGACGAAGTCACAACCGAGGCGGCTGAGGAAGTCCTAGCCGAATGTGATCGAGCCAATGTCTCGGCGACGGATGTGACCGACGAATGTCTCGTTGACGAATGTGACCGACGAAGTCACAACCGAGAGTGGTGAGGAAGTCCGCCCGGATGTGATCGACGTCGTCTGGCGAACCTGGCCGACAAATGTCTCGGTGATGAATGGCCGGCGAATGTCTCGTGACGAATGTGACTAACGGTCACAACCGAGCGGCGAGGAAGTCCTAGCGAATGTGGCCCGACGAATGTCTCGGCGACGGATGTGACCGGCGAATGTCTCGTGACAAATGTGGTCGACGGTGACAACCGAGTGCGGGCCGAGAGGTCCCGGCCGAATGATCAGCGTCGTCGCATGGCGAACGGCCGACAAATGTCTCGATTGCGAATGTGATCAGGACGGTCACAACCGAGAGTAGTGTGGAATCCCGAACACGGCCGACAAATGTCTCGTTGGCCAATGTGGATCGGAAGTCACAACCGGAGCTACGGTGAGGATGTCCCAGCCCGAATGTGGTAGCTTGAATGTCTGGCGACGGATAATCACCACCGGAGAATGTCACGGTGACGAATGTGACTAACGAAGTCCTGGCGCGGAGCGGGTGAGGAAGTCCCGAATGTGACCGGACATCGTCGCAGCCGAACTGACCAAGCGAATGTCTCGGTGGCGAATGTGTGTCGAGAGTCTAGCCAGGAAGTGGCGAGGAAGTCCGACCCGAGATCGGTGGCGAATGTCTCGGTGACGGATGTGAGCCGGACGAGAATGTCGGTGACGAATGTGATCGCGAAGTCATTAACCGAGCGGCCGAGGAAGTCCGACCAAATGTCAGGATCGTCGTCGCAGCGAACCTGGCCGACAAATATTTTGGTGACGAATGTGGTGACGAATGTCTCGGTGACGAATCGATCGACGGCGGGAGTCCGAGAGACTGAGGAAGTCCTAGCGAATGTGGATCGACGAGAATGTGTCGGCGACGGATGTGACCGACGAATGTCTCGGGTGACGAATGTGGCCGTGACGAAGTCACAATCGAGTGGCCGAGGAAGTCAAAGGATAATGGATCGACGTCGTCCAACGAACCTGGCCGACAAATGTCTCGGTGATGAATGGATCGACGAATGTCTCGGTGACGAATGTGACTAACGAAGTCACAAGGAGCGGTGGCGAGGAAGTCCTGGCGAATGTGATCAGCGAATGTCTCGCGACGGATGTGACCGGAAGCGAATGTCTCGGTGACAAATGTGACCGTGGTGACAGCGAGTGCGGCTGAGGAGGTCCGGCCGAATGTGGGCGTCGGCGTCGTCGCAAGCGAACCTCGCCAGACAAATGTCTCGATTCGAATGTGGTAGCGAAGTCACAACCGAGTAGCTGTGGAAGTCCGAGAACCTGGCCGACAAATGTCTCGTTGGCGAATGTGACCGGCGAAGTCTGAGCGGCGGCCGAGGATGTCCGCCGAATGTGGACCGACGACGTCGCACCCGAACTGGGCCGGCGAAGTCACGCTGAAAAAAGATCGGCGAATGTCACCACCGAAGGGCGACAAACGGGATCAAAGTGACAAAATGGCGGAGGTGGGCAGCGCAGGCAGTGTCTGCCCCTCCCTCTCCTCCCCTCCCCCTCTCCCCCTTTTTATAGGGAAGGTGGGAGGGGCTGCTTTTCTTTATTATCCGAAATATGACCAGTATTTACAAGAATGTCATTATGGGCTACAAAATGGGCCTAATTCTCATATGTTCTTCTCCAAACTACTTAATTGGGCTTATTACACAACTAGGGGTTACCAACATGCTGGTATCCCCCAACAAGTCTTTTTTTGGACGCGTCGTGTCCTATGAAGCCCATATACATAAATTTATTTTAGTGGCTATTATTATATAAGGTTCACATCTAAAAGATTGGCCCCACCCTGATACCATTTCTAGGCACAATATCTAGCGAGTATATAAACCAAATGAAAAGTCCTAAGTCGACATCACGTCATTTTGTTTTTGAGGTAATACTCACTTGAGTTGCTATACTAATCACAGTGAAGCAAACACATCTATTAAAGCACATTGCATTTGTCAGCTTTTTGATGTAAGTGATGGAACTGCTTATTCATTTAGAGTTTTATCATACATGTTCAAATTGCCGTTGACACTTGTGCTTTTAGGTATAACGCTTATAAGGAGTAGTTAATAGGCGAAAGGGTCTCTAGCCTAGTGGTTAGAGCACCTCAGCTGCACCCAGCAGACACAGGTTCGACTTCTGTGGGGCGAATTTAAACAGATTTGCATTATTAAAAAATTAAAAAAATAGGCTTGGGTTTCCCTTGCTGACCTTGTCAAAAAAAAGGAGTACTTAAAAAGATGCTGACTGATATGACCGAAGATCCGAGAAGTATAAGATGAAGCATGAAATAGACTGAAACTACTAATGCGTGCATGAAGAGCGACTGTTATTCACAAAGACAATGCATTAGGGAAGCATCCCAAGTAAGAGAAGCTGAGGAAATGACACACCATGCTATGTGTCACAGGTTATGCTTTTCGAACAAAGTTTGGGTTAGGAAAACTGAAGTAGCATGTGTGTGAAAAACATCGGCAATTTTGTTGGTTTCAAGTATGTGTGTGAAAAGTTTAATAATTTCATTGGTTTCATGTATGGATGAGGTATGCAAGTCTTACATATATGTGCCTATTTGATTTGTGAAAATTGAATTTGGGTTCATGCCTGGGAGGACGACCATGGAGGAAATTTTCTCGGAAGCGACAATTGATTGAGAGATTTGGGAGCAGAAGAAGGACTTGCAGGTCTTCATTGACCTCGAAGGCGTATGACAATGTACCGAGAAACGTCATGTGGTGGGCCTTCAAAAACACAAAGTCCCAACTAAGTACATTACCCTCATCTAGGACATGTAAAAGGATGCGATGGCATGTTTTCGAACATGTGATCGCGATAATAGTGACTTTTCAATTAAAATAGGACTACATCAAGGGTTAGCATTGAGCCCTTATTTATTTGCTTTGGCGATGAATGAGGTCACAAAGGACATATAGGGGGATATACCATGGTGTATGATCTTTGTTCATGATGTGGTGCTAGTGAGTGTAGGATGCATATGTTGTGTTGGTTTTACGAGCATACAAGAAGGGATAGAGTTCGAAACGAGGAGGTTCGGGATAGGGTCGTGGGTGGCACCAATCAAGGAGAAATTGATTCAGCATCGGCTGGGATGTTTTGGACATGTCTAACAGAGGCCCCAGGCGTCGGTGCGTAGTGGGGTTTTTAAAGCGGGTAGATAATGTAAAAAGAGGTAGATGTCGACCTAGACTAACTTGGGAAGAGACGGTTAAGAGAAGACCTTAAGGAGTGAAATATCTCCAAGAAATTAGCTATGGACAGGTGTGCTTGGAGTCTACCAGTCAGCGTGCCTAAACTGTGACCTTTATTTCTTTTCTATTTATCCCTATCTCTACCTTCTGTTTTGTGCCCTTCTTTTTTGTGTTTCTTTTATACTTGTTCCATATGGGTTTCATCTCTAGCTATCCAACTATCTTGGGAGTAAAGACTATTTTGTTGTTGAATCTGTTTTGAATTCAAATTCAAATGAATTTGCTATATTTAATATATTATCATTTATTCTTTTTTTAGAAAATGTTAATTGAAGTAGGCAAATAACAAAGCCCGCCACCATTAATAGTGTGATTCATGATGAGCAGTGAAGCCAGCCTTTTTGTTTATAATAAATTCCACAGTAGGGGTACCCCCTCCTGTTTCCCAAAAAAAAAAAAAAAAAAAAGCAAGCCAGCCGTGGTGGTCTAGATTAACCGTGCAACCACGGGGAGCTCTAGTGCCCACCATGGTTAAGCAAAACTGACCATCATGGTTAAGATGTTTGTAGTAGTGCACCACGAGTCCATTGGGATGCCATGTGGCCTCTGGCCTCTAACGGTTGACATTATCCACAGTAGCACCTAGAAGATTTCTGGAGATGGTGAAAATCAAATTGGTCTTAGTGCAGGTTGTTAAAATCACTACTATGCCTCCCTGATACACGCTACGTACCTCCGCCGTTGCCATGCTCGCTGACTCTCACCATCACCGCTCTATCAAACATTTCATCCAAGAAACATTATACAAGAGGGATTGCCCAGAACATAAATCTAATTCATCCATAAATTGAATTGATTCATACATAAGCTTGGCCGCAAGATTTAGATATAAAATAAAATTCATGAATTAAGATAAAATTCACAATGGAGAGGCTCCAATCTATTCCAGACTCCAGCACGGCGCGTCTATCTGCAGGACGACGAGGCCCGGCGCTGCCACGATACCCGCAGCCTGGGGTAGCCATCGAGGATGTGAGGGACATCCCACGCTCGGGAGGCGGTGTGGGGAGTTGAGAGGAGCAGATCCGAGAAGGCAAACTGAGAGAGAGCATCAAGAAAAAAAAAATCAAGAAAGAACACGCTAGCCTGAACATCGCCAAACAAGAAAAATCAAGTGGACAGAGTGAGAGGAAAACAAGCAAATGCGGATCTTTGCTTCTAACCTGCCGGTTGAACTTGCCCTCGCTTGCGCTAGCCTGATCTGCCGAGGAAGCTGCGCTAGCCTATAGGATCCGTTGGGGAAGGAGCGCCACTGTCGGCCTATCCAACGGGGAAGCCGTGCCACCTGCCGGATCTGTTGTTGAGGCCGTGCCGCGACTAGTGGATTCGCCGGGGAAGGAGTGCTAGTGCCAGATTCGTCGAGGGATTCCAGCGCCTGCGCTCCTCTTCCATGGCTCCGGAGAGGGCGACATGCATGGAGGGGAGATCTTAGAGGGGAGGAATAAGAGGAGAGTGGCTCCGGAGAGTGGCTGAGAGTGGGGATGCGGTTGGGGAGGAGAATAGGAGAGAGAAGTGCAAACGCGAGCTCGAATTTAGCCAACATGAATAAAAATTTCAGGTTCGAGTCCATATATATTACTACCGGGTAAGTTGTTACAGCCGACACTAAGAGACTTTCACTATCAGAATTTATACCACCCGGTAGTGATGTGGGACTTTCACTGTCGGATGTTGGCTAGTTTCAGTTATTTTCTGATTTTGATGCCACAAAAGGGTGTTCACTATCGGTTCTCTTACTTCCAGCGGTGATGATGGCGGTAGTGATGAACGAATCTGTAGTAGTGTCAATCTCACAAAAAAAAAAATTCCATGGAAGATAAAATTCACTAAATTGTATTGCAGTGGCTACCAGCCTTTTAGCTCATGGCAAAACGAGATAACATCAACAGTATTGTCTAGCCCTATAAATTAACAACAATGAGTATTTTCGATGATATAAGTTGACACATAAAGGAACATTCAGTTTCATTTTAAAATTAGTCTTCATTCTACAGAGACTCTTTATTTCTTTCAACTTTACATGTGATGTCTTATTCAGATCACTACCGTGGCTCCATTAATGTGTACGCCAAAGACTTCAATCAAAGCTTGGACTCAATAATTCTTCCATGGGAACACCTGGTGGGTAGATTCAAATCTTCCCACTGTGGATCATCAATTCTTGAGAAATATTCTTCAACTGCCTCATCATGCACGTCTTCCAACCTTGGAGGCATCCACTGCATGTTCCCCAAAAAAGGTCAACATCTTATCTAAAGGTTTTATCAGATATAATCTGCCAGTAGTAAATTTTGATGAAGATGTGCTAAATTTGAAATTATCAAACCTTTGGGTTTTGATCTTTATCTACAAGTATAGCCCTGCAACCCTGCAACAGGAATTGGATGTAAGGTACATAGACATTGCTGGGCAGCGACAACAAAATGCAGTGAACAGTGTTGATGTTTTCCATATTTAATTACCTCAAAAAAGTCTCGGCTGAAGTCGCCACGTACAACATGGCAAACCATTCTATATTCCCGTTGTAAGCACTCCCCAACAGTTTGTGTTCTGCCTTCTCTTATCTGAATTCCGAGATACAAAACGCATAATGAAACAACAATATTCTAGTGCACACTATTGAAATTGTAGACTAGGAGTACAAATATAAGGTGTGGTTTCTGATGGATACCGATTTCAGAGTGATTTTCAGACTAGTAGGAGAAGCCTTTTTTAAATGCTGGATTGTCCTAGCAACCCATTTGTCTGCCAAATTTGAGGCCTCTTTCTCCTGACATAATAAATATATATTTAACAATTTGTCAAGACAGAATAGGTGAACACATAGAAACATCGATTTATTAGAATAAAACTCACAAGGGTGGATATAATTTCCTCAACTGTCCCTTTAGAAAAGCATTTGTTGATTATTTCCATCCTGGGGTGCACCAGAGAATGAAAAATTAGTGAAATTATAAATAGGGCATATTTTAGGCATTCAATCAGGAAACACCCTTACCTATTTAGAGAACTATTCTCGTTAAGTGATGGCTGTTGAGCAAATTGATCGATAGCACTACACACAACAAAAGGGTTGAAGGTGTCCAGCTTTTTAAGGGATTCTTCAAGCAGTAGCAGCCTCTGAGAAAAAAAAAAGAGAGTGTTTACTAGGAGTTGTAGACTGATATACCACATACGTGATCATGATGCAAGCCAACAAAGACTGAAAGCATGCAAATGCTATACCACACACCTGAACTTAATATGCAGACCACAGAATGATCAAGATTTATGTAGTATGTTCCGAACAATAACAAACATAAATATAACAGCAATATCGTCATAATTGGAAGAAAACGTTGGCAGCTCTATTCAAAATTAAGTTACCAGTGAACCTACATCTGAGTGTACAAAATGAGTTGCCAGACCACATGCAACCATTTCCACACCATCCAATCTGGCACCAGTTAGTGCAACATACTCTCCTGTAGAAAATTAAGATAATATTTTAGTTGACAAGATCTCCCAAGCAACCTTCCCACCAAAGAAGGCTGACCTCAGTAAGTAACATATGTGAAAATTAAATACATGGCAATGACATAGTAATATGTATTTCAGTTGAACAAGAAGTGTGGTATTAGATACCATAGAATCCAGGAAGCCGAGACAGAAAATATGAGGCCCCTACATCTGGAAAAAGACCAAGACCTGTTTCGGGCATTGCAAAAACCTGCATGAATATTCCAAATGTAAGTGATCCAGGTTTGTGCACTACCGAATATTTTGAATTCTAATAAAAACAAAGCACGATTCTCTACATTCCAAATGAGTAAAAGAACTACTTGCACCGGTCACGCTCACAAAAGGATTTGTACGAAAACTGAAATGAAATCCGAAGAGGTCTGAATGTTTGTTATGCCTAGCTCTTTTTTATGATGAATGTTATGCCTGAATGTTTATGTTGAGCAAAACATTATACAAGAGGTTCTCAAGCTACATCATCACACATGAATTTTTTGCGCTTCCCAAACCTATCTTGAATTGATAAGAAAAACTAACAATGCAAGAGAAATTTCGGTTGACTTCGTTTCTAATATATACCGTGTTATCAGTGGCAACTCGAAATCTTCCATGTAAAGAAATACCAGCACCTCCACCCATGACTATTCCAGTAAGCAGTGAAACCTGTAGTTAAATTGTCTAACATTTAGATGCACTGAACAGAAAAGTGATCAATAATTACAATGAATATAAAGCCATGCAGCTCACCTGAGGTTTGATATATGTTGCAATTATGTAGTCTAACAAATATTGATCTCCGAAGAAATCAGCACCCCACTTCCAGCTTTCTGTTTTATGATTTAAAACAGCAGCACAGTGAAGACAACATGTGGAACAACATTAGACCTATTTGCAATATGTAATATGGGTTTTGAATCAGGTAACAAGAGAAATCATCAATAGACTGATATCTTAGAGGTTGTGTTACCATTATATATGGACTGGACACCAGCGCTAACATCACCTCCAGCACAAAATGCTCTTCCTTTCCCCTATAAACAAGTGATTATTCAATACAATGACAGACATCAAGATCACACTAAATGATCTTCATAGAGGAGGGTGTAAAATTATAATTATAAATTATTATTTATATATCAATTTCAAAGAGCTAATAGAAGGAAACAAAAAAGTGACACTACTAGATGAAAGAATTTTTTAGAGAAGGTCAAATTTAATTTTCAGAGGGAGGTGCTCCAGCCGCCTCTATCAAATGGTCTGTGTTCATCAGACATTCCAGAGGAGCCAATGTGGCCAGAATCTATTAATGCCATTTGTAGAGGCAGATGCTTTAAGGTACCCATCCCTGTTACTGGTTTCCAGAAAATGTAAAAATAACCGTCTAAATTTCAGTATTCAAACTCAGGACCATCAGCACAGATAACCCATTTCTATCACTACATGACACACTTATTTGGGATACTGCATTTTTGTGCCACTGCTTGCTTGTCCTGTATTAAATCGTAGGGACTAAACAATTTCAAAAAAAAATTATCATCCACAAAGTTGGAGATTATAGCGAGTTCTAACATTTTGATATAAAGTTTGATTTTATTTGAATTCATATGAAAAAGTTATCATTTTTAAGACTGTTTAAAGGTGGTTCCTTGGAATGGCCCTATTTGTTAATAGTCAATTAGAAGAGAAAATCACTTTAGGATGCTGGCTTCTGAAAATGCAATAGAGGTTGGTCATGGATGGAGGCTGCTTGACCATTTACAAAGGCTGTCTTCTCTAGATATGGTCATGCACCAACCTCTGTTGCATTAGTCAAAAGAAGTTCTCCTAAAATCACTTTTGTACTAGTGGGCTAAGGAAGCAAAAAGCAAGCTAAAGTAAACTCTAAAGTGAGTCTGACAATGTTTAATGAATGAAGAATTAGGTCACCAGAATACAAGTTGTTCATGTTCAAATAATGTTCCATTCAAGTTTGCAAGCCTTAACATGACGCAACAACAAGCCTCCTTAGGATCTGATAAGTTCAACTCAGTCATGTGCTTTGAATGGAACAAAGTGCTTCTGAACAAAATAACTACCAAGATCTCTGTGTATTATATATTTGTAGAGCTGTTAGCTTGGGCAATTCATGTTGTTTGTGACCGCCTTGTTTCTTGGTAATATATCACAAAAAACGTACTAAGATCCCATTTTGCATGGCTCTAACAGCATAGGTGAGCCAAAACTAGTAAAACAAACAAAATTTTGGGCGCTAGAAGGAATAGAAGATAGCATCTAGTTCATTTATTTTGGAGCAAGAAAAAGATAAAACAGCTCCTCGACACTGCACGGAGGAGCCAAAACTGTTTTAAAGCTCTTGCAAACATGACCTAATAGAAGCCTACACCTAAGTTAAACCACTGACCACCTCAAATATTGACCTACAATACTGACTGTTATGAGGTTTGTACCTTCATAATCAACAATTTAACTCCATCATCTTTCTCATAATCTGTGAAACACCTCAGAAGTCCCTTAATCTGCGGCATCGAACAACAATCATCATATTGTATATCCAGTGTTCGAATTGTAAACATGGGTATCTTAATACTAGTGAGCTTCGTTTCAAAAAAAATACTAGTGAGCTTAACGTACCATTGCAGACGAGAGTACATTCAGCTGCTTTGGCCTATTCAAAGTAAGTGTCCGTGTAGCACCATCTGTTTCTACCAAAAGCTAGAAAACATAGGACAAACAGGGGAAAACAGTTTCAGTTCTGGAAACGAGCATGAAACAGTTGCTAATACAAATTGAGCACACTATGTTCAAAAAAAAAAAGTGATGCTAGGAAAAGTGTCAGTCCATCCGTTATATGTATCACTAATTAATAAGCCATCAGACTGCCAATCAGATTCAACCGACATAATATATAGTCACGTGGCCCTTCTTTTTAAGTGGTCATTAGCTAGTGCCAGGCATATAATAGTGATTAGTGTTTATACGTAAAAAAATAGTCATTAGTGTTGGCCCTAAACAATGCAGGTACGTCACTTGTATACATCATTACTGACGTATGTTGTGAAACATGCATCCGGCACTATTGTTCTCAGCACCATTGAAGCACTCTACTTGGAAATTCTGCAAGAAAGGCTAGGTAGATGCGTCAACGGAACCTCGTGTGCATAGCCACCTGCAGCAGCTTCGGCGTCCATCGATGTCTTCCTCCCTTGGACGAGGCGACGAGCAGGCTAAAGCAGCTCAGGATGACACAACTACTTGGTGCTTTGCTCAGAATGACAAAACTTCACTAGTATTTATAGGAGACGAAGCTGCCAACGCGCTATGGACAGTATAACTACCATATTCTTTAGGGCCAAAAGTCCTAGGAAACAAGCCAACCTTCAAAGATTGCCAACAATGTAAAACTCCATCCCAAGCTATATGTACCAACTACCAAGAATATAATAAGACCCTAAACAGTTTTATATCTGGTCAAGTCCAACAACTTTGGTTTAGGTTATATCTTTGTCTTAGGTCGTTTAGAAAATTCAGAAAAAAAGTGGATTTTAAAACTCTGAGAACCTAAAACATAATTTTGAATATTTAAATAATCTCATAGAAAAATTTAACAAATACAAAGTTGAATATCTCTCTATAATGTCAAGTTGAAGTCAATATTAGTATGTTGCATGCTAGCTTTAAAAGCTAGAGATCTCAAGTTAAGTAACAATATGGACTCTCTGAATTTCTCCATAGCCAAATTAAGAATCATTAGACAGGGTCCAGAAACCATGCTTAAACTACTTTACTTATATCCATTAATGCATGTGTAACTTTTTTCTAAACTTAAGCACCATTGTGTATAAGGTATATATGAACATGCACTTAAATGATGCATGTGAAAGTGATCTACATTAGAATGGTTTAAATAGGATACTTAACATTGCAGAGGTCCTCTCTCAAGCTAGGTGAATACATTTGGTAGTTTTGAAAAAAAATACTATTTTTCAAATCTGTATATGCAATTAGTTGACTTAGAAAGGAGCTCAAGAAACACAGGATCAATACTAACTTAATTACATCTGGTAGCGTGAAGAGCTGATCTCTATGCATACTGGTCAAACTAGGATTAGTTGGCTTGTCATTTAGCGAGATTCCATGTGCGGAATATGTTTGAGGGCATCGCGGCAAGATGTCCTATGTAAGTTATCACCTTCTTTGGCCATGTGCGGAGATTCAATGTTCGTGAACCATGTTTCATGAGTTAAGGTAGCACAAATAAAGTAAGTGCATCATGGGATAGGAAAAATGAAGCAAGTGGATCAACATGCTAACATTACCTCTTGTTTTCAAATGTTTTGAAACTTACAAAAATCATACTTTGGACTGATTGTTCTACGTGAGACATGCTTCATGGGACAGAAAAATAACTTCAGTCCTGGCCTTTCACATTGTGTACAGCTTCCTCGATTCAGTTCTTTATCTGTAGGATCTAGGACATTCATCATGCAGGAGGACGAGCAACTCTGTACTGATTCAGTCCTGGCCTTTCACATTGCGTATAGCCTCCTGAATTCAGTTCTAAATCTAGAACACAAAGACTTACCAGGTGAAGTCATTATGAACATTTCCTGCTCATCACAGGCACACCCACCAAAAAACTTACACAAATTGACTGACTTTGCAAAGCCTTTAAGAAAACATGCCCACTAGTATACACTTTTGAGAGCCAGTGCACATGATCCGATTCCAATGTCAGGTTCGGTGTTCCACGCAAGTAGTATGTAATTTTATATGCTGCTTGGACAGTTTAGACCGTGAAGTCATGATTCCGCGTTACATGTTAGGCATTCACGCATTTGTTCGACAGTTTAGAGTTTATAACAGGACGTGGAATTCTAGGTTCCTTCTTTTTAGCTTTTGTCGTGTTTTCTGACACTGAATTATATATTTTTAATAAAAACATAATATGTTGGTGTAAAAATAAATAATTCCACAAAACATGGTCAGTTTTATATTTTTAATAAAAACTGGACATCTCAAGGAGCACAACAAAATTTGGTTCAACAAAATTGGAGTTACCAAGCTCTACTTATGATTTTTCAAAACTGATGGAAGGCCGGATTTTTAATAAAGTTTCGTTTTGAGGCCGGATTCCCAAATTCAAAGAAAAAGAGGTCGAATTCCTAAGACAGACTTTTTTCAAGGCCAAATTCCTAATTCTCCCTTAATTAAATAGGTGTCGATTCCGGCTAGATTGGGCGGAATTGACATGTCGACGGGCGATCTTGGCGATGAAGGTGACGTTGGCGGTGGTGATGGCGGCGATTGGCGGCGAGGTGACGTAGATTGATGGTGATGGTGAGGTAGTAGAGAGAGGAGGGAAGGGGCGGCGTGGCTGGTGGAGGCGGCGGCGCCGCGGGAGCGGCCAGCGGGCGGCGCTGCCGGCGGCGGCGGCTGTCGGCCCGGCGCTTGCGCGGCGGCTTCAGCGTGGGGCGGCGCCAGCGGCGGCGGCGGCAGTGGACTGGCGGCGCACGTGCGGCGCTTGGGTGGAAGGAGAGAGAGAGCCTAGAGCTGGAGAGCTGTTGGGAGTTACCACTTTAATTTATTTCTTCTTAAGATTCAACCGACTACATGCCCCTTGTATTTATAGTCCGAGGGAGACTTGCATGCTAAGATAGATCTAGAGGTTTCCTTATAGATTGGAATTCCTCTTTTACAAGCAACCTATTTATTCCCTATTTTATTCCTATATTTATTCCTTAAATATTCCTTACTTAATTGTGAAGCAACCGACGTGGCGCGTTTACGGCGGATGATGGCGGCGGCCGGGGGAGGGGCGCGCGCGCCAGGGGCCTTGGGCCCTAGGCGGCGGCGGTTCCCCCCTTGTTGGGCCCTATTCCGGCGATCTCTTTTGGGTCATGACATTTCTCCCCCCTTTCGGCCGACAGCCAGCGTCCTCGCGTTGTCGCTTCGACCGTTGTCGTTGTTGGTGTGCCGGGCGAAGATGGAGACGTGACTTTTTTGGCTGCGAGAATATCTTGTAGTACCTTTGATTTCTTTGAGGAAGACGATCTCCATTCTTTGGCGTCCAAGTTGTTGCTCCTGGTTGGAGCTTGATGGTTCCAGCGATGCGAAGTAGGTTGTCGCCAATTCGTGTTGCCATTTGATGAAGGATGGGAGCCTCCGTAGTAGTGACGAAGCCGTCGAGGTAGCAGGTTGATGTGGGTGGTATGTACCTCTTGTCGTCGTCGGTGAAGCTCACAAGTCGAGGCTTGCTGAAGATGGAAGCGTCGAGTCTCTCGCGAGGTGGATCACCGTATGCTCGTGTAGGGTGCCTCTGGTGTATTGCAGTCCATGGCTTGTTGGCGTAGTCGCATCGACGTAGATATCGTTGAGGAACAAAGGGAGCCAACTGGTATGGCTCGAGTCGTCCCCTGCTGCCAAGGTCGCGTGAGCGACGTTGCGATGGTTGTTGGTAATGCATTTGTTGAAGGACATCCCAAAACCAAGAGTGGGGCACCATGGTATCTTTGTCTCCGTTCTCGTGGCGCCTTGGTGATGCAAAGGAGCCAATGAAAGAGGAGTGCCGTTGTCGTCGTTTGGCGCCGTGTACGATGTTACGCTTGCGTGGGTACTGATGATGTCGCCTTTGCTGGAGCTGCGGCTTGATTGATGGTGTTCTCCACCATTGTCGATGTCGGGCCGAATGTCCAGCGGGTGTAGTAGATCGTCGGTGAAGGTCGGCGAGTGAACGACCGCCTCTCCTTGGTGGCGCTCGGGGCGTCGGTGTTTTCATCGGCCGTGGCGCCCATGTGTGGAACGTCGTGGTTGCCGGTAATCGAGGTTGGCCGTGAGGATGACGTCGTGGTTGATGCCCTTGTAGTTGTTGTCGATGGTAGGCATGGTGAAGTCATAGTCGACATCAGGGGGAACGTCATTAGCGTTGGCATCCTTGAGGACGTCGTTGCCGTTCATGGCGCCCATGGTAGCGTCCTTGTCGTTGTCGATGTCGTCGATGCCGCAAGCATTGTGGCTAGCGGCGTTAATGGCGATGTCGGGGATGTCGTTGGCCTTCGGTGTCGTTGTTCTTGTCGATGATGCCGGTCGAAGGCGTCTTGGTTGACGACGTAAAGCGACATCGTTGGAGCATGGGTGATAGAGGTAGAAGCTCCTTGTTGAATGGGAAGGACTTGCCCGGTGACCGTGGAGCGTGTGATGTCTGGTCGGGCGAAGTTGTTGGCGTTGTTGTTCAGGATGTCGTGGACGTCGGGGTTGAGATTGGCAATGTCGATCTTGGCGTCAGGCGACGTTGTTGAGTCGTCCTTGTTGGCACTCGGATGTTCCCAATGTCAAAGATGATGTTGGTAGTGACCGAGGAACTTATCACATTGCCATTGTAGTAGCCGTGAGATGTTGGCCTAGTTGGGTAGGCTTTTCGTCGAACAGCTGGTGGACGTCGGTGGTAGCCTCCTGATCTGATCTGAACTGAGCTGCGATAGCGGGTGCGCCCTTGGTGTAGGCGTACTCGGTACTTGTAGCATCACCGATCTTGGAGGGGGTGACGTAGGCGGCGCCTGTGGGAGCGACGTCGCCGTCGGTGGCGCCCATGGAAGGGGCGTCGTCGATGGCAGAGATGACGTTGGAGGCGCGTACGTCGGGCAGCAAGGCCGCATCTTTGCGGTGTTGCTGCTGGCGTCGTTAACCACCCGGTCATCGTGGATGTCGATGTTGGGGGCGGCCATGGCAGCGGCGGCGATGTTGGCAGTGCCCGTGGCTGTGTCGTCGTTGTACGTCGTCCGGGTAGGCTGATTATCGAGCTTCTCCAAGAGGGCGGTGAAGGTGGCCTGGATTTCCTTCATGGAATCACCAAGCTCGCGAATTTCCATCTGGACCTCGGTGATCGTGTGGCGGAACATCGGATCTTGGCGTTGGTGGTGGTCGGAAGCTGTAGGTGGTGGGAATCGTCACGGTTTTCGGATACCACCGTCGATTCGGCTAGATTGGGCGGAATTGACATGTCGACGGCGATCTTGACGGCGATGAAGGTGGCGTTGGCGGTGGTGATGGCGGCGATTGGCGGCGAGGTGGCGTAGATTGATGACGATGGCGAGATAGTAGAGAGAGGAGGGAAGGGTTGGCGTGGGCTGGTGGAGGCGGGAGGCGGCCCGCGCCGAGGAGGGTGGCAGCGTCGGCGGCGGTGGTGGGCGGCTGTCTTGCGCCGGAATTGGGTGGCTCGCGTGGGGCGCCAGGCGGCGTGCGGCGGTGGACTGGCGGCGCACGTCTTGTGGTGGAAGGAGAGAAAGAGCCTAGAATTTGGAGAGCTGTTGGGAGTTACCCCTTTAATTTATTTCTTCTTAAGATTCAACCGACTACATGCCCCTTGTATTTATAGTCCGAGGGAGACTTGCATGCTAAGATAGATCTAGAGGTTTCCTTATAGATTGGAATTCCTCTTTTACAAGCAACCTATTTATTCCCTATTTTATTCCTATCTTTATTCCTTAAATATTCCTTACTTAATTGCGGCAACCGACGTGGCGCGTTCACGGCGGGACGATGGCGGCAGCCCGGCCAGAGGCGCGCGCGGGGCCTTGGGCCCTAGGCGGCGGCGGTTCCCCCTTGTTGGGCCCTATTCCGGCGATCTCTTTTGGGTCATGACAATAGGCTTCACCGTTGGTTTGCCATTTTGTCATTGATCGGCCCCTTTTTTTTTTTTTTCTTTATGAAGGCCCCTCTTGGTCTGCCGAAGGCTAACTGCAACATATATATAATGCTTGACTAGTGTGATCCACGTGTATAACGAGTTCATCTCATACATCTCTATTCCCTCTAATCATATATTTTTTTCTAACAGAACAACCTAGCGTGAATGCCCGGCTAACTACAAATAATTGAATCATTTCCCATGATGACACTCTTTAGCACGGACATCTCTATACTGCTAGACGTAGGGTTGAGAAGCTCAAACCAGGATAAATTGGTTGAATGCACATGGCGCTGGGAGACTAGGTCGTGCCAGTTCACACGTGGTTTCTGGAATCAAACGTGGGTTAGGTGAGTGGCAGGGTTTTACGTACATGCGTATTTCATTTCATAAAACGATTTGCCAACCGAAGCCTCTGGGAGCAGTACTTAGCCTAAAAGCTATAAACCACTCAAGACTTTAAAGTCTTCTGTACTATCTCTATAAATAGAACAATGCAGAAACGGAGCAATTCAATACAACCTAGCTACTGTTTCATCCTCTTACCCTGTGGACCCAATCAAGCTAAAGCCACCATGGCCGGCGCCTTGAAGAAGCACGGCATGTCAGCTCTGGGGTGGTGGCTCATGGCTGTCGGTGCCTTCCGCTCCCACCTTTACCTGGTCGTGTTTCTTCGGCTCTGCATCGTTCTGCTCAGCCACCTTCTCCGAGATACAAGGTGCGTGCCGGTGACCTTCCAACTCCTGATGTTGTCCTTGTTTTTTCACCTTGTAAGCCGTTCGGTGTATGACATGGGCTTTTCAGTGAGCGGCGTGCACGGACGCACGATGGCGGTGTGGACGCTGCTGTCTTGCACGCTCTGCTTCATGTGCGCTTTTAACCTCAGTAGCAAGCCGGTGTACGTGGCCACCTTCCTGTCCTTCGTCTACGCCATCGGCTACCTGGGCGTCGAGTGCGTGGTGCACCACACCATCAGTGCAGCTAGTCTCGCCCCGTTCACCTTCATCGCAGGTACAAACACATTTTGTGCCCTCGGCCAACTGCTAAATTGGATCTGATATTTTTTTTTTTGAGACCACGCCGTTGCGCGTTTTCTAGTGGATCTGATATTTGACCTGATCTTCCGTACATATTTCAATGCAGGGACATCTATTGTCTGGATGCTGCTTCAGTGGAACTCCAATGTCCATGGCCCTAGTCCTCGTGGCGCTACTACCAAGAAGCTCTGACCCTGTCGGGTCATTTTCCAGTAAATAATGGGCATCCCCAGTACCGAATGTGGCCACAGTTGACTTCGACTATGTTTTAGTACATATGCATGCAATACGGAACACTGTAATATTTGTTTTTCTGTTCACTAGTAACGAAATAATTTTTTGCGAGACACCCCAAATATTAAACCGTGAAGGACACTTCTTTTGCCCGTCACGGTTAATGCCCCGATTAACCGTGGCCGACACTTTTTCATTTACCGTGACGAGCTTTTTGCCCGCCATGAAAATCGATTTTCCGTGCCGGGTATGTTAAAAATTCCCATCACGGTTAATATCAATTTTCCGTGGTGGGCATCCTAACATGTCCGCCCACGGAAAATAGATTTACCGTGTGGCAACGTTAAAAGCCAGCCCGGAAAAGGCCGAGGCCCATCAGGCCCAAGCTCTAGTCTGGTTTCCACCTCCAGATATAAATACCATGCCTTAGGGTTTGGAGGATTACTAACTTTATCATGCTTTCATGGATTGTAGTTTATTAAAGTATAGGCATGAACTGAACACAT
>JADLZK010004068.1:0-83155 GCA_015847255.1 Hyparrhenia diplandra
AACGTACCTTCTTTGTTGTGTTGACAGATTGACGATGAAGCACGGCTTTGCAATAGAGACGATGATAATCAATTGCATCCAGGATGTCTTCAGCATCGTAGAAAGCAGACTTGAGTTCCTTCACCCATCCTTCCAACTTCTTCTCACCATCAGGACTCAACTGAGCTGCCTCAAGCATAAGCTTCAGATGAAGGATTTTCTTCTCCAGATTCTGGAGATTATTAGCCGACGAGCCAGCGACATCGAGGTAGTCCAAGCCTTTGTTGACGACCTTGGAGATGACTGGTGAGACGACCCAACCTAGGATCGAGATGCCCCACCCTACAGCGTTGGCAATCGTCACTGGATCCACCATTGGAAGCCCCCTTTGATGTGTGAAGGACGGAGAATGTGAGACCGGAAGAAGTGAAGAAGGATATAGCTAGGTGGCTGCGCCTTTTTGCCCAAATATAATATTACCAACGCACAAGAAGGAGGTTTCCTTGCAACCAGGGGCGGAGCCACAGGGGGTCAAGGGGGTCTACCGACCCCCCTGTGGAGCGCATGTCATGCATACATGCATGTCCGTCATCCCAGCGTGGCACCTCCACTCCTGCACGGCCGCCGGCACTAAAATTAGCAATCAGCACATAAGGCCCAGCCTAGGACTACACGGCACCAAATTAGCAATCTCCCGCATGGCACTAAGACAGGCCCAGCCTAGGACCAGGGGCGGAGCCACAGGGGGTCAAGGGGTCTACCGACCCCCCCCTGTGGAGCGCATGTCATGCATACATGCATGTCCGTCATCCCAGCGTGGCACCTCCACTCCTGCACGGCCGCCGGCACTAAAATTAGCAATCAGCACATAAGGCCCAGCCTAGGACTACACGGCACCAAATTAGCAATCTCCCGCATGGCACTAAGACAGGCCCAGCCTAGGACTAAGTCACCGCGAGTGTTGAAAGGGTATTTTGCATTGGTTATAGTGAAAACAAAGTCAAGAAATAAGATTGGTGATACTTTCTTGGATGATTGTCTAGTCACATTTATTGAACGGGATATTTTCTTCCAAATTAATGAAGATGATATAATGGAGACATTCATGTCATTGAGAAAGCGGCGGATAAACAAGTAGTATTGTAAGTCTCTCATATTGCTATATTTTGAAGTATTTGTACTCTATTTGAACAATATATTAAGTTGCAACCACGCACACGACTAAACACAGCTGTGGTCAGTCAATAAAGAATATAACCCATTCGAACGGGTGAACTACCAATTGGTTCACTAATCGACGAACTAAAAGCTGGTTGTTAGCAGAACCACCACTGTGGCCGACCCAACAACAGCTAATACGGGCCAGGCCAGCGTTGCAAGGACGAGAAGGCCCAACACGAGGATCGTCGGAAGTGAATGGGCTTGATGCCGGCCTATGGCCTACGCCTGTGAGCGTGCAAGGGGACGATGCCCCTGTAATATAAACTGAGAGACGGGAGGACGGAGAGTTACTTTTTGGACATCGAACATTTTCAAACTCTAGCTAAGATTCGTCGTTCTACTGTTCTTCTTCTCCACCTACTCCCTTGCTTCTTCCTCTCCACGCAACCCTGTTGCTCACATCTGGTATCAGAGACCCCTCTTCCTCGGCGCTTCCCCTGGATCCTTCGATCGATATCGCACACGGCTCTGGTGATAAGTCGACTGGATTCATCGTCTGATTGAGTCTGGATCGCTCTAATTCCATCCACCGCTAATCGATTCGAGGATCGTGACCGTGCTCCAATCGGTGCCGCGCTCCGTCGTCCTGGAGCCTGCGTCCGTCTCCACGCACGAGCACTTCACCCGGAATCAGCGCAGACTCGGCACCATGGACCCCGCGCAGCGCATCTTCCTCGACGAGATGGATCGTCGCATCGCGTCCCACTTCGAGCCCGTCAACACTCGGCTCGACACCCTGGAACGGACGGTCGGCCGGCGACAACCACGCCCGCGATTACGACTCGCCTCGGCGACCTCGAGCGCCTCGGTGTTCGACGGCTGGCGTCCCGGTGTCGAGGACTCATCGACGACCGCGGGCGACCTCGACCGCCTCGCCGCCTGAAGCTGGAGGTGGGGAAGATCACCAAGTTCATGGAGCGATCCATGGTTGCTGGACCCTCATCTTCGCCGGGCGTCCACGGGAAGGCACCTGCTCTGCCCGTGCCCCCGTCTCCTTCGGCTCCTGCGTCTTCCGGCGCAGGCGGAGTCGACATGAAGCCGCAGGGAGGACCTCTTCACCGGTCAGCCCCGTCATCCCCGACGTGCTGGGCTCACCAACCTCCTCTCCGCAAGACGGTGCCACCTACATTCACATCGCCGTTCATGGCGTTCGATGGCACCGTGGCTGCCCCGCGCCCATCTGCGGGATCAGCGGCCAACCCGCCCCATGGGCACCACGTCGAGCAGGGTGGTTACGGAGTGGTCACCACTCTGTGGCCACCAAATCATCATGGTACGTCTCACGGTCCTCGTCCCCCACCCCTGAATCTGTCTCTTCCCCCATCGCGTCATCCACCACCTGATCCCCATCATCACTACCAGTCCGCATACCAGGGTGGGTCTCGCGGGGATCAGTTCGGGAAGCTACCTAAGTTTGATTTCCCTCGTTTTGATGGTGAACACCCCAAACTCTGGATCAAACAAGCGGTTTAGTATTTTCGCCTCTATAGAGTTTAGTCTGAGTTATGGGTGTCTGCTGCTACTATGCATTTCCATGGCACCGCTAAACGCTGGCTATCATCTGTTGAAGATGAATTAGAGCAGTCGGGGTGGGATGGCCTTTGTGCTTAGCTGTTGCAGCGCTTCGCACGCGATGAACATGAGTTGTTGCTTCGCCGCTTGTTCCAAATCCACCAAACTGGCCCAGTTGCTGAGTATATTGAGAAGTTCGTGGGGTTAGTAGATGAACTCAAAGCTTATGCCAAACACCCTGACCCATTGTATTACGTCCAATGTTTTATTGATGGGTTGTGGGATGCGATCAAAGCTGTTCTTCTTATTCATAAGCCTGCCACTCTGGATACTGCTTGCAATCTGGCTGAATTGCAGGAGGAGGCGTTGGGACTTCTGAAGAAGCCGATCAAGCGTTATGATCAGGCTGGGTCATCTCGACCGGGCTTTGGGAGTGTCCATCCCCTGCTCGACCAACTGTTGGTGATACCAAGCGTCCATCAGTGGCTACTTCGACTTCTTCTTCAGATGACAAGTTTCAAGCACTGCGTGCTGCTAGAAGAGCCCAGGGCCTGTGCTTCAAGTGTGGTGCTAAGTACTCTCGAGACCATCATCGCTTTAGAGGAGGCAAGTCTGGGTTACATCTTGTGCAAGAGATATTGGATGTTTTTCCTGAAGAAGAAGAAGAATCTACTGAAGAGCCTACGGTAAACCCTGACACTTCCCAGATTATGATGCATTTATCACTTGCTGCTCTAGCTGGTCAATCTGTACCCAAGACTTTGTGCTTCAAGGGTACCATTCAGGGTCAGTTTGTGTCTATTTTGGTGGATTCTGGTAGCTCTAACTCATTTATCAGTGATAGATTCACCTCCTTGATATCGGCATTCAGTCATTAGAGCATCCATTATGCGTACAAGTGGCCAATGGCTCAATTCTTCAGTGCACCAATTTTATTCCAGCAGCTAGTTGGGAGGTTCAGGACTGTCATTTTATCACAGATTTGAAAATTATTCCTCTAGCAGCTTTTGATATGATTCTTGGATTGGATTGGTTGTCGGCTTCAGCCCCATGAATGTCCCTTTGGGAAAACAAATGGATGTCCATTCCTTATGAGGATTCCTTTGTCACTTTGTTTGGTTCGATTTTTTGTCTTGCTAGTTGGTACAATTGGTTCGAGTTAACCTTCTTACAAAATTACGTGGAATCTAACGAGTCTAGGGTACAACCTCTTTGTGGGACGCTCTTGTGAATGAATTTGCTGCCTTTGTTTTGAACCGGCTTTCGGGCCTGTCCCCATCTAGGTCCTGTGACCATTCCATCCCTTTGATTCGGGGAGCCCAACCGGTGTTTGTTCGACCCTACCGCTATGCACCTATTTTGAAAAAGTAAATTGAAAACAGGTTACTCGGATGTTCTGTAAAGGTATTATTCGGAAGAGCACTAGTGCTTTTGCATCCCAGTCTTTGCTAGTTAAGAAAAAGACAATACACGGAGGTTTTGTGTGGACTATAGACAACTGAATGCATTAACTGTCAAAGGCAAATACCCAGTCCCTATTATTGAGGAGTTATTGGATGAGTTAGCTGGTGCCACTCATTTTTCCACTCTGGATCTGCAGTCTGGGTTCCATCAGATCAGGATGAGGTCTGGAGAAGAGTATAAGACTGCATTCCAAACTCATATGGGGCAATTTGAGTTTTGTGTCATGTCATTTGGGCTTACTGGTGCTCCAGGCACTTTTCAAGATGCTATGAATACAACACTTCACCCTTGCTTGAGAGATTTTGCTATAGTCTTCTTTGATGACATTTTGGTGTACAGCAGTTCTTTGGAGCAACATCTACATCATCTCAAGGTGGTATTTGAGCTTCTCAGCAAGGATCAGTGGAAACTCAAAAAGTCAAAGTGCACATTTGCTCAGACTAAGATTGCTTATCTCGGCCATGTTATTAGTGCAGCTGGTGTGGAAACTGATCCATCTAAGTTGGATTCTATTGCAGCCTGGTCTTCTCCAAAGTCTGTTAAAGAACTCAGATCCTTCCTTGGTCTAGCTGGGTATTACAGAAGGTTTGTGAGAAATTTTGGGGTAATCTCCAAGCCTCTAACTAACTTGCTGAAGAAACATAGTATATTCTTGTGGACCCGCCGATCATGAGGCGCATTCCGCATTAATCGAAATCGCCCCGTGGTCGGTCCCCAGTTCTGGCTCTTCCTAATTTTGCCAAGCAGTTTGTCATTGAGACAGATGCTTCAGATAATGGAGTGGGTGCTGTGTTGATGCAAGAAGGCCATCCTCTAGCTTATTTCAGCAAGGCTCTGGGCAGTAAATCTAAAGGTCTGTCTACATATGAGAAAGAGTATATGGCCATTCTCTTGGCAGTTCAGCAATGGAGGTCTTACCTACAATTCCAAGAGTTTGTTATTCTTACTACCAAAAGGCATTAACTCAGTTGACTGATCAACGGCTTCACACTTATTGGCAGCAACGAGTTTTCTCTAAATTGCTTGGTCTTCAGTACAGGATTGTCTATCGTTCAGGCTCTTCCAACAGGGCAGCTGATGCATTGTCAAGGCACCCTAACTCTCCTGCCATATGCAACACTATTACTACTCTAGTTCCATCTTGGACAGCCTCAGTTATTGCCAGTTATCAGGATGATCCAGTTGCTATTGATCTTATTACTAAGCTGGCATTGGCACCTGATGCTGTACCTAACTTCAGTTTCCAGTCTGGTCTTCTTCGTTACAAGTCCAGAGTGTGGGTGGGATCTGATTTGAGTTTGCAACAAAGCAATGCTTGGGCTGGTCATTCAGGTATTCCAGTTACTTACATGAAACTCAAGCAATGCTTTGCATGGAAGGGGATGAGAAAGTTTGTCCAAGCATTTGTTCAGTCCTACTTAATCTGTCAGCAAGCTAAATATGACCGTACTCGGCTACCTGGACTGCTCCAGCCAGTACAGGTACCCGAAGCTGCTTTTGAAGTCTTGTCTATGGATTTTATCAGTGGATTGCCATTGTCCAAGTCCTTCAATTGCATTCTTGTGGTGGTTGATATGCTGACGAAGTACAGTCACTTTGTTGCTCTGAAACATCCTTTCTCGGCTGAGATTGTGGCTAAGGCATTCTTTGACAATGTTTACAGACACCATGGACTGCCCAAGCAGATTGTTTCTGATCCAGATCCTATCTTCACTAGCAATTTCTGGGATGAGCTTTTCAAGCTATTTGGTGTCACCTTGTGCAAGAGCACTTCATATCACCCCCAGTCAGACGGCCAAACCGAACGTGTAAATCAGTGCCTGGAAACATACTTAAGGTGCTTTGTGCATACTTGCCCAAGCCGCTGGGCTGAGTGGTTAGTTTCAGCTGAGTATTGGTTCAACACTAGTCCACATTCTGCAATTGGCCGGTCTCCTTTCGAAGCTGTTTATGGCTATTCTCCCAGACATCTTATTGTTGACCCAGCATCAGCTTCAAATCAAGATGTGGCTACCTGGTCCTCTAGCCGACAGTTTATGGATCACCTTCTGCAACAGCACCTCTCCCGAGCCAAGGCCCATATGAAGAAACAGGCTGATACACATCGCTCAGAACGTTCGTTTGCAGTCGGTGACTTGGTGTTCCTTAAGTTGCAACCATATGTGCAGACTTCTTTGGCACCCCGTTCTCATCAGAAGCTCAGTTTTCGTTTCTTCGGGCCCTATCGTGTCCTGGAAAAGATTGGTTCAGTCGCTTACAAACTGGAACTTCCATCCCATTCGTTGGTGCATCCGGTGTTCCACGTTTCACAGCTCAAGAAGACGGTGGGCGCATCTCATCAGGTATCCCCAACTTTGCCAACTGATTTCGCTATTCACTTGGCTCCTGAGAGGGTTCTACAGACTCGTTCCATCAACCGGGGTCATTGTCTGTTGCCCAAGTATTGATCAAGTGGAACAATTTACCTGCTGAATTGGCGACTTGGGAAGATTATGAAGCTATTCATCAGGAGTTTCCTCGTGCGGCTGCTTGGGGACAAGCACCAGCTCAAGAAGGGGGGATGTTAGCAGAACCACCACTGTGGCCGACCCGACAACAGCTACTACGGGCCGGGCCAGCGTTGCAAGGGACGAGAAGGCCCAACACGAGGTTCGTCGGAAGTGAATGGGCTTGATGCCGGCCTATAGCCTACGCCTGTGAGCGTGCAAGGGGACGATGCCCCTGTAATATAAACTGAGAGACAGGAGGACGGAGAGTTACTTTTGGACATCGAACATTTTCAAACTCTAGCTAAGTTTTGTCGTTCTACTGTTCTTCTTCTCCACCTACTCCCTTGCTTCTTCCTCTCCACGCAACCCTGTTGCTCACACTGGTACTGGACGGAAGAAAGGACCAAATACTCCCCCTCCTCTCTCACACGGGTCTTCTCTCTCGCGTCACTTGCTCTGTCTGTTGTCTTTGAAATACCTGCCCCGGTCGGTCCCATTCCCCTCTAAACTAGCCTTTACCTCGTTGTCATTGGAATTGAAAACCCAATGCAGCAGTACACTTTACCGCGTGATGCAAGGAAAAGGGGCACACAAGTTGGAATCGCTAGTTTAAATGATGTTTTTGTGCTCGATGTGTCAGGCTAACCAAGTAGCCATATATAATTAGACAACACACAGGGGACGGATATATCTAGATACAATTAATAGGAGGGGCTTGACTATATAGAATAACAGAGGTGAAAAATTCCATTCCATACTTGTTCTGAGACGGCATCGCTATCAAACCATCAACAGAAGAGCAAATTACAGGAAATGATGAAAATATGTACCTATATTACTTTGTCTGAAGCTTGCTTGCTTCTTCTTCGCTTCTTCCTGAACGTTAGAACAGGGCACCCTCTGCCTGGCTGCTCGATCACTAGCGGAGACACAGCTCGCCTGGCTGCACACGGCATCGCTCGCGCCGACGCGCCAGCAACCACCTCGCCCGCGCATGGGAACAAGGCTACACCGGCGCTCTGAGCCCACGCCGCCACGCCAGTCGCGAGTCCCTCCGACACCCCGAACTTCCCAGCGCCGTGACTCGCCACCGGCCGCCGGTGGCCCACCGCCCGCCGCCGCACTCACTTGACACACTCAGAAATCAGAATGGAGAGGGTTGGGGAGTCGATGGAGTTGGAAGGTGCCTAGTTGGGCTACTCATGGGCCGCTCTGTCACATCTTCCAAACCCAGTACCATATGTCGTGGGCCCAGAATCGAGTAATCTCATCGCTGAACGTTAGTCAGCCCTCTTCTACCACGATGAATTGTAGCCCAATGCATTTTTTTTCCCTCGATGAATTGTAGCCCAATGCATTTTTTTCGTTCATTTTAACATAATATAAAATCTGGAAAAGAACATTCAGAAAAAAAAAAAACTAGCAAGCAGTTGCCAGCCAGTTCAACAACATTTCAAGTACATAGGCACATGCTTTCTGCAGCGTTTATCCAAACAAGTTGATAAAAGAGTTGTGTGACGCTCTGCAGAAAAGCAGCATTTGGCAACCTTGCTCTGTTTCTGTTCTTATGAAACTCTGCTTTCTTGCACACACGGATGGGGTGAACACGTGAACGGCAGTACAGCACCAATGGAATAAAACCAAGCACCAAAGGGATTAACAGAGTTTATCCAAAGTGATCGGCCACAAATTGATGTAGCCCTTACATGAGGAACAAAACTCCTGTGTGTGAACTAAAATGACTACCGGAACAGCACAGCAAAACGCATACAACAAAAAAGGATGTTTCACAATAAACATGCTATTAGAAGATATTATAGATTTTTCAACCAAACATGTTAATAATTACTATATCCTATGTGCTGCAGAAAAGTGGTGAAAATAAAATATAGAGCAAGTAAACCTAGGGAATGCCACCCCTGAGATATTTCATTAGAAGTAAATCTCAACCACAGGGTAAAAAGAGAGGCCACAAACTCTGGCTATTAAATATTTATCCTAATGAACAGAGCAAGTCAAAAATTGAAGATTTTAGACTCATGTCAAGATTTATACAGACAAGGAATTGTTTTTTTAAAAAAAAGCAAATTCGACAATCTTGAAACTTCTTTGTTATATAAATTTATTTAGTCAATCTTGGCATAGTTTGGCTTAAGACAGAAATTATACACCGAGTTCTTTTAGGATTCCCGTTGACAAGACAAGTGAATCAAATTCAAAACTAACTGCTCCATCTGTTTTAAATACTTTTTGTATTAATTAGTTTGTCCTAAACATCGTATATTTAGAAACGGAGGGCTTATCCATGAGTCGGCATGTATTCTCGAAAATCCTCATATGCATTGTTCTTTAACCCAAATTTCTCGTGTGTGACACATGTTGACCAATAGAACCAACCTTGGTTTCTCCTTTAACTTTGTCACGAAACCTCAGCACCGGAACCTAGGAGTCTTTCATCGACAACGTTCCGTCTCAAGCATTACTTGCACAAGAATATCAAACTAAATGCGAACACAAATCCACGACTTGACTCTCAAGATTAATCCATGCAACACCAGTCTCGTGAGTGTGTTACATCAATATCAAAACAATATAATCCCAACGCTTCCACATACACAAATACCATATCACCGAACGCTTTCCAATAACAATTATTTTGTAATGCCAGTATCATTGCAAACCAAATTTTTCATCAAACATGGTCTCACACTATGACAAATATAATGATGGGTCTTAGTCTGACTCGTACGGGTATCGGCCACTGCAGGCCATAGATTATAAATTATTACACACAAACACATATACGAAAGCAAACAATTGGTCGGCTGAGAAAACAGAATATGCCGAACAGGAAAGGGGATAAACTAAACAGTCTTCTTCATATCACTGTTGCACACAAAACAACATGAAACCAAATGTCTGGAATCAGCGGCTCCACCAGAGAAGCTCGACGCAACGACGGCCGGGGCTCCACGCATAATCTTGCAATTGCAATCATTATTTCACCTGCCCAAATAAAAACGAGGTTTTATGACCAAAATATAAAAACAGTGAAGCTGCATGCTGTCTTGAAGACAGGAAAGATAATAAAGAATAAAGAAACTTACATGCAAATCACTCCATGGAGTCATCAGTTTAAGAATCCAGATCGTCATCAGTTCCAGAATCCAGATCGTCAAAATACTCTACTTTGATCCGGTCAATAGCTTGCCTATCCGGATAGCTGTCCACGAGATATTGCTCGCACTTGAGTTCCTCGAGGGATGGAGGCAATTCCGGTAGTGTCTTGATATTTGGGCAATCCATTATTTTAAGTTTCTTGAGGGACGATGATGGTAATCCTGGTGCTGACTGGATATTCCGGCAATCCTCTATTTGAAGTTCCTCGAGGGATGGAGGCAATTCTGGTAGTGCCTTGATATTTCCGCATTCCATTATTTTAAGTATCTTGAGGGATGATGGTAATCTTGGCAGTGACTCGATATTTGCGCAATCATAGATAATGAATTCTTTGAGCGATGCCAGCTGCTTGATGTTATCTGGCAAAGCGTTCCATCTGCACCATGAGATATCTAGGATATGCAGCTTAGGGAGGGTTTTGCCAAACTTGAGCTGCGAACCTGACCCGTGGCAATTATAGAAATAGAGAATTTTCAGGTGCTTTAGCTTACCATCTTCTTCTCCTGACAACCAACTTGGGAATGTCGATCCGCCATAGTTCCGAATAGTGAGTTTTTCTAATAGGGCTGGAGGGTGGAGGGCCTCAAGGATCTCCTCTGCCTTTGGTGGAGTAACTACTTGTTGATTACGGCCAGCAGCCTTCTGATTTTTCCTTGATGACGAGCCCGTCGCCTCATTCTCATTGGGTTCCCAGTCAAGATCGAGTTCTGAGACGTGTAGCTTGTTGCTTAGCTTGGCCCGACGAGCATCCTCCTTGCTTTGGATGTTTCCAAGTCCGTCAATCCTCAGTTCGCCATGAATGGT
The DNA here is from genome assembly GCA_015847255.1 of Hyparrhenia diplandra. NCBI lineage: Eukaryota > Viridiplantae > Streptophyta > Magnoliopsida > Poales > Poaceae > Hyparrhenia > Hyparrhenia diplandra. Next base: position 10,650 of record JADLZK010004068.1, read on the forward strand.
GTTCAGGTTCTCCAGTTGAGTTATCTCATAACCCTTTTCCTTCTTCACTGTAAAGCTATCCAGAGTTTGGAGCCACGGCATCCGCCCTATGTCAGGGATGCTCACCGAGTGACAGCTGATGCGCCGCAGATTCTCAAGGTCCGCGATGTGACTGCTGTCAAGACAGCGCACTTCACAAGGAACGGAGAGCTCCTGCAGATGGTATAACTTGGTAAATGAGGGTGGTAGATATATACAATCGTCATATACCAGCCCAGCAAGACCAAGGTAGCGAAGATGTTTTAAGTCACCAATATATTCTGGAATCGCATTCTCTCCAACAAATGCGTTCAGAATCAGACTCACGAACCGCAGCTTCTTCAGGTCCTTGAGAATGCGTTTAAAATTTTCTCTAGTCATCAATTCTAACATATAACGATGACCGACATTACCGAGTTCGCAAGGTGTCCAGTTTCACAATATGCTCCATGAGTTCTCCTAGATTATCGGAATTAATGAAGAGATGACGAACATCTTGAGGAATCTGGTGGTTCACCATACCTTTCTCAATTCTGAAACAGTCACTTCCAGCAACTATTCCTGCTAAGTCGTGCAATAGATCATGAACTGTCACTATCGGAAAACATGTATAGTACTCTTGGTCTGTATATAAATCTTGGAAATAAGCGTTGCGTTTGAGTTGGATGAATGAAGTTGCCAGCAATACTTCAAAGCACTCACGAGCAGCAACTTCCATGTCTGAGTTTTTACTGGTATCCACAAACCCTTGTGCCATCCACATTTTAACTAGCTCATATCGCGTCAACTCATATCTTCTAGGAAACATACTACAAGTATGCAAAACATTGACGGACATGCTCATCAAGCTGATGGTAGCTCCACCACAGAGCTCCCATAGTATCCTTCAGCGAGATCACTCTTCGGTTCAGGGTGTCTATCCAGAAACCAATATCCTCTGCTCGACGGGTTCTTATCCTCAGCTGTCCTGCCACTGTTCTCGCGGCTAGAGGTGACCTTCGTAGTAGTAGGGAAATTTCTCTACCAATTGTTTCAAATTTGCCTTTGTCTTGGTCTCTAACCAGTGACTTATCAAGCGCATAATGCATGAACATTTTGAAGAACTCTTCTTCATCCATATCGAGAAATCGGCATAGGGTTACGAGCACCAAGAAGTTTTTTGCTGCATCTGCAGATCCGACTGGTCACTAGGACCCCTGCTTCCCTTATCAGCCTCCTTCAATGGAGAGAGTAGTTTCTTCAGATCATCCTTTTTATCGATACTTTTCGAGTACCATACATCATCCGGTACCAATAAGATCCTTTTTTCCTTTTCAGTCTTTTCTTCAATTCACTTTGCAGCATATCAAGATTGCCGAGGCTATCCATGTTTTGACCCGATGCTATCTCTAACATCTCACTTTGTAAACAGTATGCACACTGAAGTTTTTCAGTAACATGAATCCACATAATTAGCTCGAAATAATGGTCTTCACTTTTCTTCTCAATATCACAAACATACTGTGCGAGGGTGGTTTTTCCTGACCCTGGAATGCCATGAATTCCAACTACAGAATGATTAACTGCTGTATCATGGAGCATGCTTATTATCTTTTCAGCATCCTTATCTCGGCCAAAAACTTCTGGGGGTTCTGAAGTAGTGTGGGAACTCTTGGTGAGCGACCCCGTAGTCTGTTTGGGTGAACTCTTGATATTGTCACCACTGGTGGTCAAATTAAGCAACGGCAGAAGCTTTTGTCCTTCGTCAATTAGGTCTTCTATCCTTTTTAAGGTTTCCCTCAGCTCTTTTTTTGACTCATTAGGAACATTGAAATCCTTCTTTGGTTTAGCTTTCTGCATATGAGAGTTTCAAAATTGTTAGGAATGAATTTATGATAGCGCAAACAAGTAATCATACGTTCAATAATTAATGCATAAATGATAGTCACTATAGTGTGTGGTTCTTCTCTTTGGGTGGCTGTTGTGCTTGTTGTCAAGCAGAATCCGGAAGTAGTCTTTTCAAGGCTTTGTATCAACTCGATGTATTGCACTTGAGAAAATAATAAAATCTTCCTTTATCTAAAAAATATGTGTTCATGTAAAATTTGATCATAGACAAAATTTTGTGCAAGGACAAATAAGAAGGAAAAATCTGCAGGTGAACACTCGTGGGTGTAACTGTTCATTAACTGCTCTACTATCCACTGTGGTGGTGAGATAACAAAGGTTGAGACATGCCCTTGTCATTAGGATGGATGAGTGATTATCAAGCGACATGAAGTATGTTCAGTTGAGTTCTTTTTCCTTATGAGTAACCGGAGGTCAGGTGGAGAATTAGTGCAACATGCCTCTTAATTAGTTTATGAATCTGTAGATATTGGAGAGGACATGGTGGTCGATGACAATGGAGAAGATCAAATGGAGGTTCATGCCAATATAGCATGGGTAGTAAAGATCTAGGAGAAGGTCAAGTACAAAGTTCATGCATGATGGACCAGGAGTGATGAATGGTGGACATGAAGAGCAAAAGTACATGGGTGTTGAAGACGGCATTGACCAAAGTCAAGGAAGAGGACCATGGCTCTCTCCATGGCACTTGGCAGTGACTGGATATGCATCTACATGGGCGATGAAATAGTGTCCATCAAGTCAAGAAGGAAGACGTTAAGCTCGGTAGATGTCAGACACGTGTTGACATCAGTGACTCTCACCTCGTGAGGTGTGCACAATTCGTTGGTTTGGTCCTCAGAATTGGGGATGGATGGTGTGATGGTTTGGGCCTCAAAAACATCAAAGGAGGGTTTGTTGCTTTAGGTATCAAAACTAGGTGTGGACGGTTTTGTGGTTTGGGATTCAAAATTACCATTGACAGCGTGTTTGAATGGCTTGCCATTCGGCTCCGAGTATATTGATCTCATGCATGATGTAGTCAGCACCGGCCATCACCTTGGTGGCAGGTGAGTCCCGGACCTAGATCTAGTGGGTCCTCGGTACCATCCCGCACACCAGCCCCATCTTCTGGGGAATGAATTGGGTTGGGGAAGTCCTCAACGTGAGGATCGCCTCTCATTTGATGACACATGTCCATGTTTCTCTCCAATCATTATTTAATTGCTTTGTCAAGTTAAAAAATTGTAATGACACACACTGTAGAACATGACATTACTGCAATCCCTATCAAAATTTAGCGCCGGAGGCGCCTTAGCGAATGTAAGCCATTCGCTTTAAGGCCGAAAGACATAGCATGATCCTACGATATGAGACATTTAGTGTTCATTTAGTTTAGCAGGCGTTACATTTTTTAACTTGACAAAACAATGAAATAATGATGGGAGAGAAACATGGGAGGAGGTCCTCATGGTGAGGACCTCCCCACCCAGTCGGTTCCTTCTATGGTGGGTTGTCGTCGGGATGCGGTGGTGTGCCCCACCGGTAGGGGGTGGATGTGGAGGCAGGGGTGGCTGGCGTTGCCAAAGGGGATGTCTGCGTCATGGATGGGGAGGCAGGGGTGGCCGGGCGTTGCCAAAGGGGATGTCTGCGTCGGCGGTGGCGACAATGGGGGCGGTAATGGGGAGGAGGCGCGCTGTCGGGTCGCGCATGGATCCAGTCTAAAAAAAGTCCTAAACACTCTAGATCAAGCAAATCTGGATTCACTAAAATGGTGGATCTAGGAGCCGATTAACCATTTTGGCGAGAACTCATCAAGGAGTGCTCTACCAAGCTGTGTTTGGTGGAGTTAGAAAAAATTACCCATCCCCGCCACTTGTTACCATTTCTTTTTTTTCTTCCTCGATCAACCGTGTCTTCTTCTTCCTCCGTTGTGACCGAGACAAGCTCGTTTACCCATACCTGTTGTTGCCCTGTGAACTCAGCGACCATCATGCCCTGCACCTCATGCCTCACACTAACCCCATCGGCCACGCACCCACCCTAACTGGACCCCAACAACCACGAGTTGTTTGTCTTGGTGTGCTATAGTCACGTGCTTGCCTGACTGGCCTCACTCCTCCCCCTGATGGCCACATGCCCACCCTAATCGACTTCACAGTGACCGCGTGTCGTGGTCGTCCATCCCTACTCCGGCCATGTGCGCTCCCCGGTCGGCCTCTCACTAGCCGCAAGCCTTCCTCGGTCAAGCCCTACGCGCGAGCTTACGGAAGGAAGAAGAATCCCATGCCTTTGTCGATGGGGACCCACAGGGCTCCCCAAGTATGGTATTACAGGGCGGTGGGCCCCAACAATGGTCCCACCACCTAACAAACAAGAGTGTGGAGTGAGAGTGTGGAGTGAAGCTACATGCATAATAAGGCAGCCTAGTCGGACTGTGCATGGGAGTGTCTCAAAACATAGTTTAGGACTCTATCTCTATATTCGACTAGGACCAAAAGAATCCTCAACAACACCTGGACTATAAAGGGCTGTTGAGGGTACCCTTGTAAACACAAACAACACAAGACATATCATACAACAATACAAGTATACAACATAAACATGTTAACGCTGCTCGACGTAAAGGCTATTACTCGACTACTCGAGGGCCTGAACCAGTATAAATCCTTCATCTCATTGCGTTAACTACCTAGTTCCTAGATTTTCCCAAAGCGTGAACAACTGTTCAGGTACCCCCGTGGCAGGCTATCGATGGTAAAACCTTGCGTGGATCCGGAGCACCTGCGTAGCTAAACAGTTTCCCGATAGATCCACGTACGGTAGATCTTAGCCGCACGATGGAGCTGCTCCATGGTTTGGGTGTCGTCCCGCACCACCCGCATAGGCGGCCCTCCCCATTGAGCAAAGCATCGCCAAGACCGCCATGCATGCACATGCATCCGGACCTGCATCTCGGCGCCCCGTCCGCTCGCCGGACATGGGCTCCATCTCCTCGAGCTACGGTGTAACACCCGTGTTTTGCATCATTTTAAAACCACTAAAAATTTGAACTTTTTCGAATTACAACTAAAACTTGATTTATTTCCCGCTAAACCAACACCCCTGTTTTTCGAAAACCTGCATTTCAAACTCTCACCATATAGAAAATAGGAAATCTTGTTTGTTGCATGAAGAACTTTATGGTGACCCAAGATGCAAGGTAAGCCCTAGATTTAAATTATGGAAATATATCGCATGAGAATTGATTTACAAGTTTACTCGGGAATCAAATACCGAAACTCATGTGTACAAAAATATATGAATATTTTTATGAGCACAATAAATAAATATTCCCGACAATAAAAGTCATGGGAATACAAATGTGCTTGCATACATATTTATAATATATTACACATGAAATATCAAAATGGGAAAAAGTGTGCACACACATATGTGTATATATCTACATACATTTGTATAAGCCACCTTGCATAAATACTCTTATAAATACAAGTTAAGAGGATATGAGTCCAAGAGCTTATACAAATAAATACCACCAATATATATACACATAATTACACACATGAAACAATGAGGGAAATAAAGAAGAGAGAATAAAAAGAGAAAGGAAATTAGAAAAGAGCTCTCGGGCTCATTCTCCTCCTTCTCCCCTTCTGGCCCGCCCCACTGAGCCCCCTTCTCTTCCCTCCTTTCGCTCACGCGGGCGCAGGCCGGCCCGGCTCCAAGCACCGCGAGGCCCGGCGCCATTTCATCCTCTCTCTCCGACGGGTGGAACCCACCACCGTCTCCTTCCCCTCCTGTTTCTCGCAAGACGCCGGCACGACGGCCCCGCGGGCACCGCTCCACCGCACCCGGCCGCATTCTTTGGAGGAGACGCGCGACAGTAGCATCGCTTAGCCTCCCGAGGCGTCGGCAGACACGACACTCGCCCCCCCGTCCACGGCACGGCGGCCTAGGCGTCAACGCCAACAAATAATGTCGGCACAAAGCTCGCCCCCGCCGGAGCTGGTGACGACGATCGGGTCACGTGAGCCCACCGCCCTACCGGCGAAGCCGTCGTGATGAGGCCACGCAGAGCACGGGGCACCGGCTCATCGGCAGACGGCCGCAGCCATGGCCGAGTCCCGCAGCATGCTGGCGGACGTCACTCCCTTACGAGTGACGCCGCGGACCGGGCCCGAAGCGCCGATGACCGCGGCGATGGGACGCCGGCCAACCGCCCACGGCCGAGCACGAGGAACACGCGAAAGCTAGCTTGCACACGCCCGACGCCACTGAAGCCACAGAGGTGCAGGTTTGGTCGAAAAAGATCTCCCGCCGACGTGGCCCGCGCGGGCGAGCCTATAAATACCGGCCACCGAGCGCTCGATCGACCTCACCGCCCTCCACAATCTCCGCGGCAGCCGGAACGTGAGGTGCTCGCCTCCATCCTCTTCCTTCCCCTCTCTCCTCCTCCTCGTGGCGTTCCCATTTCCCCCAAACGGAGCTCCGTCGTCGGCACGGCTAGGTCATGTAGTCCACGCCGCCGTAGTCGTCGTGGGTCAAGATGGTCGGTCGCGAGAACCCTCGTGCCATACTCTCCGGTTCCCTCCTTAATTAGCTAGTTCGATCGGGCATTGTAACGCCGATGCCTCGCGCGCCGCCACGGAGCGCCGCCACCACCGCCGTCGTCGTGGAGGCCCGCCTCCAATGCTGCCCGGGGCCACGTCATCAGGCTCGGGGTGAGGCACGGAGGCCAACGCACCACTCACGGCGAGGTATGGGCCAGAGATGGCCACCCGGTGAAGATCCGGCGAAGCACCGCACCGCATAGGCACGGCGGGCGCCCGGCCGACCGTGGACGTTGCCCTGTTATGGTAACGCCGTCGGGGCGGGAACCAATCGGAACTCGCCCACGTCGCCCTCCCGCCTCCTACAGTTCCGACGCCGTCACATGCCACCTTACCGGTCCCCGACCCGCGTGGCGCCCACACGGCAGCCACGGTGGCGTCGCTAGACCCACGTGTCATCCACGCATATAGAGACAGATCCCTGTGTACACTAAGCTAAATGCTAGATCTACCTGGTTATTGTACACGGTGTTGTAAAAGTAGACTTTCCCGTGTCGAAAAAAATTCCTAGAAAATTTGTAAATTCATTATTTGATTTATAGAATTTTATCATGTAATTAGTTCCAATATTATTACATGATAAAATTATATTATAATATTACCCTAATGATTTAATTAGGGATTAATAATGTAAATTCCATATCTCATGCAATTTAACTCCGTTTTCGTGTGAAACGACTTCCATAATTTATCTAAAATCTAGCTCTATGCATCTAACCCATTATCACCATAATGTTCTATGTTATAGTCAAGCTAGGTTTTTTGCCGATCGCTAAGTAGCTTTTCGACGACCGGATAGGGAGTGTCATCGGATCAAGCGAGAGACGTTCATCGGCGAGTGCCGATCGGTAAGAACATCGGACAAGTCCTTACCCCCCCTTAATCATGACCTTAATATAATGATGAGTTATGACATAATATGATTAATTAAGATCGATGTAACCTAATTAGTAAAGTGAACCCTCCAACAAAAGGTGAGTGGTGATAGTCTACATGGAGGTGGACTAATCACAATCGGGGATGAATCCCGTGGAGAGATGCTCGCCTCACTAAGGACCGGTTCATAGACCTTCTACACCTAGTGAGATATTTCGTACAACCACACGCCGTATATGGGACGGCTTGATTCACACCCCGTTGGGTTGAGGTATAATTGGGATCCAAGGTGGCCAGAGCAGGCAAACGAACTATCGGGAGCAGACGTGGGGAGAGTGGCCCCATGGTCCGGTTGGCGTGGATGCTGAGTGATCTTCCACATAAGTGTTTGGGCGCAGTGGCGCAGTGCTAGAGGCACATAGTGATGATTTGAGATTGAGAGTGGTGTTGACACTATAGGTTGGGTAATTAGGTATGACCTGTAATGCCGTGGGTGATTTGGTATCACCATATTGTCTAGGGTGATGCGTCATCCTTGTGGTGACATGTTATCCTTCCAACCCCTGAGAAGTCGTGGTGAAGATTATACCAATATACCTAGAGTAGCACTCAAGCGGGTACGGATCTCGTTAGGTCTGTCAGAAGCCATGACGGTGGCAGAGGCAACACCTATCGTGTGGGGAAATTTGTACAACATCTGCAGAGTTACTTAAACCTATTCGAATAGCCACGTCCTTGGAATGGGCGAATGTTAGGCAAGAACATCTATGATTAGATATAACTAACCTTTTTGTGATATGTGAAGATGATGGTAAGATGAGATAACCCCCCGGGAACTAGTAAGAGCAGTTTTAGAGACTCGCTAGGACCCAAACCCTTAATTTACCAAACCACCCCCTGGTTTGGACTTTGCCGAATACCTTTGTACTCACCCCCTCTCATTTTTACAAACATCGGCATAGAAGAAGGTAAAGTCACCAAGGTAAAGGATACGCGTACGTAGGAGCCGTAGGACGATCGAGTAGGAGTAAGGCTGAACCCAATTCCTATCCACTATCAAGGTGCCTGTGGAATAAGGAGAGGTGCCCGCACGACATACCAACGCTTCATAGTTGGCTACTCTGACAATCATAACCCAGCTAGGTGTCACTTCGTCACCACTGTAAGATCTCCTATCCTATACATTTCTCGCTCGGTATTATTCATATAACTGATTTCTCACTACTGTGGATCGCTAAATGTATTGGTAGCGTGATCCTGGCGCCAATACGCGTGATTAAAAGTCCCATTAAAAGTGGGGCGTGACAGAGTGGTATCAGAGCCAAGCTTGATATAGGATAAGAAAAATGGGTTAGCACTTATTTCCGGAACGTTACTTAAGAAATTCTACTTATAGACTTATTACCCTAAGTGTACCATTTCGATATCTATATGTTGCTTACATGTCATCGACATAAAAACTCTGTTTTGATGCAATAGATGGAAGGATGGACACGCACAGATGGTTTGACTATTGTGGAGTTTCCACAACTCCTGTGGGAAGTTTTACGAAGCCTAGGGTTTACTCAGAAGCCAGTGTACTACTACCGTGAGTCTGCAATAGGTAGAGTACCACTATGTGATGTGCAGTTACACATCTCGAAGCTTCCATACCATGATGGGCGCAGAATCTTTCCAGAACAGGGAAAAGAACCAGGGGGCGCTTGCCAGAAAGTTGCACAGAAGGCACTTCAAGTATACTGCAAGGAGTTTGAAGCGGTACTTGATCAATCACATGCCAAGTACTACCCAGTCAAGGACACGACCGCAACAATATGGCAGCAGAAACTTTAGGAGTTGAGCCAGCCACCCTCACCAGAAGCCGACTACACCTTGATCTCCACTACCAGATACCTCATAGCACTGGCCAAACTCTCAAAAACACAAGAGGAGGCCACAATAATCTCTGTGTCTATGTGGATAAAGGCGAGAGACAGGGAGCTCGCAAGGCAAAAAGAAGACTGGACAACAAGGATGCCCGGATGGAGACCCTCAAGAAGGAGCTAGAGGAGAAGACCGCCATCATTGAAGCCCAAATGTAAGGAGAATGAAGAGAGTCAACGAAGCTGCATGAGGCCCCGAGAAGCTGAAGAAGAGGAAGAAGCGCAGGGAAGCACTACTGCGAAGACCCGGCAAGAACTCAAGCAAGTCCCTCGTATGCCCCTAGTGATATGCAAGAGTACCGAAGCAGATCCCACCGATCCACCGTTATGTGCATGATGAGTCCAAAATAAGTAGCATTGCCTTAAGTTAGTAAACCGCAGTAGCATGTTGACTTAGCTATGGACCCTGTTGCTAGATTTCTAGTAACATTAGTAGTTGTTCTTAGCTCTAGTGGTAACTTATGAGTCCAGCCTTAGTAGTTGCGAAGTCGTACAATAATCGTCATGACAGTCACCATGGGTGATGTAACCCTATATCATCTGTGAACCTGATCCGTGATGTAATATATTGTACGCTTGTTTGTTTAAATCATGTTGTGTTCCAATCTTTCAAACCTATGGGAAATTTTCTCTATTATTTTCGTATCATGGAAAATAATGGAAGAAAAGAGCCGATAGGATCTGTGAGCGTTATGGAAAATTCTCGTGTCACGAGTAATAAAGACGAGTTCCACCTAAACTTAATTTGCCGTGACATACCTTTTCATACGTTTCACACAGGTAAGTTTGTATTGTGTTTCGACACCCGTGTTACTAGGATACCCCAAAAATCTATCCCTATCGAAAATGCTTGCTTCCCCTCTAATCCTTAGTTAGATAGACCCATATCGTACCTTGTGCTTATCCCTCCCAGTCTATTCTAGTCCAAGTAGATTAGGAGATTACCCCCGCAGAGACATGACGACAACCAAGGACTCCACGATCAGAGCCGTTGAACCACACCGGTGTTCCCTCTACAGCCGTCGCACGCCGTCGCTCAGTGACACTATACCGACGACCGTGTAACATTGCAGACAAGCTGTCGCCTCACGCCTAAAGTTACTGAGACTGCTGTACCATTGACCCCAAACCAAGACCCGAGGAGCCGCACGAGACACATCGCACAGAGGCAACCAAAGTGCCATTACGTACAAGATGAAGTCGAAGGCGAGAGAGATTTCAGATCCATGAAGATCAATTAAGCCAAATAAGGGCATAAGGACCTCGGAAATGCGAATTAATGCTAAAGACTAGCATGTGACACGCGCAGACAACGACAATGCCATAGGCCCCACAGCATGGGAAACCCCACCAGTAAAGGCCACCGGCCACACACTCTCCAATGCCAGACCACTGTCGAGAGGTCAATGCAAACAGGAGACTCACTCCCGTTCCTTCTCCCACACACCTGAACCACCGCACCAGCCATCCAAGCTTAGCCGTTAAGCTTCCACCCTCCAACCACTATAAAACGGACACCACCATCACCGTTACTCTCAACCCACTCCAACCATTTCATTGCTATCCTCCAACTACTCCCCTCACCACAGAACCCTTACCCTCCACCCACAAGACCTTCCACCACACCCACCAAGATGGCAAGAACTGGGTACACAACCAGTGCCTCAACACCCCCGGATTTCCCCAACTCCTCTACACCACCATGCAACACCTTGGCATCTCCGAGCGCCCCGAGTATGAAGGCCGCGAGTACACGGAGTACGGCACCCTGCGCTGCGAAGTCACCATCTACATCGCCAAAAGCCGAGACCACCCCGACGTCACCAACGAGTGGAACGTGACCGAGATCGGTTTCCGCTTCCCCGACACCTACCAAGCCGTCGCCCGCCAAGCCCTTCGGCGCCTTTGCCACAACTACATAGAAGCCATCACCCGCACCCCCATGAAGTACTTCCTGCCTGAGAACAAGAATGACCCCGCCTGGATCGCTCGCATGAGGGCCATAGTAGGCCCGCAGATTAGCCCCGTCATCGAAACCGGGCGGCCTACCGGCTCCTCCCCTCGATGAGCACTACGACAAGCGAGCCGCCGTCCGCGGGCCGGATCCGCCGTGCCGGCGGGGAGAGATTCATCCGGTCTCTCCCCGATGAGACTCGCCCACGCCCAGGAGCAAGTCGCCATAGCTGCACGCCTAGAAACCGCGCTCGCCGAGACGCTGAAGGCTACCCGAGAGCGCCACGCCCAAGAGCTGACGGCAGCCTACCGCGTCACCAGATCCAGACGCAGAGCGTTCGCCATGATGGGGACGGAGCCCACCATCCAAGAAGGGATCCCCATCCACCTCCCGAGAAGCAAGGGAACACCACCGTACCGCCGACACCGCCCGGTAACCCCGACCAACCCTTGGTCTCAACGGATCCTTCCTCTCACTCGGCCTCCCAGCAACAGGAGAAGACGACCTCCGCTCCGTGACCGTCGACGGACCTACGGCATCGCCGCCCCAGGTCATCAACATCGACGAAGTCGACTAGCTGCTCCCTAGAGAGGTGTATACGTACTCTGTTCAAAAAAAAAAAAAAAATGAGAAATGAAAGGAAAAAGATTAAAAAGAGTTGCTCAAGGGGAAAGGCACCAACAGAGAAATCTACGGGCATCTGAAAAGAGAAGCCACGGAGCAAATAAATAGAAGTAAAACTCTTCTAAGTGGGGTAGATCCAGATCCAAAGGAAGAAGAGAAACATAAAAACGGGCTGATATAAGCAGATAATGAGACAACGGAAAACTTAGGGTTACCCGACGAGAAGTGGTCACCGAAGTTTACGTTGATTGTTGCCCAAAAGAACCAAGGCAACGATTCCGACCGAAAAGGGGCACCAATGCAGAAGACAACTCCAAGCCACAGAAGATGGAAAATTTACCCTCACCTTAGAGGAATGAATCCTCTAAGAGGGGTAGTCGAGAAAGAAGATTTGAAGATTCGAAGACCACGAAGACGAAGACGCAAGATCATGGAAAATGGGGTAACAGCAAAAGTAATCATTGGCTAAAGGCATACCCTCCACACTATCGTGCCGCCCTAGGAATAGAGTAGCACGATAATAGTAGAGGCTTTGTAAAGACAAAGACTGTAAGCAATGGAAAGTTTTCCCTCCCTCTCCTATCTTCTTTCCCGTAAAGACCTTAATTAGGACCTTCACTCGTAGACTAGGAATCTCGGGGACGAGATTCATCTAAGTGGGGGTAGATTTTTAACACCCGTGTTTTTGCATCATTTTAAAAACCACTAAAAATTTGAACTCGAATTACAACTAAAACTTGATTTATTTCCCCGCTAAACCAACACCCTGTTTTGAAAACCCGCATTTCAAACTCCCACCATATAGAAAATAGGAAATCTTGTTTGTTGCATGAAGAACTTTATGGTGACCCAAGGTGCAAGGTAAGCCCTAGATTTAAATTATGGAAATATATCGCATGAGAATTGATTTACAAGTTTACTCTCGGGAATCAAATACCGAAACTCATGTGTACAAAAATATATGAATATTTTTATGAGCACAATAAATAAATATTCCGACAATAAAAGTCATGGGAATGCAAATGTGCTTGCATACATATTTATAATATATTACACATGAAATATCAAAATGGGGAAAAAGTGTGCACACACATGTGTATATATCTACATACATTTGTATAAGCTACCTTGCATAAATACTCTTATAAATACAAGTTAAGAGGATATGAGTCCAAGAGCTTATACAAATAAATACCACCAATATATATACACATAATTACACACATGAAATAATGAGGGAAATAAAGAAGAGAGAATAAAAGAGAAAGGAAATTAGAAAAGAGCTCGGGCTCATTCTCCTCCTTCTCCCCTTACGGCCCGCCCACTCGAGCCCCCTTCTCTTCCCTCCTTTCGCTCACGCTGAAAAAGCCGCCGGCCCGGCCTAGCCAAAGACCGCGCGAGGCCCGGCGCCATTTCATCCTCTCTCTCCGACGGGTGGAACCCACCACCGTCTCCTTCCCTCCCCTGTTTCTTGCGCACGCCGGCACGACGGCCCGCGGCACCGCTCCACCGCACCCGGCCGCGCTGGCCTGAGGAGAGCGCGCGGGGAGCATCGCCGGCCGAGGCGTCGGCACATGACACTCGCCCCCGTCCACGTACGCGGCGGCGGCAACGCCAACAGCCCGGAATGTCGGCACAAAGCTCGTCCCGCCGGAGCTGGTGGACGACGGCCGGGTCCTGATGAGCCCACGCGCCCTACCGGGCGGCCGGCCGGATGAGGCCACGCGTGCATGTGGCACTAGCTCATCGATAGCTGGGCGGTAGCCATGGCGGAGTTCACGCGCACAGATGGCGGGACGCCGCCCCCCACCGGGCGCGCCCAAGGACTGGGCTCAAGCGCCCGATGCGCCCGGCGATGGGACGCCTCGGCCAACCGCCACGGCGAGCACGAGGAACACGCGAAAGCCAACTTGCACACCCCGACACCAGGTGGAAGCCACGAGAGGTGCTGGTTTGGTCGGAAAAGATCTCCCGACGACGAGCCCCGCGGCGAGCCTATAAATACCGGCCACCGGCGCCGATCGACCTCACCGCCCCTCCACAATCTCCGCGGCACCGGGAACGTGAGGTGCTCGCCTCCATCCTCTTCCTTCCCCTCTCCTCCTCGCGGCGTTCCCATTTCCCCCAAACGGAGCTCCAGCGCCGGCAAGACGGCTAGGTCATGTCGCCCACGCCGTCGTAGTCGTCGTGGGTCAAGATGGTCGGTCAACGGAGAACCCTCGTGCCATACTCTCAGGTTTCCCCTCCTTAGCTAGTTCGACGGGCACGGTAACGCCGATGCCTCGAAGCGCCGCCGCACCCGCCGTCGTCGTGGAGGCTCCTCCAATTAATGTTGCCCGGGGCCACGTCATCAGGCTCGGGGTGAGGCCTGGAGGCCAACGCACCACTCACGGCGAGGTATGGGCCAGAGATGGCCACTCCGGCGAAGATCCGGCGAAGCACTACCGCACAGGCGTGGCGGACGGGGCCGACCGTGACGCCGCCCGTTATGGTAACGCCGTCGGCACGGGAACCAATCGGAACTCGCCACGTCGCCTCCCCGTCTCCTATAGTTCCGACCCCGTCACATCCCACCTAACCCGGTCCCATGACCCACGTGGCGCCCACCGGTAGCCACGGTGGCGTCACGGACCCACGTGTCATCCACGCATATAGAGACGATCCTGTGTACACTAAGCTAAATGCTAGATCTACCCGGTTATTGTACACGGTGTTGTAAAAGTAGACTTTCCCGTGTCGAAAAATTTTTAAAATTTGTAAATTCATTATTTGATTTATATTATTTTATCATGTAATTAGTTCCAATATTATTACATGATAAAATTATATTATAATATTACCCTAATGATTTAATTAGGGATTAATATTCTAAATTCCATATCTCATGCAATTTAACTCCGTTTTCGCGTGAAACGACTTCCATAATTTATCTAAAATCTAGCTCTATGCATCTAACCCATTATCACCATAATGTTCTATGTTATAGTCAAGCTAGGTTTTTGCCGATCGCTAAGTAGCTTTTCGAGGACCCGGATAGGGAGTGTCATCCGGATCAAGCGAGTGACGTTCATCGACAGTGCCGATCAGTAAGAACATCCCAGGCAAGTCCTTACCCCCCCCCCTTCCCCTTAATCATGACCTTAATATAATGATGAGTTATGACATAATATGATTAATTAAGATCGATGTAACCTAATTAGTAAAGTGAACCCTCCAACAAAAAGGTGAGTGGTGATAGTCTACATGGAGGTGGACTAATCACAATCGGGGATGAATCCCGCGGAGAGATGCTCGCCTCCCTAAGGACCGGTTCATAGACCTTCTACACCTAGTGAGATATTTCGTACAGCCACACGCCGTATATGGGACGGCTTGATTCACACCCCGTTGGGTTGAGGTATAATTGAGATCCAAGGTGGCCGGAGCAGGCAAATGAACTATCGGGAGCAGACGTGGGGAGAGTGGCCCCATGGTCCGGTTGGCGTGGATGCTGAGTGATCTTCCACGTAAGTGTTTGGGCGCAGTGGCGCAGTGCTAGAGGCACATAGTGATGATTTGAGATTGAGAGTGGTGTTGACAGTATAGGTTGGGTAATTAGGTATTACCTGTAATGCCGTGGGTGATTTGGTATCACCATATTGTCTAGGGTGATGTGTCATCCTTGTGGTGACGTGTTATCCTTCCAACCCCTGAGAAGTCATGGTGAAGATTATACCAATATACCTAGAGTAGCACTCAAGCGGGTATGGATCTCGTTAGGTCTGTCAAAAGCCATGACGGTGGCAGAGGCAACACCTATCGTGTGGAGAAATTTGTACAACCTCTGCAGAGTTACTTAAACCTTTTCGAATAGCCACGTCCTTGGAATGGGCGAATGCTAGGCAAGAACATCTATGATTAGATATAACTAACCTTTTGTGATATGTGAAGATGATGGTAAGATGAGATAACCCCGGGAACTAGTAAGAGCAGTTTTAGAGACTCTGCTAGGACCCAAACCCTTAATTTACCAAACCACCCCTGGTTTGGACTTGCTGAGTACCTTTGTACTCACCCCTCTGTTTTTACAGACATCGGCACAGAAGAAGGTAAAGTCGCCAAGGTAAAGGATACGCGTACGTAGGAGCCGTAGGACGATCGAGTAGGAGTAAGGCTGAACCCAATTCCTATCCACTATCAAGGTGCCTATGGAATAAGGAGAGGTGCCCAGACGACATACTAACGCTTCATAGTTGGCTACTCTGACATTCATAACCCAGCTAGGTGTCACTTCGTCACCACTGTAAGATCTCCTATCCTATACATTTCTCCCTCGGTATTATTCATATAACTGATTTCTCACTACTGTGGATCGCTAAACGTATTGGTAGCGTGATCCTGGCGCCAATACGCGTGATTAAAAGTCCCATTAAAAGTGGGGCGTGACATCTGGGATGGCCACTGCTCGTGATGAACGGGAAGGAGAAGGAGACGACAGAGGGCGCGACATCGTCTGTGTGGGTCGAATGAGTCAGTCCAATTCGGAGGAACAATGAGAACCCACATCTGAGGGGAATATGAAAACTCGGGCCAATCCTCTCCTAGTAACACCCCCTCCCACACACACACACAATCCGAACACGGTCCATCCGAGTCCAACCAACACTCAACCCTCAAACCAAACAAAAGCACCCTTTGTACCACTCAAATGAGGGCGCGCGCCCAGGGTATCTATTTCCATCAGGTAGAAAAGGGGTAAGGAAAAAAATGAAGGAGGGAGGGAGGATGCGGCAACCTCTATTTACCGCCTCTTGCTGCCATTGGAGAGGAGGTGGAAGGTGGGAGATGGAGCGGTGAACCCCATGTCGCCATGGGGATGGGGACAGGGCTAGCTAGTTGTGTCTTTGAAGAGGTGTAACTCAGAACCGTGTTTCCGTGAGTAAACCTAACCGACATACCTATAGCCTAGTTTGATCCTTCTAGGAGTCCCCGGGTCAAGGCGAGAAAAGCTTGGCGCCCGCGCCGCTCTCCCAGGGGAGACTCGGGCGGCGCCGAAACCATAGCCTCCCGGGCCCCTGCCTCCGTCCTCCCCGCAGCTCGGCCGCCGCCGGAGCTCGCCGCCGGAGTTCCGGTGGAGGACAAGGACGGTGGCGGTCCCTGGCGTTCCTTGCCTCTCCCTCTCCCGGTAGAAGGCATGGAGTCTCGCGCCGTCGTCCATCTCGGGGTGGTTGTGGCCGATAATTCACGGTGTTGGTGGCTCGGGCGCGGATCCGGCATCGTGATAGTTGGATCCGGCCTTCTCGGTCCGAACTCTGGCGCCCTGCGGTGGCCGGTCGGCGGTGGCGGCCTTCTTGGTGGGCGGCGACGTGCGGATCTAGCTTCCCCTTGGCCGATCCAGGTCTCCCGCCGCCGTGGGAGGTGGCCGGCTAGGGGCGGCGGTGTGTGGCGAACAGGTGCGCTGGGAGTTGTGTGCTTAACGGTGGTGGTGTTCCCCGTGGCGGCCGCCGGCGATGGCGACGTGAGTTGTGGTGGTGGAGGAGGTGCAGTGAGCGTGGTGGGGATGCCGGGCGTCGGTGGCTGGTGGTGGAGTGGCTGTTGTGTTGGTAGAGTAGCGGTGGCGGGTCGGCATGACTGCGGCGCGTAGACGGCGGTGACACAGGGCCGTGGATGTGCCGGGCGTGGACCTGCGTGGGGACGGTGGCGTGTGACGGTGGCGGCGGTCCGCAAGGTGTGGGGCGCGGCGATCGAGGCCGTGGGAGGCCCCGTGTGGGGGCGCCGAGAGGCTGACCGTTCTCAGCCATGGTGGTCGGGAGGCGGTGCCGCCAGACCTAGCGCGGCGGGCGGTGGGGGCGGCGAAGTCGGTGGTGCTCCCCCTCTTCTTCCTTGTCGGTTGCGGGTACGACATTGCCTCGTGGCGGGCTGGGTGGCCGTGTATGTTCTCACGGTGTCATGGTGGCATTGTGGTGATGTACCGTCCATCTCCTCTACGGGGAGTTGCGGAGGTGGTGGGGAGCTGGTGTTGCTTGTCCGTGAGCGTGTTAAAGGTGCAAGTCGACCGGGCGAAAGCCTTCACCGACTTTACCGGTGGTAATGGTGGCGGCGTGCTTTGTGCGTCGGTCTTCCCGTTGGGGACACCATTATGGGGCATCGTGCCCTGAAGCATGGAGTCTCGGGGTGAAAATCCGGTCCAGTTTTCTGGACGAGCGGCGATGGCGGGCCGTCGCGTCCTCCTTGGAGGCGCCGCTTCTCGAGACTCATCTCAGCTTGTGGCAGTGTGGGAGGTGGACTGGTTGGCCCGGGCTCAGCGGCATAGGAAGTGTGCCTTGGTCTTGGTGTTGGCGGCAAGGTGCAGAGGGTCCATGGGTGCTGGAGGTCTTAAGCTGGTGCGCGTGGTGCTGTGGTGATCTCGGTGATGGCTGGGCGGAAGTGGTGCTCTCTGAGCGGTTTCAGATATCTGAATCCTGGGTAGTGGATTAGTGGAGTGTGAGGTGGTGGATGAGGCGAGGCCCCCATGCAGAGTAGCCAGGATCAGTGGTTTTCATTGGTGCCGTGACGAGTTTATCCTGCTGATGCAACGCTGGAGCAGGGGGATCGACGATCATGCGTGTGCGGCTTGGGGCGATGGTCCCGTGTTGGAGGAGTGATGGTAGACGATCGGGCTTGCAGCGGGCTGCGACGAGTGGCACAACGTTGGTAACGACGGCGCAGATTTCGATGGCCTGCTTTCGACTCCTCTCCTAGGTGGTGGTGGTGTAGTTTTGTGTTGTGTGCGTTGTGTCGATGTCCCAATCCGACCGGTAGTCGTGGATGGAGGCTCGTGTTGATGATCCAATCCAACCGAGCGAGCATCATGTTTATTTTCTCCCATCCGATTTGTGTGGTTGTTACAAGTGGTAGAGGTGGAGTGGAACAATCCCCTAAGTTGAGTTGAGTGGACGCTAGTTGTGGCACGAGTTGAGTTGACCTGGTACGTGGGTGTGCAGGTGGAGTAGGTACCCTCCTCTATTATATGGTTTTTCTGGCCTGGTTTCCAATAAAAAAACTGGGCTGACACTTGCCTTTTTTTCTTTATTTGTCTAATAAAAATCACGTCAAAGCTTTTGTTGTCCTTTCTAAAAAAAATGGAGTCCTGGTCATAGTACGAAATACATATATCTGGGTTTGAGGTGGTCAAGATTATTATACCCGTACGCTCCATCCGTAGATGGCTTCTACACCAAATACTGGAAAATACTCGTGGCCTGCCGGCCTATCAGATACTGATTTCGTATATATAAAGGGCAACTGAACAACGTACCTTCTTATTTGTTGTGTTGACAGATTGACGATGAAGCAGTGCTTTGCATTTGAGACGGTGATAATCAATTGCATCCAGGATGTCTTCAGCATCGTAGAAAGCAGACTTGAGTTCCTTGGCCCATCGTTCCAACGACTCCGCCTTCTCACCACCAGGAGGCACCGCCTCTGCTGCCTCAAGCATCAGCTTCAGAAGTCCAAACTTCTTCTCCAGATTCTGGAGATTCTTAGCGGACGAGCCAACGACATCGAGGTAGTCCAAGCCTTTGTTGACAAGCTTGGAGATGATTGGCGAGACGACCCAACCTAGGATCGAGATGCCCCACCCTACGGCGCTGGCAAGCGTCACCGGATCCGGCATGCTTTTGGGAGCTCCCTCAGATGTGGAAGGAGAATGTAGAGCTAAGCTCGCTTTTGGAAAAAAAAAAAGAGACGTGAAGAACAGAAGAAGGATATAGCTAGGTGGCAAGGCACAAGAGCAGGTTTCCTTGCATCCACGCACACGACTGACTTATCTTCCAACGGGTGAAGTAAATAGACCAAGTCTTAGTCCACATACTCAACTATCAATTGTTTCACTAATCGACGAACTAGGAGCTGGTACTGGACGGAACAAAGACGGAATAATCTTCTCTCGCGTCACTTGTTCCCTCTGGGGTATCTTTCAAGTACCTGCCAGCGAGTACATAATACTGGAGCACAATATACTCTGATGATCGAACGGAATTGAAAACCCAATGCAGCATTACATAATATAAGCTCTTTGGAAAAGAACATTCAGAAAAAAAAAATGGCAAGCAGTTGCACTCTGGGCTAGGTAACAGAAACTGCGACCAATTCAACTACATTCCAACTACATGGGCACATGCTTTCTGCAGCGTTTATCCAAATAAGTTGATAAAACTAAGACGCTCTGCAGAAAAGCAGCGTTTGTTGACCGTGCTCTGTTTCGGTTCTCATGAAGCTCTCTCCTTCTTTCTTGCACACACGGATAGGGCAAACACGTAAACGGCCGCAGTACAGCACCAATGGAATAAAAACCAAGCACCAAGGGATTAATAGAGTTTTCCCAAAGTGATCGGCCACAAGTTATTGTGGCCCTTACGTTTATAACACTGTACTAAATAACAAGGTGAAGAAAACCTGATGCATCACTTCCAAATTCAAGTTGTTATCAGGAACGCAGGAATAGAAAAACACAGAGATGTAATGGATTGAAAACGCAGGAACTCCAAAGTTTCAGAATATAATCGATTGTCATATACGCGGTTCCAAAACAAGGTTTTATCTGAACAACACAATCAGTCTGAAGTCTGAACGCATGCTATCTAGTAGGAGAGCAAATTGTTACCAACGGCAGTGCACCATGAAGAAAGCGATAACTTTGCATATGACATGACCTTCTATCTTCTGACATCCAACCTGATACTGATAACATTCCCAGATACTCTACGAGCCGCCAAGTTCACAAATGTTGATCAGACGGACATGGACCAACCACCAAAACTCTCCTCGTTAGGCATTATTAAGCTTAAAGCTATATCTAAACAAGGGAAAGAAAACCTGCCACATCATTTCCAGATTCAATTTAATATCAAGGCCACACTTGGTCATAAAATAGATATTGATCCCAAGCTGTAATTTTTCAACATGGTACCTGCACATAAAAGAACAGAGATGCCGTTACAATCAGTCTGAAGGAGAACCGCCTCCAAAAGTGGTAGTAATATTTACGAGGATTAAATTATCGAGTACTGTTTCATAATATTGTATACTCATATGATCATGTCAAGACTCGTAGAGAAAAATGAATTGCTTTGAAAATGTAGTAATGTTTAAGTTCTACCAAACTGAAACTTCGAGGAATTTCTCATGTAACTCAAGAATGTCCCCCAAGGCTGTCAAGATTGTGAGACCACTGATGTAAGAACTTTTATCATGGCAGTGTGCTTGTATTAGTAACTACTACAGCCACAACCACACGATGACCACAAGCCTGGGAGAAAAGGCAACTGAGGGGTAAAAGTAACCAAAGTCACGCCAGTAACCTACCTAACACTAACTATCTGGGTTCAAAGTAGGTCAAATATTGAGACGGGACTAATCGAGCAGCGTGCATGTATGTGTGAGTATGTATATGTAGAATGAATTGAGTAGGGAGGTGTGGAGAAAATTGTAATTTGAACCTACTCCTAAATCACCAATCCTATTGTGATCTCTATCCCGCCTGCTTGCTTCAGCTTTTCCTACAGCTGCTGCTGCGTGAGTTCTTGTATGTATAAACAGTAGCTGCTGAGATGGCTTGCTGCAGCAGCAACCACAGTGGTGTTATAGCAAGCACAACCAAACAAACCCGATTTTATTTAACAATCTGACACACAGTTCTCCAGTGTTTTAAGTTTTAACTGACTCTTTGTCGTTCTGTCCAACCCTATTTGATTTAATCTGACAAATGAAGGGAAAATTATCAGCTACTGTGAGGGCATTATGTAAGCAATAACAGGTAACAAATAAACAGTTACTGCTTGTATCGCTCAGATGACAATTGCATCCAATTTATTTATAGCTCTCAGAAAATGCCAATCCAAAATTACCAAATACGTGATGAATGCTTAAATGTTGAGCAACTAAGATTTTAGAAACAAATAATAGTTGACATATACAAGAATGTCATTATATCCCATTATCATCACAGAACAGTAGTAATAGTTAGAAACATGATTCATACTTATAAGTAAAAGACATATCATGCATAATCATTTTTTAACTGAACTTATTTTACACCATATAGTTGGATAAATTAAAATGCACAAAAACATGCAGTACAAGTGGGTGTTAAATGTTAATCCTAACACGTTATCCTGATAAAGGTTAAAAATAGGTTCATTTTATTTCTGGTGAGATTGAACTCATTACTAAAAGAAATTAAGCAAGGCTATTCAATATGTGGCAATGTCTTCATTATTTCACTAGGTAAGGATAGAGCAAGTCAAGGTTCAAGATTTTAGCCTCACATAGTCATAGCAAGACTCATATAGAGAAAATGAATAATTTGAAAACAATGCAATGAACTCTAGGTTAAGAACACAAAAGGACTTGCAGTATTCATCGAACAATTCATGCAATTACCTTGAGCATATCGATTCTTGAATGGATGGATACACCGACCGGTAACAGTGCTTGTTTTCAAGATCTTTTCAAAAATCATTGACTCAAGATCAACCATGAAGACGCCTCTATTTGTTGACACAAACATCACATTATCATCCCCCGCAATCCAAATTACTCTTTCATTTCCACATGATGTCAACGAAAAGAAGCTTTTCCAGTTCAATTGTTCCACCATGCATCCATCGAGCAACACCGTCGAGTGATCAGGTGACATCTGCCACAATCAAAGTTGAGCTTTGAGTTTGTCCGACATGACTATTAAGCTAAGGCCACCACTCTTTGCTAGGGTACACAAGAAGATGCCCAATGATCTTCTTCAACTGGTGGCCCTTGTATCACATCTAGGTCCTGGCTTTCCAGATCAAAGTGAAGGATCTGAACCTGATTGCCAAACAGAATCCAGTAAAGGGTATTCCCAACCAGGACATTTCCATAGCCAACACCGGACAATGGCTCGATTTCGTGGAGACGACATCGCCCCACACACCAGTATCCGACGCAGTAAATGTAGACATGTGCAATGTTATGGTGGACTTCCTTCCACGCCCAGAGCAAACTTAAATGGACCCTTGTCGCCGGAGACACCGATCACCGCCCCTTTCATATACGACCCATTCGGTTCCGGACGGGGATCCACAAACCGTGAGATGTCCAGGTAATGGGCCTCGCCTATGACGGGGTTCCACACCAGGAACTGGCGAATGCCTTGGGTAGATTGACCCCTGTGGGCTAGGACCACGCGCTCATGGCGGCAGCCCTGGACTTCCCCGGCGTAGCTCTCAAAGACGCGCGCAGCACGCAAACGGAGAAGCGCTCGGGCAAGGTAGGGGTACCGCGGATCCAAGACGAAGCTGAAGGAGATATCGCCGCTGATGCCGAAGAAGATGCCGAGGGGTCTCAGTGTTGAGCACAGAAGCGGCAGACGAAGGTGGGGTCGGTGACGGCAGGCGCCCAGCGGGTGCGACGAGGGACGCGTGGGGCAGCGAGGACGGAAGGGGGGGCAGGCAGAGGAGGATCTCGAAGAGGAGGTCGTCGACGCCCATTGGGGAAGCCGACCACGGCGACGGTCCCGTGAGCTGGCGGCGTGTCACTTGCGAAGGCCGAAGATCGACGGGGCGGGGGTTTCGGATAGGAGGCCTTGGTCGTCCATGGACATGGAAGGACACCAACGGGCAAGGAAAGCGACGGCTGGTGACGGGCTGAGACTAACCCTGTTGGGTCCTGGACCTCGAGTCGACTTGATTCCCTGTAGTTATCAAATCCTTCTCTAGGCTTGGGCTGGTCTGGGCTGAAAATATATTATGGACTGGGCTTAATCTGTGTCTCTGTTATTGCTTGTGTGCAAAACTTTTTGAAAACGTTGACCAAACGTCTTGCGTGGCGCTTGTTGACCAATAGGACCTTAGTTCCTCCTTGAACTTTGTCTTCTTTTTTTCTTTTTTCATTTTTTTTGCGGGGTCTCCTTGAACTTTGTCTTGAAACCTCGATTCCACCCAATCTGGGTGTGTTTTAGTTGGTGAAATATTTTGGATTGGGGTACCATAGCACTTTTTGTTTGTATTTGGTAATTATTGTCCAACTATGGACTAACTAGGCTTAAAAGATTCGTCTCGTACTTTTCAGTCAAATGTGCAATCAGTTTTTTATTTACCTACATTTAATGCTCCAAAAATGCGTTAAAAGATTTGATGTGACCGAAAACTGTAGCACTTTTTTGGGTTACTGTTGTAGCAACTAGTTTGTCACAAAACCATGTTCTCGCCTATCACTGCTACAGGATAGAGGTCTATCCCCGGTTCACCATGGGCATTTGTCCCGTTCACGTAACCGGGGTTACGGTCCCGGGACTAAACATTGCAACTGTAGCACTAGAACAGGGGATAAACCTAAGGGTTTGTCCCGGTTCTACACTACACCCGGGACAATAATGGGGGCGGGTCTGCATTTTGGATGCCACGTGGGGGAGACCATTAGTCCCGGTTGTAGACACCACCCGGGACAAAAAGAGGGGGTTTTTGCATATTGTACCAGCCACGTGGTCATCTCATTTTGTCCCGGTTGTTGTCTAGAACCGGGACAAACAATAGGGGCCTTTTTTTTTTTTCTTTTGCTGCTCTTTTTTGGTTGTTCATTCATTTTCTTTTTAAAATTAAATTGGTTTTCGAATTCGACTCTACGATGCCAATGACATGTATACGCCGCGATTAAAAAAGTTTCAAATGGATCGATGCATACACAAATAACATATATTACTCAAGTCCACAAATATATTAGTCTCGATTACATATATTAGTCTCTATTACATAACTCAAGTCCACAAATATATCAGCTCAATTACATAAGGTGTCATCACTACATCTTTGGTACCCATTTGTCTTCGGGGATAATATTCATCAATATTTGCTCGCCTTCCATGTTGTTGATGTCATTGCCTCTCGGGTCAGCCATCTACACCTGAAAAACAAAAACTAAAATTGTAAGACGTTTGACATTTTCCCCTAACATTGTGGGAAACATGGTTTTGATTTTTTTTAACATAGAAATTCACCTGAAATTGCTGCTGGACTCACGCACAAATGAAATTGCTGCTGGACTCGAAGCACAAAGCCGAGGAAAACTACTGATGCATTTCGTCAAACACCGTGAGCGCAAAAAAAAAAAAAAAAACTGACTGAAACTTAGTTCTCGGAACCTGGAAATTGCACACACGCACCAAATCTAACTGACCTGCACAAGAACCAATTTAGTGGCTCGATGGCCAACTTCACGTCAGAGGAAAAAATCAACCTTTTGTTAGAGTAGAAGCCGAGCTTGGTGCAGGGGTGGACAACGTCGCCGGCTTGACCTGCTGCTGCCGAGCTGCTCTGTTCCTCTTGGCCAGGGGACGTGCATCAAGCAGAAAGAGCTGCTCGTGCTCCAAGGAAGACCGCTGGGGCGCTGCTACTTGAGCTGCTGCTGTGCCGCTCTGCTGCAAATCGGCCAGGCCGAGCACAGCAAGCTGCACACACCTCCGGGCGCTGGGCGGCTCGGCGCAGCGGACAGCGGCTCACCGGGCGAGGACGAAGTTGGGCGGCCGGGGACGAGGCGGACCAGCGCGGGCGACGAGGCGATGGGGACGAACTCGATGCGGCGCGGTGGAGAAGAAGATCTGGATCGGGCCGGCCTTTCATATACCCTCAACTTTGTCCCGGTTCTGGCCTATCACCAGGAGAAACATCCCCTTTCTCCCAGATGTAGTCTACAATCGGGATTAAATGTTGGAACCTTTTAGCTCTGGGTCTTGAGTACACCGGGACTAAAGGTAATTTTGGCGCTGGCATGCGCGGGACAGTGAAAATTTTGGGCCTTTAGTCTCGGGCCTCAAGGACAACGGGACTAAAGGTACTGAATTTTATTTCTCGCCTCGCCCAAGCCTATTTTAACTTTTTCTTTATACATTCTATTTATATATATAGTAAATATTTGCTAATTATGCAGTAAATTAGTAAATGAGCAAAATTTTTTGAAAATTGTATGTTACATTTTGTTTTCCATTAATGCACTAATGAAAAATATGTATTTTATAGTTTCATGTATTTTTATGTACATACCGAACATAATACAAATGCATAATCACAATTTCGTTAATGCAAAAATATTGTATTTATTCTAAATTATTAAAGTTATTTGTTTTCGACAGGAAATATATTTTCACATCTTTTAAACGTTGATCTTTCGGTTCTTCATCATCCATGATCTAAATACGAGACAATAGATAATCACTTTGCGCGGTAATTAAAATAATTAGAGAAAAGTACCAAACAATTACGTAAAAATTCTCAAACTTGGCGGTGCCTTCACACATGCCATGTAGACGCCTCGAGAAAAAGTTTGAGGCCGATAGCACACCGGAAAGCGCACCGGCCACACAACCATGAGAAACTTAAGTGTAAGGATAAGGTTCGTGAAAGGTTGAGTATGCCACCGTGAAGCACGTCTGCTCCGCCTAACTCCAAACTTCCTCAAATTTTTTTGTGGTCATTTACACCCAAAATATGGCCCCACAAAAAATCCTAGGTTTTTTTTAATCTATTTTTAGATTTATTTGTATTTTTCTACGTGCCGCGCGGCGACCAAATATGGTGAATTACACTTTGAAAACAAAATAACTCCGCACCGGCCTCCACAAGTTTTGCCTCCTAGGGCACAAGAGACCTTGCAAAGCAAAGTTTGGCACCGTTTCGGGTCTTTTCGGGGGTGGTCGCAGTTCAACGTACATTTTCCGGGAGAAGTCATGCAGTAATTAAAATAATTAGAGAAAAGTACCAAACAAATACAGAAAATTCTCAAACTTGGCGGTGCCTTCGCACATACCATGTAGACGCCTCAGAAAAAGTTTGAGGCCGATAACACACTAGAAAGTGCACCGGCCACACAACCATGAGAAACCTAAGTGTGAGGATAGGGTTCGTGAAAGGTTGAGTATACCATTGTGAAGCACGCCCGCTCCGCCTAACTCCAAACTTCGTAAAATTTTTTTGGTCATTTAGACCAAAAAATATGGCCCCACGCAAAAATCCTAGGTTTTTAAGCCATTTTTGGATTTATTGTATTTTTCTACGTGCCGCGTGCGACCAAATATGGTGAATTACACTTTGAAAACAAAATAATTCCGCAAGACCGGCCTCCACAAGTTTTGCCTCCTAGGGCATAAGAGACCTTGCGACAAAGTTTGGCACCGTTTCGGATCTTTTCGGGGGTGGTCGCAGTTCAACGTACATTTATCGAGAAGTCGCACGGTAATTAAAATAATTAGAGAAAAGTACCAAACAATTACAGAAAATTCTCAAACTTGGCGGTGCCTTCACACATGCCATGTAGACGCCTCAGAAAAAGTTTGAGGCCGATAGCACACTGGAAAGCGCACCGGCCACACAACCATGAGAAACCTAAGTGTTAGGGCAGGTCCATATACCACTTTGTGAAGCACGCTCGCTCCGCCTATGTCCAAACTTCCTCAAATTTGTATGGTGGTCAATTACACCCAAAATATGGCCCCACGCAAAATCCTAGGATTTTTGAGCCATTTTTCGAATTATCAGATTTTTTTTTACGTGTCGCATGCGACCAAATATTATTAGTTTATTCTAAATTTATTGAATCAAACTCAAATTTTAACACTTACAATTAGTTTAAAGAATGACACAAGCGTGTATTAGAGTTAAACACGAAGCTAATAGAACTAGAATGAATCGAATCGGATTTAAAACACAATAGTTATAAGCATTATAATCGGAATGGCAAATATGTAATTAAGGGAAAACGTATTTCCTTATATACGCTTTCCTACATGTCATGCTAAGGACGCAGGTGGGAAGAAGGAGAAACTCTGGGGTCTTATGTGTAAAAAGGACGTTGCTAGTACGCACAATAAAAAAAAAATAAAACGTTTAGTCCCGATTGTAAGATGTAGCCTGGAGAAACCTGAAACTAGTACTCCCTCTATAACCGGGAGTAATGGTTTTAGTCCACTGTTGGAGACTTTTAGTCCCGGTTGAGTGCCTTGGGGCGCGTCGTCCACGGACCTTTAGTCCCGGTTGTTGGCGTGAACCTGGAGAAACGAAGCTTTATCGCCGGTTCTCGTTGAGATTCACAATCCTAGTGTATTTTGCATCCGAGGATAGACCTCGTTTGTGTAGTAGTGTATCAAATCATGTGCGAACACGTCTTTGACATGACTGAAGATTAATCCATGCAAGACCATGAGTGTGTTACATCGTTCTCAAAACGATAGAATCCCAACACTTTCACATAAACAAATATCATATCACCGAACACTTTGCAACAACAATTATTTTGTAATGCTAGTATCATTGCAAACCAAATTTTTCATCAAACATGGTCTCACACTTAGACAAATACAGTGTGATCTGAAGCGTATGGGTATTGGCTACTGCAGGCCATAAATTATTAGACAAATATGCATACGAATGCAAACAAATGGTCAGTTGAGAAAACAGAATATGCCGATGAGGAAATGGAGTAAATTAAATAGTCTTCATATCACTGTTGCACACAAAAGAACATGAAACCGAACGTCTGGGATCAGCGACTCCAGAGAAGCTCGACGACCGGGGCTCCACGCATCATCTTCCGATCATTTTTCGACCTGCCCAAATAGAAACGAGCTTTATAACCATAATATAAAACAGAGAACCAGCATGCATATGCTATCTTGAAGACAGGGAAGATAATAAAGAATAAAGAAACTTACATGCAGATTGCTCTACGTGTAGGCAGTTGCAAAAAGCCCGAGTGTCAAGGCCGTATTTCAGTTTTAATCCGCTCAATAGCTTGCCTATCCGGGTAGCTGTCCACGAGATATTGCTGGCACTCGAGTTCCTCGAGGGATGGAGGCAATTCCGGTAGTGTCGAGATATTTGGGCAATACATTATTTCAAGTATCTTGAGGGATGATGGCAATTCCGGTAGTGTCTTGATATTTTTGCATTCCGTTGCCCGAAGTATCTTGAGGGATGATGGCAATTCCGGTAGTGTCTTGACATTTTCGCAATCCTCTATTCCAAGTTCCTTGAGGTATGATGGTAATCCTGGTAACGTCAAAATATTTGGGCAACCCTCTATCCAAAGATTCTTGAGCGATGCCAGCTGCTCGATGTTATCTGGCAAAGCGTCCCAACTGCAATATGTGATGTCAAGTCTATGCAGCTCATGGAGGGGTTTGCTAAACTTGAACCGAGAACCTGACCCGTGGCAATCACTGAAAAAGAGACGTTCCAGGTGTTTTAGCTTACCATCTTCTCCTGACAACCAACTTGGGAATGTTGATCCGCCATAGTTCTCAATGGTGAGTTCTTCTAATAGGGTTGGAGGGTGGAGGGCCTCAAGGATCTGCTCTGGCTTTGGAGGACTAACTTCATGTTGATGATGGGCAGTCTTCCGTTTTTTCGTTGATGACTCTGTCTTATAGGTTTCCCAGTCTTGTTTTTTTGAAAGAAAGGTTTCCCAGTCAAATAACAGACTTGTGACGTGCTGCTTTTCGCTTAGGTTGGCCCGACGAGCTTCCTCCTTGCTTTGGATGTTTCCAAGTCCCATAATCCTCAGTTTGCCACGAATGTTGTTCAGCTTCTCCAGCTGCGTTATCTCGTAACCCTTTTCCTTCTTCACTGTAAACAAATTCAGAGTTCTGAGCCATGGCATCCGCCCTATGTCAGGGATGCTCACCTCGAGACCCTCGATGTGCCGCAGATTCTCAAGGTCGGCAATGCGATTGCTGTCAAGACAGCGCAATTCGAATGCCCAAGGAACGGAGATCTCCTGCAGATGGTATAGCTTGGTAAATGCGGGTGGCAGATCTATAATAATACTGTCAGATGAGTACTTATACTTAGTAAGACCAAGGTAGCGAAGATGTTTTAATTCACCAATACATTCTGGAATCACATTCGCTCCAAATTCCTCCATCCGCGCACTCACGAACCGCAGCTTCTTCAGGTCTTTGAGCATGCGTTTAAACTCTTCTGCAGTTATTTTTTTGTGCCACGACTTGACATTACTAAAGTTCGCAAGGTCTTCAGTTTCACAATCTGCTCTATGAGTTCTCCTAGATTATTGGAATCAATGAAGAGATGACGCACGTCTTGAGGAATCTGGTGGTCCACCATATCTTTCTCAATTCTGAAACAGTCACTTCCAGCAACTATTCCCGCTAAGTCTTTCAATAGATCATGAACTGTGTAGTACTCTTCGCAATCATCAGTCTTACGTTTTCGTTGGATGAATGAGGTTGATAGCAATACTTCAAAGCACTCACCAGCAGCAAATTCGGTATCCACAAACCCTTGTGCCATCCACATTTTAACTAGCTCGTCTCGATCCAACTATATCTTCTAGGAAACATACTACAGTATGCAAAACATTGCCGGACATGCTCCTCAAGCTGATGGTAGCTCCACCACAGAGCTCCCATGGTATCATTCAGAAGATCACTCTTTTCGGTTCAGGGTGTCTATCCAGAAACCAATATCCTCTGCTCCACAGGTTCTTATCCTCAGTTGTCCTGCCACTGTTCTCGCGGCCAGAGGTGACTTTCGTAGTAGTTGGGAAATTTTTCTACCAATTGTCTCAAATTTGCCTTTGTCTTGGTCACTAACCATTGAATTATCAAGTGCATAATGCATGAACATTTTGAAGAACTCTTCTTCATTTATATCAAAAATCGGCATAGGGTCCCAAGCACCAACAAGTTTTGCTGCATCTGAACTCCGAGTGGTCACGAGGACTCTGCTTCCCTTGTCAGCCTCCTCCAATGGAGAAATTATTAGTTTCTCCAGATCCTTCTGCCCATGGGCACTTTTTGGGTACCATACATCATCCAGTACCAATAAGAACCTTTTGCCTTTCAGACTTTTCTTCAAGTCACTTTGCAGCATATCTAGATTACTGGACTTGTCCACTTTTTCACCCGAGGCTATGTCTTTTTTTCGTGATGACGCCTCACCCGAGGCTATGTCTAACATCTCATTGTAGAGAGTATGCACACTGAAGTTTTTGGTAACATGAATCCACATGAATAGCTCGAAATAACGGTCTTCACTGTTCTTCTCACACTTATAAACATACTGTGCGAGGGTGGTTTTCCCTGACCCTGCAATGCCATAGATTCCAATTACAGAACCATCATCAAGTGTACCACGGAGCCTGCTTCTTATCTTTTCAGTCTCCTCATCTCGGCCAAAAAAACGACTTTCGGGGTTCTGAAGCAGTCTGGGAACTCTTGGAGAGCGATCCCGTAGTCTGGTTTGGTGAAGTCTTTATATCGTCACCACTGGTGGTCAAACGGAGCCACGGTAGAAGCTTCTTTCCTTCGTCGATTAGCTTTTCTATCACTTTTAAGGTTTTCTTCAGGTTATCCTTTGACCCAGGAGGAAACCTGAAATCCTCCTTAATTCGCTGTAGCCTTCTGCATACGAGAGTTCCAAAATTGTTAGGAATAAAATAATGCCAGCGGAAACAAGTAACCATACGGTTCAATCAATGCGTAAATGATTCAATTATCTTCCGTGCTATTTGTTGCGGTACTTCCATTATTAACCCTTATAGAAGTTAAAACAGTGAATAAATCACGGCATTTGATTTTAGAATTGATAAAACTATTAATAAATAATTAAAATACAGGCGAAAAAAAAAAAGAATGGCCGGCAGTATAATCTCGGTCCGGTACCTGCCTTCGTTGCCGTATATATTTTTTGGGCATTAGTGTTTCTACCCTCAGTTTTGGACGCAATGGTGATTTTTACCCTTGTTTTTTTAACTTTGTATTTTTACCCTCACTTTTTGAAAACGAAGGGAGAGTCTACCCTTATTCTGCTATGTAGAAATAACGGTGTTAAAACGGACAACTTTGCCCATCAATTTGTACCCTTATTTTTTTTCTGAGATTTGTATTTTTACCCTCTTTTGTATAAACTCTCACTAGTAACGAAATGATTTTGCGTGATGTTGCAAAATATTTACCGTGGTGGGCACACGTTTGCCCATCATGGTTAATACCCCGATTTTTGCGTGGCTAGCACTTTTTTATTTACCGTGGCGGGCACATTTGCCCGGGTAAAATAGATTTTCCGCGGGCACCTTTAAAGGCCCGTCACATAAAAGAGAGAGGCCCATCAGCCCAGTATAGCCTAATAACCATGTGCAGGTATAAAACCATGCACTTATGGTTTCTTTTTTTATTATTTTTTTAATTATTTACCACGGCGAGCACGCGACGCTGCTTCCCCCAAGCACCGCCCCACTCTCTCTCTCTCTCTCTCTCCCCTCCCCCGGCCACACTCTTTCCCTCGGCCCCCCTTGTCTCCCTCTCCGTCTCCCACCGGTGGTCGGCCTCCTCTCTTTCTCTCCATGGCGTGGCGGCGGTGGTTCCCTAACCCGGTAGCGGAGGGCGCGAAGGACCCGAAGACGCCTCCTACCCCAACCTAGAGGCATCCGCGAGCGGATCCAACGGGCAGAGAGCGCAACACGGGGGGAGCGGATCCCGACGGTGGTGGCGCTGGAGGACGCTGCCGGCGGCACGATCGACGGCGCGGGTCCGACGGATCGAAGTTCTCCTCGGGCGGATCAGCGGGCGGCAACCTCTTCTCCCACGGATCGGCGGCGCGCTCGCCGTCCTCCATGGATCCGGCTGCGCCCTCCTCCCCAACAGATCGGTGGCGGCGGCCTCTTCCTCCTCCATGGATCCAAAGTGGCGACAAGCCGGCGGCACGCGATGCGCTGCCGGGTATGATGCGGGGCGGGCGACAGATCGGCCGACAGCCCAGCTCCAATTGGCAGTGGAGGCCCCAGATCCCGAATCGGCCACTGGCCAGGGTTAGGGTTTTTTTTTAATTATTTACCATGACCGACATAGAGCGCCCGCCACGGTTAATCTCCCATTAACCGTGACCTTGTCATGGTGAGACGCCATGCCCGCCATGGTTAATAAAAAAGGCTCGCCACCTAAAATCATTTCGTTACTAGTGTCTTTGACATTGTGTACAAATTTTTTAGCAAATTTTTACAGCATTTTGGTTAATAATCCATATAGTTACAATCCAATATCACACAACAAAATAATCCAAACATATAGATCCATATAATTGTGATCATAGTACCATGTTACATTCTGTTTTGTTTGCATTATAGCCTATGTTTAGTAACTAATCATGTAATTAGTGCATGTAGTTTGCCTTTTAAAACTTTATTATAGTCTGCAAGGGTGTGTCTGTCCATTTGCATGGCTTCTAACACGCAACTTCACTTTATTCACTAAACCACCACATCAATGCTTGTAAAATCTATCCCTTGGAATTTTTCTTCATTGGATAAATGTACTTTTTGGAATGACTATGTAGCTAAGTAGCCTTTATTTAACTTGTTATCATACTTTATCACTTCATAGTTTCTATTTGATGTGGATATGTTACGATTCTTTAGCTAGCAAATAACTAAAGATTATTGGCTATGAGCCTTAAAAATCATTATGAATACCTTGGCTCCCATGTTTTGAATTCTAAATTTCGCGGACACCATGGCCCCCTATGTTTGAATCCCGGCTCCGCCCCTGCATGGTCATGTACAATTTGATTGTCGAACCCAGCTAGATTAGGGCCGAACCGACACGAGAACGATGGTCGGGGTGGGGAAGGGCGGCGGGGGGGGCGGGCGTGGCGCGCAATGTGCGGTGGGCGCGTCGGCGCGAGGAGGGGGGGTGGCGGCGGTGGGGCAGGGCGCGTGGGGGGGGAGAGGAAGAGATTGAGATAAATTTTCTTTATTTGCTTGTTACCCTAAAAGATTACAGACCCTTTACTTTTATAGCCCGGCTAGTGGGACTTGTATCTCAAACAATCTCTAAAGGTTTTCTTATAGATCGGAATACCTTTTACGGGCATATCCTATTTATTTTCCTAATAAGGGCCTTCCTTATAGATGAAATATTCCCTTGCACACCAAAAAGCCTAAGATAATTCTAGATAATTTCCTCCTTTATTTCCGAATTAATTGCCAAAGAATCCGCTGGAAGGGAGGGAGAGGAGGTGGCGGTGCGCGCGTCCTGTGGGGCGGCGCCCGTGCCCGGGGACCTGGCGGCCTGTCCTTCGGGGCCCTATTTCTTGGGTCATGACATCTCCCTCCCCCCTTTCGACCGGCCGGGCGTCCTCGCGCCGGATGAAAGTCCATTCGGTCACACCCGGGTGGAGATCGATGCACTGGCATGATGAGCTAAACCTCGCAATATCGCCTTGCCATGCACCGGGTTCCGTAGGATCATGTTCTCCCTGTGTACGCCGTGGAGCAAACTCCAAGAGGTAGTGGAGGTTTCCGATGTAGCCATGGTAGATGTACCGGTGGACGGCATGTCCCTATCGCGATGTCGCTCGCCGACGGGTCGCGAGCGAGGCTCTCGCGGAACGCCCACCTCAAGGTGCCGATGCACCATGTCGCGGGTGGGCTCTCCAGAACAAGAAACGCTCATTGTGCGGAGCATTGACGAATAGCGGAAGGAGGCGCCAGATGGTGATGTCACGGCGAGTAGGGGGAGTAGCAGCCAAGTTCAACATCGCACGTGCATGAAGGAGCCAACGTGAACGAAAGTAGAGGAGAAAGCCGGTGTGTGCCCCTCGCGCCATAGCCGATGTGGACGTTGTCGACCGCGGTGAGGAATAGGCGATCCATGCCGCCGAGGAACATGACCCGCCGGGCCGACGTGGTGGCGCCGCGCCACATGCCGCCCAACAGGATGGTGATCGGTGAAGTTGTCGCCGGTGCAGCGTGTACGCGCGCCAAGGCGAAAGTTCGCCCCGCGAACTCCGCCTTGAAGCAAGGCCTCAGCAGGTCCGCAGCAGTGGGAGAGGAAGCCGGGAGGTAGAAGCGGCCATCGAAGAGGAGGAGGCTGTCCTCAACCGTCCATGCTGGTGTGGCATTGCCCTTGGTGACGCCGAGGGCGATCCGGGCGAGGTGTTGGTCCTCCGCCGCCCGCCGTCAGAAGCCGCATCGGAAGACTCCGGTGGACGTGTCATAGAGAGGTCCAAGGCAGTCGCATGCCTCGAACGTTTCCCAAGCCGGGAGGGAAGTGTCCGGACGCCGGCGAAGATGCCTGACCTTAGCGTGTCGGGGGCGTGTGCGCCCCCACCACCATGCCGAGGAGCTAGAGCCGATGTGAACGTGCTTGGGCGGCCGCCGCGTAGTACCGCAGCTCGTGGGTCGCGATGTCCCATGTCACCCGTCCCAAGCTTGCCAGCCAAGACATGCCAAGGATGACGCCGACGTTGTTGCCCGCTGGCATGACGCACGCGCCGATGTCGGTTGTGCCGGCGCCGAGGCGTAGTGGTACGTCGAAGGTGGCAGCCCCAAGATGTAGAGGTGGCGCCGGTGCCGTGGTGATCAGCGACACGCGACCGGCCGAGTCGGAGGCCCGCCGTGGTCACCACACGGGTCGATGTAGTTGTGTGTTGCTCCCAAGTCGACGATGATGTTGACGCCCGTGCCTGAGATCATGCCGACGAGGTATAGAGAATGAGCACCACGCACGGGAGTCGGGGGTCCCCAAAGAGGACTTTCAGGTCGGCGGGCTCCTCTTTGATGTCCGCTAGTGGAACGCTCCTCGAGTCGTCGGTGTAGTCATTGAAGATCGTGGATGTCGAAGAGGTGCTTGCACTTGTGACCCCGTAAACGGCTCGCCACGCTTAAAGCAGAGGTCGGCCTTTGCGCCGCTCCGTCATCTCCTTCCGTGTCGCCGCTTGAACGGCCGAGACGTTGCCGGTGCCGGGCCGACGGGTGGGCGCGGGGGCGGCAGCCCAGGCCACGGGCGCCGTGCCCCGCCCTTCGGCCAGGCCGGCTTGCCGGATTGTAGAGGATGGCGAGGCGTCGCCAGACGCCTTTTGCGAGACATAGCTGTCTCCATGTCCTTGGGTCCCCGAGATCTCGACGCCCCGCCTTGAGCGGCTCGCCTAATCCGGCTGTGTAGATGTTCACTTGCCGCTTGTCGCCGAGGTGGCCTACGCGGCGCCACGCGGCGCCAGAACTGCTGTATACTCATCGACGGTGCTCTGTCTTCCTTAGCGATGCCCTCGCTCGCCCGGGATTCCTCCGTTCACCGGGCCGGCGCTTGTTGACGTTTGGGGAAGCTTGCCCAATCCGCCACCGGTGACGCATGTGCTCCTGCCTATAAAAGGTAGAGAATCCATCGATAGTACTTGCCCGAGCTTTAGGCCCAAAATCGAAATCCGGACACCGGCCTGATCCCAAAAAAGATCAATTGACAACCCGAGGAAAGCATAGCACCATCCCCCGCCAATCTCCCTTTCGATCTCTATTGTTGTAAAAACTCCCAATTGGGCATTCCTAACACAAAGAACACTATATCTGCTGGATGTAGGGCTCAAGTCCGAACCGGGATAGAATCGCTTGTGTCCCTTAGTGTTTTAAGTGTCCGAGCCTTTGGAGAGCCACACACCGACTTCCATCGAGCAACACGATGCATGTCATGTTACAAACCCACGAGTCCACGACACATGCCCTTGTCATTACGATGATTAGTGATTGCCAAGCGAGGTGAAGTATGTTCGATTGAGTTGTTCTTCCTAAACAAGTGTTTCTAGCCTAATGCACAAAGTTTTACACCATAGTTTCAAACCTATTCTATCATGGAAACTAAGAGGCATGGTGCATTGCCTAAGAGGCAATCACTAATCATCCAAATACTGTTGCACATATACTACAAGAACCCCCCCTAAGATACGTTTCATTTGTTACGTTTTTGTAAGCGTGTTTACATCTCAAATGTTTCTGATGCTAGACACAGTTGTTGACACGTTTGAAGAAAAACGTACATAGGTTCTACAACTAGACACGGTTATTGACATGTTATAAAAAAAACGTACCTACCTCTATAGTTAAACATTACCTAAAAAAACCTCTGATTAAACACGCTTCTTAACACATTTTAAGATGCATCAAAGCTACACGGCCCGGGCCCACAAATAACCTTGCTTTCGGCCTCTATCTCCCTAACTCCCTCAAATGCTATCAACTTCTCTCCCATCGCCGCCGCCCGCTTCCGAGATCCGGCAAGGGGTGGACCACTGACCTTCATGTCCGACCAGGCGGACAAAGAATCGTCTCTCCGACCACCCCCACCCCTCTCTCTCGGCATTGTTTCTCTTCCTCCTCCCGCACGCGATTCGGCGCCACCCTCGTCTGCATCTCCAGCACCTGTACCCAACCTCGTCGGCGCCGCCTTCGTCTCCACCTCCGGCAGCTCACTCCCCCCTCGCCTCCATCTCCGACGGGTATAGAATGGCCGGACGGACGGGGGGGAGGAAGGGAAGACAGGCGGTGAGGATGACGGCGGGCGGCTTAAGGAGCCCCGACAATGGGGGGACGGCGGCTGGGCCAGGCCTAGGCGGGGACGTTGGGCTCGTCGGTGAGCTGCGGGGAGGGGAAGAAGGGGGCCGCATGCCCGCCGCGCGGCCGGTAAGGCGTGGGCGGTGAGCCGGCACGAGGATGAAGAAGAAGGCGGCCGCGGCAACAAGGGCAACACAAGGAGGAAGAAGAAAGGCGCGGGGGGGTGGTGGTGGTGGTGGGGGTCAACTAGGTGTTGTTGTCCGACCAGGTACTGTAACACCCACGGTGTTAATTACCCTAAAATCTGACATGTCATCATGATCATTGCAAAGCATGCATGATTAGCCCACCATGTGTTGCATTGAACTAAAAATAAGTTTATTTTATGCTTGATTGCAATGTCGGTCGAAAAGACGCGGGAGGAACCAGATTCGGAAAGTGTCCCCCTTGTCGGAAACCCTAATCTTAAACCCTAGTTTGTCCCCTTTTACTTTATTCAAAATTTATCAAGATTTTGGGTATGGTTATTAAAGCATTTTTGTAGAGTTTTCAAAACTGAACAAAGTTGGTATTTTGAGTTTTCAAAGTTTAGTTCAAAATTTTGAAGCAATTTTGAATTTTATTCAAACCCTAATTGCCCCATTTTCTATATTTCAAAATTTATGCAAAATTTGAGAAAACTTTCAACAGCTAGTTTGTAGATCTTGTTGAGAGGAACAAAAGTCATGTACAAAGTTTTTCAAGTGGTTACATGATTTCAAAAGTAATTTTGAATTCAAATTTCAAAATTTGGAACTGCTTTTCAAAAAAGTCAAACTTAGAGGCTGAATTTTAAAATGGTCCAATTGAGAAAGTTGTAGATCTTGAAAAATTAAGGGGGGTTACTTTTTGGAAATTTTTGAGTTTAGTTCAAAATTTGGGAGTAATTTGAAAAGTTCAGATTAGGGTTGAATTTGGGGGGGTGAAGATACCTCGACCAACCCACCGTCGCCACCGCCGGGCTAAGAATCGCCGCCGTCCACCGGCGATTTTCGCGCGACGCCGACCACTGGACGCCTTCGTGACCCCTCCGACCCACCTTCTCGACCCATCCTTCCCTATAAATAGCCCGGTCGCCGTCGTTTCTCCTTTTTCCAAAACGCGCCGAGGTTTCGTCCTCCTCCGCCGCCGCCGCGACGCCGTTGAGCCACCTTTCACTCAACCATCTACCCCATCCTCTTCGCAACTTCCTTGGCACCCTCGAACCTAGCCGCAGCCCGCCTCGCGCCGGAATCGCCCCCGAAGTCGCCACCTTCTTCCTAAGTCCGGCGCCCGCGCCCGACCCGCCGTCGCCCGGCCCGTTTGGTGAGCATTTTGCTCAACTAGCTAGTCTTTGCGTCGCCACAGGACGTCGTGGTCGTGAATGGCTCGTCCGTTTTGCAGTTGTAGCCCCGACGTGCGGAACGCCGCCGTCGTCGCCTTATTGCAGCGCGCCGCCCCGACGACCCCTCTCCGGCTCGCCTCCGCCCACCAAGCCCCCGCCCTAGGTCCCCGGTGAGCCCTCGGGCCACGAATCTGAAGTTAGTTTTTAATTTAGACCAACGCCATTGGTTTCCGAACACGGCCGCGTCGCCCGCTGATACGGGCGCTGCCGCCGCCCGGTGGCGCTTCGTGCACGCACGTGAACGATCTTCGGGCCAAGCACCTTTGTTCATGTTGGTAGGCCCAACACTTTTTCCTTCAGGGGCGGTCCGATATCTGTTCACGATGGGCCGTGAACAGTGATTGGGCCATGCCGCGATAACAGGCCGAAATCGCCCGTAACCCATTTTTCAATTATCAAATGTTTTATCCAATTTCTTTATTTTGAATAGTACCGATTTTGTAAATTTCATATAAATTCAAATATAGCTTTAAAAATTCTGAAAATTTTTGTGTAGCCTTCCCATGAGTATGTCTATCCATGAAAAATTTGAAACTTGAAATTTGAATACTTTTGGCATGATTTAAAATACAAATTTTAATTGAAAAAATGCATCTTCCTTGATTTTTAATAATTATTTTATTTATCCAAAAATCATGAAATTTATTTTGGTACTGTTTTAGGACATGGTCTACCTGTACAAAATTTTTTGAGCCTGTTTTGAGAAAGTTAAAAATTTATTTATTTTATGCCCTATCATTTCATGTGAAAAGCAATTTGTTTAATGCTTTCTAAATTAGGGTTTTGGGTAGATTTTGGATTGTTTTGTGAACCCTAAACCACACCACTGTCAGATGGTCCTTGAGAACTCCGTAGGCAATGGTGATGATATCTCGTAGGGTAGTCCAACAAGTTGGTTTTGTTGGGTTGCAACTTTATCGTGAAGGAAAGTTGTACTCGAGTTGTTATCATTCCATGCACCCTTGCACCTCATGTTTATATATGTATGGCATCATATTAAGCATACATTATCCTTCGTATAGTGAACGAAGAGGATCGTGAATTTGTTGATCAAGTCGTTGAAGAGGGCTTTTCTGTTGATTCGAATTCCGAGTATCGAGATCCGTCGTCCGAATCAAGCTTCTTCACCGATCAAGGCAAGCCCCGGTTCATTTAAACATTTCCTTGTGTTTTACAAAGCTTTATATCACCTTTGCTTTATGCTTTGCATTAGGTGATAGGAGTTGAGTGATAACCTAATTGATGCATTACCATTCCTTGTTTATTTCAATATCTACCTTGATAGCCGTTTTTGGTAAAATGCTAGAACGCTTAGCCCTGCTATACTAGTTAGACTTTTTGAGTCAAAATGTGACAAGTACCTTATGATAGCCCGAAGAGGCTTTTGGTGAGAAAGGATGCTATATGATGGAACCATACTTGGGATATGGTGATAAAGTTGAGACCGGTCGGGTAATTTGCATTGAGAATGGAGTCTCGGTGTAGTATTTCCGGCTTGTCGATTAAGGACTGAAACGCGTGTAAGACATGTGGATCGAGACTCGAACGCAATCTGCGCCGAGGTCGTTGGACCAATGGCACGTCTGTCATGGGTGTCATCCCATCACAATCGACCCTAGTTGGGACACATACTCCATTAAGTAAGCCTGATCTTGGGGTGTCAAATCGGAAACGCATAACCGCGCGACTTTGGGAGTGGAGAGATGGCGGGAGTACGTGTTACCCTCGTGGGTTAAAGTCCCGGATTAGAGGTGTACGGTACTCTCGGGTGGTGTAGGACGCGGTTCCGTTTTTGAGTATCCAGAAAGGGTTGATATATGCAAGCTTAAGTGCTACATATGTCGTGTGAAAAGAACTCCCAATTTGGGTTAATCGATTTTGAAATCGCCGTGCTTCTCGGATATGGAGACTTGGTTTCCCCTTACATCGTAGTTTAATTATGGAACAGTGAAGAGAAGAAATAAGTGATGGAACTTCTACAAGTGTATGATATAGTGTAAGATCACCTAGATTAGGTGAGAAACTTACTTGAAAATAAAATATTGAAAGTAAGGATCTACCTTTAGTAAGCTTTTTACGCAAAAAGGGTCCTTGATGCTT
This sequence comes from Hyparrhenia diplandra, assembly GCA_015847255.1. NCBI lineage: Eukaryota > Viridiplantae > Streptophyta > Magnoliopsida > Poales > Poaceae > Hyparrhenia > Hyparrhenia diplandra. The sequence goes on from JADLZK010004068.1 coordinate 51,372, forward strand.
GTTAAAAACCTTACCTTGAATCCTATAGACCAACATTCACGAAGTCTCCTCCTATTTTTCTTTAGTCGGGTAAGACTTGTTGAGTACTCCCGCTCGGGATTTGTTGACCCATGTTGCAGGTTCTCGGGAGTCATGTTTGCTTTGGAACGTCTGCGCATGATGATTCTTCGAGGAAGAAAGTGATGAGGAGTGAGAGGTGAGACCCGTGGGCGGGGTCTAGTGGTGTCTTTTGTATATTAAACCTTCCGCTACTCCTACTTTGTATATTGTAAAACTGGTTTCAAACAAATGTTTGTAAAAGTCTTGTAATATAAAACTTCCGCTGTTTTACTCTGATTATGTATGAAAATTGTTGTAATACTGCAATGACCTCTTAACGGATCCTGGTTGGAAAAGTTAATAGTGCTTTTCGGATTATAGGAGCACATATGTGACTATTAAAGGTCGTTGAACCGATAATTAGTATATGTGGGCCCTGTAATTTGGAAGGTTCATTACGGTGGCATCGAGCCTCCTCTATTACGGTGTTCTTGTAGCATTACTTTACAAAACTTCAAAATGATTTGGGTCAAACTAATTTTTATTCTTATTTGGTCCAAATTGCTTATCTTCTTATCTTATTCTATTGAAAAACTTTCTTATCTAAATCCAAAGGCTTAAGTGGAGTAGCATTATATGTATTGCCCTATTTGTAAAATCTTGTAATGCAAAAGTTTTATTTGATCGCTTTTCGTAGGTTCGATTCATGCATCATGTTTAAATCACTTGTTAATGTTACCTTCCCCTTTAGTGTGGTTTGGGTTAAAAGTATCAATCCTATTCTTGCTAAACCTTTAGATTCTCCTATCCGAACCTTGGTATCTCGATCTTAACTTTTTCTGAGGATGGCCCGTGCCAAAACGACCCCTAGGAAAAAAAAGATCGACCCAAGGGCGTTCCGCATCATCACTTTTGCGGCAAGGAATGACCGAAGCAAGCACCGCCAAAGGTGGCAAGACCAAGGAAGATCTTGAGAAAGAAATCGAGCGCCCGACTAGGGATTTGGATGAAGCAACTAGAGATAGGCGTCGCGATGGAATTCAGATTGGAAGATTGCAAGTTGAGTTGAATAGAAGTGTTCAAAAGCATGGTGAGTGCGATCGGGGCAGCCGGTCGAGACGGTCCATGAGAAGACCGCACTCCAACATCAGTGTGACCACCTCATTCAAGACAATCATCAACTGGTGGCTTATGCAATTCAGATGGAAGCTCAAGAGGTTAATTTGAACATGCAAATTCATCACATGAACAATCTTCAACCCGGATCACCAACCTCAAGGTACAAGAGGATTTGGGTGAAGTAATCCAAGAAGATATGGAAGCGTAAGAAAATCCTTGAAGCAAATGAACCTCATGTTAGCGACAACGAAGTCGGAAAACGATCCTTGAAGAGGAATGAGAATTTTTGTAGGATATGTGATATAGCTTGTTTAATAGTAAGCTACTTAGTGAGCCTGGGGTGGTTGTAGAATAGAACCTTTGTCTTAGGAATAAATGTTATGTGTTGTTTTGTTTGTTTCCTTTTGAAGTTCAATAAAGTTGGTCGAAAGTGTTATATAGTTTTATTTTAAAAGCAGATGTCGCAAGGCAACAGTGCCAGCTCCCAGCATAGGGATGATCTTCCACACTCTCCACCAGTCCCAACGAACTTGACTGATGCCATTGCGGCTCTGGTTCAAGCTACTACGGAGAACTCTCGCTTGATGCGAGAAGTAGCTCAGCAGAATCAGAACAATCGTCGTGGCCATAAAGGTCGATGCGACGATGAAGATGACACTTCTTATCCGGAATTCACAGGCTCAAAACCTCCATTCTTCAGTAGAGCGGATGAGCCGTTAGAGGCAAACGACCGGCTTAGTGCTATGGAGGAGAAGTTTGAGATAATGACTTGCACGGATTACCGAAGCCTTTCTTTGTTGCCCAACAACTTCGAACACCTGCTTGGGAGTTTGGTGGAAAAACTTTAAAGCCGAGCAGCCCGCCGGACACCGAATCACCTGGGATGAGTTCAAGAATGCTTTCCGAGCCCATTTCATTCCAATGGGGTTATGGTTAAGAAGTTGGATGAGTTCTTGGCCTTGAAACAAGGAGAAGACTCAGTATTGCAAAAGTATGTGGGCAAATTTAATCATCTGTCTCAATATGCCACCGAATTGGTGAATTCCGATAAAAAGAAGGAGTGGTTTATCGAGGTCTTCATCCAAAACTCCATGCCATGATGAATATCCATGACACGGATTCCTATCATGATGTGGTAAATATGGCCATATCATGTGAAGAAAAGAATCGTGTCCTTACGGAATATGAGCGTAAAGAAGATAAGAAAAAGAAAAATTTCTCCTCCGGGTTATTCGGTGGTGGTAAATCAAAGCGCCCGTAAAAAGTGTTTTACCATCACGTGAATCACTTCCGTCCTTCTTATCGCCCACCCCCACAATTCCAACCTAGACAAAGCTAGCCGTTTGTTCGACCTCGCCGCAACTTTTTCCCCTATCCACGTCGCCCGAATGCCCCGGCATTCGCAATCCTTTCCCCTCAAAGCCATACACCCATTTGCTATAAGCGTGGAAAGCTTCGGACATTATTCTCGAGAATGTCCCGGCCCTCGAAAGATATAACCTGGGTTTTCGTGTTCCTTCCGGTCGGCCGCAATCACAGAACAAAAATAATATCCGAAGGATCAGAAGGGGAAAAGGGGAAAAGAGAACCGGAAAAGTATACTACACCAATGTGGAGGACATTCTGCGGGGGAACCAATTATGATGGGTATGTTCCCCGTCGCAAGACACCCCCGCAGATAATATTATTTGATTACGGTGCATCGCATACATTTGTCGAATAAAACATTTGTGGAGAAAAATGCGATAGCCATTGGGGAAATGAAGGATGAGTTTATTATACACTCACCAGGGGACGTATGAGTACTAAAGAGGTGGTATATCAGATCCCCATAACCTTAGGTGGATATGATTTCCCCACCAATATGATAGTTCTAAAGGATCAAGATATAGACGTGATCCTTGGTATGAACTGGCTGTACCAATACGGTACTATTATAGATACCCACTACACCACAACACTTTTTTAAGGTCAGACATCTGACGGTAAAAGTTATTTTTGCCGTTGGGTAGTCTGTCCCTAAAAATAACTCACAGACCATCTGACGCTAAATCTTAATTTAGCGATTCATTATCTGTCGGTATAGATAGGTATATTTACCGTGCCCTTATATCGACGCTAAAACTACTTAAACCGTCATGTAGTCTGCCGCTAAGAAATGGTCCCACCTCCTGGCCCAACTCGCGTGCAAATTTAGCCCAGCCAGAAAAATAGAAGAGCAACAAAAAAAAAAGAGCACGAGGCTCTGTTTCTCCCCCAACCCTAAATCGATTGCGCCGCCGCTTTCTCCTCATCCTCTGTGGTCTCCCTCGATTTCCTCTCCCAATCTCCACGCCACCGCTCCGGGGAGGCCGGAAGGGTGGTTGCGCCGCCGCTCGTGGGGGCTGCCGTGCTGCACCTAGCAGGGAGGGGCAAGCGCGCCATGGCCACCCAATGCGTGAGTGTGTCCGGCCGCCGGCCGAGAGTGCTGGCCTGGCCGGCCCTCTCACACTCATGAAGGGCGGCGCTGGCGCTGGCGCGCCGCCGCGTATAGGTGCACGGGAGAAAGGAGTTGAGGAGGGGAGGCAGCCGTCTCCCAACCAAGAGGCCCGCATCCTCCTACCCTTAGCCAGCTGAGGTACGCCTCCGTCCTCTCGGGCTCCAATGGGCTCCTTCAGGTTTTTCGATCCAACACACTCCGTCCTCGTCCCCAATTTCGTGCTCATCCTTTCATTGACGCTTTGTGTGAACGTGGGTCTCTTGCAGGTCGCAACTCTCCAATGCAGCTGTGTAGCGGCAGTCCACCTCACTCCTCTAGATCCAGGCGGCAGCAGCCTGTTCTATCTCCTTCATCGCTTTGGTGCAGATCCAGGTAGGTCAGCTTTGCCCTGTTCTCTAGGTTGTGCTTTCCAGGCAGCAGATCCTGATGGTATGTCCAACCTGCTAGCTATTCGATCTATATATTTAGATTTTAGATGCTAGTTGCAAGTTGTGACTCGTGATCTGCTATCTGAGTACCTATAAGTTCTACTGCACTAGTTCGTACTAGTCTGATGGATCTAGCTAGAGTAGTGGAAATCTGAATTTTATTTGTAGAGAATGTGTTTACTGAACTGCACAAAATATGTATGAATATTCTTGAGTGTTGAGAGTTTATTTGTAGGAAAATTACGGGAAGACAACTTTAGCCAAGGTGACATATTGCCATTATTATACAGTAGATGAAATTGAGCTGCTCAATTTGCTCGGAGAAAAGATAACAATAAAAATGGGAAGTTTAGTTATAAAATAACAAGAGCTCTGCGCAAGAACAGCCTAGAGGAAACTGATATATTCTAGGTGTAGCACAATAGCTTTGAATGAGCCATATCTCTCTTTCTGACTGACATGCTGCCATCCATATCATTTGTTTCCATCATGGATTGATGTGCTTTTTCTAATCCTAAATGATGGAGTGATTTTTCTTAACTGTGCTTGCGAATGGGTGTATTTGTAGAGATTGACCTTGCTGTTATTATTCCTAGTTGCAGTAAAAACACACAATTTTGATTTTTGAAATACTTAGGATATCTATTCTTCTGTTTCCCGCAGGTCCATGGTAGTGCTACAGCTACTCATGTCCATCTCTATCTCAGGTAAGCAACACAACATTGATGGAGAGTAGTAGTACAAGCCAACTCAATTCAAGGCGCATATAGTCCAAATATTTGATGCCTAAAATGTTGCCATGACATTACTTTTGATCTACACTTAATTTGCTCTCCAATGCAGTGAGTTAAATACATGTGGTTGTTCAATATATACTCAATACTTTTAGTTGATTTAAGCTTTCGGTTTACAACTGATTTTAGCTTGGTATTTGTTAAATATGAAATCTAGTAACATTGTGTAGACATTTTTTTAGATGTCTCATTGTTTAATAGTTTCATCTCCAAAATTTTGAAGGTATGTTTATCCAGCTAAAATCCTCATTAAGCTATACAGCTAGCCTACCAATAATATTTGTTATACAGTTTTATATATAAGTACCTTTGTTGCATATCTAGTGAATTGAATGTTGATTTTGAAATACTTAGGATATCTGTTATTTTGTTTCCTGCAGGTCCATGATAGTGCTGCAGCTGCTTGTGCTCTTCTCTATCTCAGGTAAGCAACACAATATTGGTGGCGAGTAGTAGTACAACCAACTCAATTCACTTTCAGCTCTGAATTATTTGTTAGATTCATAGGAGAAGGTCAACGATTTTTTTTATTTATAGCAGAACCTGTCTTTGCATATTGATTGCTTTGTTCAGTGACATCAGTTTGTGACTCTCCTACTCACATGAATAGTAGATAGACCTTTGTGACATATCGGCCATCGTTCCATAATCACTTAATTAATACTAGATGTTTATTTTGACTCATGTTGCTTGTCTCGGTTTTGCGTTGAATTAGCTTCTTTGTTATTAGCTGTATGCTCAATTGCATATGCAGTCTGTATGCATTATAAACCCCAAGTGGAGACTAGTTGGTCATACCGTGAGGTAATTGCATGTCCTCAGCCCTACCTTGAAGCCTATCCCCTTTGTCCTTGTATGGTTCTTTTTTTTTTTGCATGGATCTGGTGACCTCCCCTTTGGCTGAATCAACATAACTAACTCCAGTGAATTTTGTCTGCTGAGACCGATGATATTTGCTAGCTCTGCTGCTTCCATGAATTTTGCTTCTAGCAATATGCCATGAATTTTGTTTCTTGCAATATACAGAGACATGAGACTACAGACCTTGCTTAGTATATCTACATATGACCCGCACCGAATGTAAAGTATTACTATGCGAGATGAATAATGGGACCGAGTTCCTTCTAATTGATACTTGTCGGATTCATTCAGGAAGTTATTGACTATGCTAGTACATATCCACACTAGCATATTCCACTTGTTTACGTGTTTATGCTCTTGGAGAATAAAACTTCAAATATTGAGATTTTGATTCATAGATGGATTTTGATTCCTCTTAACTATCTCGTTGAACCCTAGTGCAAACAATTCCAAACAAGAGATACAACGAGATCTAATTTGCATACACATCATTTAACATCCAATTAAATTAACAAAAAATGAAGGATAAGTGACCTTACCCGATCATGGATCTATTTTAACATGATATTAATTGCATGTTAGGTTCGGTTTCGTGGTCTATAAGTGTGTTACTTGACTCGTGTTATGTTTTGGCTTCGTGGTCTATCGCGGTGCTAGTTAGCAAGTTTATGGATGATTTTGCCACTCAAAGCTGATTTAGGTTGTTGTCTTATCTCTCGTTGGATACATGTAGTTGATACTATAGACAACAAAAGATGAATCAATGTTTCTTTTGTAATGGCTGATCATATATATGTATGTCCGAAAGTGAGTATTTGGATGTGGTTATGAATGAATCTATTTGTGCGATTGGATGAGAAAGGCGCACAAAGATGTTACTTTTGTATTAAATTGCAAACAAGTGGCCATTTATTTTTTTTTAATGTATTGAAATGATCCCATCAAACCATCTGCCGCTAAAATCATTTATAATGTCAAATTGTCCGACGCTATAGGGTAACCGGCATGCTATCCGCCGCTATAGAGTACGGGCATGCTATCGACGCTAAAAATATTCAGCCGTAACCAACCGTCTGCCGCCAAAAGTCCTGGCGCTCGCCGCTATATATTTTTAGCGGCAGGACTTACACGGCAAAGCATAAGTCTGCCGCTATAACTATTTAGGGTCTCGATTGTTCGTCGCCAGAACCGCTTTTACCGCCGATTGTCCATCCCTAATGTTGGTGTTGTGGTGTAGTGACCCGCCAATAGAACTGCCAAGGTAAAGTTGCTCGAGAGAGATTCGAACTCGATTCAACTTCCAATTGTAAAGAGGACGGTTGAAAAAGTATGTGCAACTTGTGTGACGGAAATCAAAGACATCCCAAAGTAGTATGTGAGTTTCCGGATGTGTTTCGGATGATTTGCCCGGATTACCACTTGGGAGAGAGATGTTCAATTCAGCATAGAATTAAAACAGGGAACTCGCTCCCATCTCTCGAAGAGCTTTTACGTAATGGCACCCAAAGAATTAGCCGAAATGAAAACTCGTTACAAGAGTTATTAGGAAAAGGATTTATCAAGCCAAGTTCTTCACCTTGGGGATGTCCAGCTATCTTTGTGAAGAAGAAGGATCGACTTTGAGAATGTGTATAGATTATCGCCCACTTAATGATGTGACGATCAAAAACAAGTACCCTTTGCCCCGGATTGATTTACTTTTTTGATCAATTAGCCGGAGCCAAAGTCTTTTCCAAGATTGATCTCGAGATCGGGGTATCATCAAATAAGGATTAGACTCGAAGATATTCAAGACCGCCTTCACCACCCGATACGGTCTTTATGAATATTTGGTTATGTCCTTTGGTTTAACAAACGCCCGGCTCATTTCATGTATTTGATGAACACGTTGTTCATGTCGAATCGGATAAGTTCGTGGTGGTGTTTATTGATGATATTCTTGTTTATTCCAAGAATGAAGAAGAGCATGCCGAGCATCTCAGAATAGTTTTAAAAAGACTGAGGGATCATCACCTTTATGCTAAATTTAGCAAGTGTGCCTTTTGGCTAAAAGAAGTACAGTTTTTGGGTCATGTGTTATCATCGAAGGAGTTGCCGTTGACCCGAGCAAGGTAAAAGATATCCTCAACCGGAAACCACCAACAACCTGTTCATGAGGTTCGTAGTTTCCTTGGAATGGCGGGATATTACCGTCGATTCATTCCGGATTTTTCAAGAGTGGCAAAGCCTATTACCGAAGCCGTTAAAGAATCGACCAAGTTTGTATGGTCACCGAGTGTGAGCGTGCTTTTCAGATTTTGAAGAAAGCACTAACCACGCTTGATCTTAGCCCAACCGGATATTGAGAAACCATTTGACGCCTATTGTGACGCGATCCGGTATTGGTCTTGGTTGTGTGTTAATGCAAGAAGGCGGGGTTATTGCCTATGCATCACGTCAACTAAAGCGTCATGAGGAGCATTATCCAACCCATGATTTGGAATTAGCCGCAGTGGTTCATGCTCTAAAAAATCTGGCGTCATTATCTGTTGGGTAACACTTGTCATGTATATACGCACCATAAAAGTCTCGAAATATATCTTTACCCAATCAGACTTGAACATGCGCCAGAGAAGATGGCTAGAATTAATTAAGGACTACGACATAGAAGTGCATTACCATCCTGGAAAGGCAAATATTGTTGCCGATGCACTCGGTCGGAATCCTCGGTGTAATTGTCTTATAGCCAATATGAGGGATAAAACCCTATGTCGAATTAGAGAAGTTGAATATTGGAATCGTTGAGCATGGCATGGTAACCAATACCACAGCAGAATCAACTATCAAGAATCAGATTATTGATGCTCGAAGGTCGAAGAAAGGCATAGCACATATCAAAGAAAAAGTTAGAAGTGGAAAACCCACATGCTTTAGAATTGATGAGTCCGATGTGCTATGGTTTAAAAATCGATTAGTGGTACCAAAGAATCCTGAATTACGTCAGCACATCCTGGATGAGGCTCATTTAACCAGATATTCTATTCATCCCGGAAGTACCAAGATGTATCGAGGATTTGAAACAGAGATTTTGGTGGACAAAAATGAAGATTGAAACTGCCCGATATGTAGCCGAAAGTGTGACACTTGTCACGAGTAAAAGCCGTGCACATGAAAGTCGCAGGGCAACCGCATCCTTTGCCTCGTTCCTTCTTGGAAGTGGGAGGAAATCGGTATGGATTTTATTGTTGGATTACCCCGAACATCAAGAGGATTCAATTCTATCCGGGTTGTAGTTGATCGACTTACCAAGATAGCCCATTTTCTACCAAAAATGATAGGTATAAGGCAATAGATTATGCCAAGTTATATGTCCACAGATTTTGGGTTTACATGGGACACCAATACACATTGTAATGTATAGAGGTGCTTTGTTTATGTCCAAATTTTGGAAGCAGATGCAAAAGTCCCCCGGGTACTAAATGAATCATAGTTCGGGTTATCATCCCCGCACGGCGGGACAGACGCATGTAAAGAGTCAATCGATCTTAGAAGATATGTTGAGAGCGTATGTTCTCAATTATTCGAAAAGTGGGATGAATGTTTACCATTAGCGAGTTTGCCTACAATAACAGCTTATCAAGAAAGTATTCAAATGGCACCGTTTGAAGCTCCAGATGGTCGCAGATGTAGAACCCCACCGCATTGGTCAAAGGGAGAAAGATGGTTCTACCGAGTAGACCTGGTAAACGAAGTGAAGAAAAAGTGAGATTTGTGCGAGATAAAATAAAAGAGGCACAATCTCGACGGAAGAGTTACGCCCGATAAAAGGCGAGGTGTTTGGAATTTGAAATAGGAGATTATGTATATTTGAAAGTATCACCCATGAAAGGGGTGAATCGATTTGAATTAAAGGTAAACCGCACCTCGATATATTGGTCCATTTCAAATTTTGGAAAAACAGGACGATTGCCTATCGACTTAGGTTGCCGAAAAGATTATCGCCAGTACATGATGTTTTCCATGTATCTCAATTGAAGAAATGCTTACGAGTACCGATCGAAAGTGGTTGATTTCAAGATATTAACTTAGAACCAGATCCGACCTACTCGGAATATCCTATTCGGATCTTAGACCGAAAGCTCGAGTCACCAAGCAAAACTATCGATGGTACAAGATCCAATGGAATCAACACTCAAAAAGAAGAAGCTACTTGGGAATCGAAGATTTCCTAACGGAAAACTTTCCCAAGTTTCCACTTCCTTAATCCTTGTAAATGTAAGACCCCTTCTTGTTTTATGCAATAGTTAGAGATGTGTTTGCTCGACACATTTCCTTTGCCGCTATTAAACCCTAGGACTTTAAATCTCGGGACGAGATTTCTTTTAAGGGGAAGGGTCAGAACACCCCTCGGTGTTAATTACCCTAAAAATCGACATGTCATCATGATCATTGCAAAGCATGCATGATTAGCCCACCATGTGTTGCATTGAACTAAAATAAGTTTATTTTATGCTTGATTGCAATGTCGGGTCGAAAAGACGGGGGAGGAACAGTTAGGAAAGTGTCCCCCTTGTCGGAAACCCTAATCTTAAACCCTAGTTTGTCCCCTTTTACTTTATTCAAAATTTATCAAGATTTTGGGTATGGTCATTACAGCATTTTTGTAGAGTTTTCAAAACTGAACAAAGTTGGTATTTTGAGTTTTCAAAGTTTAGTTCAAAATTTTGAAGCAATTTTGAATTTTATTCAAACCCTAAGTGCCCCCTTTTCTATATTTCAAAATTTATGCAAAATTTGAGAGAAAACTTTCAACAGCTAGTTTGTAGATCTTGTTGAGAGGAACAAAAGTCATGTACAAAGTTTTTCAAGTGGTTACATGATTTCAAAAGTAATTTTGAATTCAAATTTCAAAATTTGGAACTGCTTTTCAAAAAAGTCAAACTTAGAGGCTGAATTTGAAAATGGTCCAATTGAGAAAGTTGTAGATCTTGAAAAATTAAGGGGGTTACTTTTTTGAAATTTTTGAGTTTAGTTCAAAATTTGGGAGTAATTTGAAAAGTTCAGATTAGGGTTGAATTTGGGGGATGAACAATTACCCGACCAACCCACTGCCGCCACCGCCGGCCGCTAAGAAGAAGGCCGATCCACCGGCGATTTCAAGGCGACGCCGACCACCTGGATGCCTTCGTGACCCCTCCGGCCACCTCCTCGACCCATCCTTCCCTATAAATAGCCGAGGTCGCGCCGTCGTTTTCTCCTTTTTCCAAAATCGCCTCCTCCGGACTCGTCCTCCTCCGCCGCGCCGCACACGCCGTTGAGCCACCTTTCACTCAACCATCTACCCCATCCTCTTCGCAACTTCCTTGCGCACCCCTAGAACCTAGCCACAGCCCGCCGGCGGAATCGGCCCGCGAAGTCGCCGTCTTCCCCAAGTCGGTCGGAGCGCCGCCGACCTCGCCGCCGTCGTAGTTTGGTGAGCATTTTGCTCAACTAGCTAGTCTTTTGCGTCAGCTCGGACGCCGTGGTCGTGGAACAGCCGTCCGCTTTTGCGGAGCTAGTACTCGACGTGTCGGAACGTCGCCGTCGTCGGGGTCACCGGGGGCCGCGCGCCGGCCGCCGACGACCCCTCTCCGGCCGCCCGCCCCAGGCCAAGCCCCGTCCCTGGGTCCTCGGTGGAGCCCCCGCCATTTGAATCTGGTTAGCTTTGTCTAGACCAACGCCCGGCGCCGGAACACGGCTGGCGCCAAGGCGGGCGCGCAGCGACCGGGCCGCCGGTGAGCGCCGTGTTCGCACGTGGCGGTGCCGGCGAACGCTGCTCATGTCGGGTCGGCCCAACGCGGTTCTTCCGAGGGCGGTCGATGCGTTCACGATGGCCGTGAATAAAGGTTGGGCCATGCTGTTAACAGAGTCGGAATCGCCCGTAACCCATTTTTCAATTATCAAATGTTTTATCCAATTTCTTTATTTTGAATAGTACTGATTTTGTAAATTTCATATAAATTCAAATATAGCTTTAAAAATTCTGAAAATTTTTGTGTAGCCTTCCCATGAGTATGTCTATCCATGAAAAATTTGAAACTTGAAATTTGAATACTTTTGGCATGATTTAAAAATACAAATTTTAATTAAAAAATGCATCTTCCTTGATTTTTAATAATTATTTTATTTATCCAAAAATCATGAAATTTATTTTGGTACTGTTTTTAGGACATGGCCTACCTGTACAAAAATTTTTGAGCCTGTTTTGAGGAAGTTAAAAATTTATTTATTTTATGCCCTATCATTTCATGTGAAAAGCAATTTGTTTAATGCTTTCTAAATTAGGGTTTTGGGTAGATTTTGGATTGTTTTGTGAACCCTAAACCACACCACTTGTCCGATGGTCCTTGAGAACTCCGTAGGCAATGGTGATGATATCTCGTAGGGTAGTCCAACAAGTTGGTTTTGTTGGGTTGCAACTTTATCGTGAAGGAAAGTTGTACTCGAGTTGTTATCATTCCATGCACCCTTGCACCTCATGTTTATATATGTATGGCATCATATTAAGCATACATTATCCTTCGTGATAGTGAACTAAGAGGATCGTGAATTTGTTGATCAAGTCGTTGAAGAGGGCTTTTTCGTTGATTCGAATTCGAAAAGTATCGAGATCCGCCGTCCGAATCAAGCTTCTTCACCGATCAAGGCAAGCCCCGGTTCATTTAAACATTTCCTTGTGTTTTACAAAGCTTTATATCACCTTTGCTTTATGCTTTGCATTAGGTGATAGGAGTTGAGTGATAACCTAATTGATGCATTACCATTCCTTGTTTATTTCAATATCTACCTTGATAGCCGTTTTTGGTAAAATGCTAGAACGCTTTTAGCCCTGCTATACTAGTTAGACTTTTGAGTCAAAATGTGACAAGTACCTTATGATAGCCCGAAGAGGCTTTTGGTGAGAAAAGGATGCTATATGATGGAACCATACTAGGATATGGTGATAAAGTTGAGACCGGTCGAGTAATTTGCATTGAGAATGGAGTCTCGGTGTAGTATTTCCGGCTTGTCGATTAAGGACCGGAAACGTGTAAGACATGTGGATCGAGACTCGAACGCACCGGCGCCCGAGGTCGTTGGACCAATGGCACGCTGTCATGGGTGTCATCCCATCACGGCCGACCCTAGTTCCGGACACATACCCCGGTAAGCGATCTTTGGGGTGTCAAATCGGAAACGCATACAACCGCCAAGACCGGGAGTGGAGAGATGGCGGGAGTAACGTGTTACCCTCGTGGGTTAAAGTCCCGGATTGGAGGCGCACGGTACTCTCGGGTGGCGTAGGACGCGGTTCCGTTTTGAGTATCCAGAAAGGGTTGATATATGCAAGCTTAAGTGCTACATATGTCGTGTGAGAAGAACTCCCCAGCTAGGTTAATCGATTTCGAAATCGCCGTGCTTCTCGGATATGGAGACTTGGTTTCCCCCTTACATCGTAGTTTAATTATGGAACAGTGAAGAGAAGAAATAAGTGATGGAACTTCTACAAGTGTATGATATAGTGTAAGATCACCTAGATTAGGTGAGAAACTTACTTGAAAATAAAATATTGAAAGTAAGGATCTACCTTTAGTAAGCTTTTCTGCAAAAAGGGTCCTTGATGCTTGTTAAAAACCTTACCTTGAATCCTATAGACCAACATTCCCCGAGTCTCCTCCTATTTTTCTTTAGTCGGGTAAGACTTGTTGAGTACTCCCGTACTTAGGGTTTGTTGACCCATGTTGCAGGATCTGGGAGTCATGTTTGCACTGGAACGTGCTGCATGACAGTTCTTCAGGAAGAAAGTGATGAGGAGTGAGAGGTGAGACCCGTGGGCAGGGTCTAGTGGTGTCTTTTGTATATTAAACCTTCCGCTACTCCTACTTTGTATATTGTAAAACCGGTTTCAAACAAATGTTTGTAAAAGTCTTGTAATATAAAACTTCCGCTGTTTTACTCGATTATGTATGAAAATTGTTGTAATACCGCAATGACCTCGTAACGGATCCTCGGTTGGAAAAGTTAATAGTGCTTTTCGGATTATAGGAGCACATATGTGACTATTAAAGGTCGTTGAACCGATAATTAGTACATGTGGGCCCCTGTGAATTTGGAAGGTTCTCATTCTAGATACCTAGCACCCCGGGGTGGACCGCACCTCCTCCCAGATCCATCGCCGCTCGTTCCTTTTCCGGTGGTCGTTGCCCTTCTCACAGATGTCTCCTCCCGGATCCCGCACCATGGCACCGGCACCGGTCCTAGCCGACTAAGCCGCCCACCGGCCCGCAGAACGACCGCTTGCTAGTCCTCGCCGACGTAGGCCGTGTTCAATACCCTCGAATTTCCCATGACATCGAAGCATTAAATGTACCAAAAGCCACATGTCCGGAGTATGAAATGTAGATAAACAAAATAAGAGGCTTTTCCCCTGTATACCCCTATGAAACTTTCTTTGACCCCCGTGTACCCCTCAAAATTTTTTCTCTTCCTTTTGTGTCCAATTTGAACTTTCTTTTGCCCCACGCACCCTTCCGTCCAGTTTTTGTCTCTAACGGTGTTAAAGTGCACCGGTAAAAGTCCAAAATGCCCTTCTTTTCCTACTGTGTCAATGCTACTTCTACTCAATGACGTGTGGACCCTACTGGTCGATCCTTCTTCCATCTCTAGCCAACTCCCTTTGCTCCCCTCCACTACAATGCCGACACCCTCGCAACCATGGCATGCCGCGTCGATGCCCCCACACGCTGTATCAACCAAGAAGAAGGAACAGAGAGAAGAAAACTAGTGATGCATTTCATCAAACATCTTGTGGGCACGTAAAAAGACTGACTAGGATAAGTTCATCGAAAGCCACGATTTCGCACATACGCACTCGATCTAGCTACCCTGCACAAGAACCAAATGAGTGGCTCGATGACCAACTCCACATCACAGAAAAAGTTGAAAAAAATCGGAGCTTGGAGTCCTGGCCGGAGCTGGGGAGACGTGGAGACGAACGCCGAGCCGCTCTGCTGCAATGGCCAGGGAGCGCTCGTGCTCCAAGGGAGGCCAACTAGGCCCGGCTGCTTGAGCTGCTCCTGTGCCGCTCGTGCAGCAGGAAGGCCACCTGCCCCTGAGCGCTGCTGACCGAGCGTGGACAGGTGAAACTGGTGCGTGCTCGGCTGCCTCGCTGCCTGCTTGTTGCCTCGTGCAGCAGAGGCCGCTGCCTGCCTAGCTGCTGCTCACGGCCAGCAGGGCACGCCCAGCAGAGGACACCACGCGAGCCCCAAGGAAGCCCCGGCCTGGTGCCTGCTCCTGCGCATGGCCGAGCGTGCCCAGCCTCCCGCGACGCCGCGGCGGCCTCCGCGCGCGCGCACCTTCTGCAGCGCCTCGGCCTCCGTTCGCGCCGCCCGCAGCTCCGCGAGCGCGGCCGCGCGTCGTTCCCTGGCGTCGTCGATCTCCGCCTTGGCCCTGTCGCTGGCGGCGCGCCGCACCTCCCCTCGAGTCGCAGCCGCGCCGAGCCCACCCCGCAGCCGCGCCGAGCCCTTGCCCTCGCCGGCGAATCGCGCCGCCGCCCGCCGGCCTCGCTCACGCACGCCGCCGGCCAACCTAGGGTTTCAGTCAGGAGACGGGACAGGAGTACGAGTCCGAAGTTTTTCTTTCTGTCGGGAAACGCGAGCGCTCGGATCCTCCGCTCGGTGAGCGGTTCAGTCCAGAGAGAGGAGGGCACTTTAGACATTTTTTCAATACGGTCCCACACGTCAGGTCGTCTTAAGGGAGGAAATTGGACGGAAGAGAAATAGAAGGGCATGTGGGGCAAACAAAACTTCAAGTTGGACACACAGGGAAAGAAATTTTTTGAGGGCATTACAAAAGGCACAAGGAAACTTTTATAAGGGTATATAGAGAAAACTTTCACAAAATAACTAATCGCACAGTTTTTAGATGTACATCATGGCATTTTATTCTTTTTGGCCTAGTTACCCCATGGTAGGATAATATTTACCATAAATAAACAAAAAGTGCTACAGTGCCCAATTACAGGGTACTAAACACCACCGTAGCTGTGGCCCTGCTTTGACTCCGAGTTCCTGCCTCTGACCTCGCGATCCTCCAACTCTGGATGCCCAATACCTAGTGCTGGACCTCCTCAAGTCTGATTCACTGATTCATGAGTCCTTGTACCCCTTGTCTCTTCCTGATCCGAGAGGCAGGTATTCATTTCTACTCTCTCCTATCATATACCAATGATTTTCCTAGATCCAGCCGCACATGCCATTTAAATGTAGTAGTGTCACGCATGTTTATTTTTCATATTTGACAACTAATTTGCCTTACTGAATATATTGTGCACATGTAGTTGTGAGTACCAGCTTTTTTTTTTATGGTCTCATGTCTTCTAGAGACGCTTTGCAACACGTACGTATCTCCTGACACGGTCCGTGTGGAGACGCTGCAGACATGCTTTACTAAAGCGTGTCTGTAGTTTGGTAGAGATGAAATAAAGCATATCAAACTTACAGATAAAATGTAACTATATGGGGTGTTTCTCATACACATACCCTGTGAGACTAGGAATTGGAAAATTGAAAAATCCATGAGTAACCTAACCAACATACCCATACCCTAGTTGGATCCTTCTAGGAATCCTGATCATACAAATACCCATATATCTGGGTTTGAGGCGGTCAAGATTATTATACCCGTACGCTCCGTAGATGGCTTCCATGCCAAATACTAGACTGGAAGATACTAGTGGACGCACATCACATATTGTTTTTCATGTATATAAAGGGGACTGAACAACGTACCTTCTTTGTTGTGTTGGCAGATTGACGATGAGACGTAGCCTTGCATTTGAGACGGTGGTAATCAATTGCATCCATGATGTCTTCAGCATCGTAGAAAGCAGACTTGAGTTCCTTCGCCCATCCTTCCAATCTCGTCTTGTCACCACCAGGAGGCACCGCCTGAGTTGCCTCAAGCGTCAGCTTCAGCTCTAGGACTTTTTTCTCCAGATTCTTGAGATTATTAGCCGACGAGCCAGCGACATCGAGGTAAGACAAGCCCTTGCTGACGAGTTTGGAGATGACTGGCTTCATGACCCAACCTAGGATCGAGATGGCAATCGTCACTGGATCCGCCATTGGGAGCTCCGAATATGAGACGGGAAGAAGATAGCTAGGTGGTGTGCCTTCTTGGCAAGATATATAAGATATTACTCCTAAACGCGTAACAAAAGCCCGAACGTACACGAAACTGTTCCCGTCAGCACTGTTCACGAACGCGTTTCGCTGTAGGCCGTTTCACGCGTAACGAAAGCCTCCTCCTTCCGTCTATCCACGCGGCGTTTACTGTTCACAACTCGGTAATGGCAGACTGACTCCTCAGATGGCCTGAAGAGCAAGTATAATAAAGGGTCGGATCCTGGATGCTTAGAGAGACGAGAGAGGAGATGAGCGGATTGTAACCATACAGTCCGCTTAAAGAGCAAATTACTATATGAGTGGGCTGAAAGATGCTATAAAGATCCTATACACCCATCCGTGGGCTGTATTATTAACCTTCTCTAAGTATTTTTCATATTTTAATAAAAGAGAGAAAAGCTAGCTCTTGATCGAGAGTTAGGCTCATACATATTTCAAGAACATGTGAGAGTATCAGATGAAGTTATCTATGTTATAAGCTACTCCCTCTGTTCCGCTATGATCGTCGTTCTGGCGGCCGGTACTTGTGTCCATGTTCTCTGCTCGTGCGATGTACCTAGACTCTCTCTGTTCACATCCATTTAATCAACATGTCTCAGGCTAAAACGACGATAATAAAAGGACAACGGAAGTATATATACTAAAGTTATAACTATTGAAGAAGTTAGTTTAGAAGTACGAACTATCTTATATCATTACGTGTGCCTAAGCTGATCACGGTTCACTCGGGTGAATTCCGGTACATGGACAGTGTTCCCGTCAGTCACTGTTCATGAAAGCGTTTCCCTATCCGCCGTTCACTGTTCACACGCATTTAATACCGCGCGGGGAACAGGCGGGGAACAAGGGAGGTTTCCTTTCCCTATCCCAATTAATACAAATTTAATACACATTTAATACACACGACTAAACACAGCTGTGGTCAGTCAATACAGAGCGAGTGAACAGTGACCAGTGTACAGTGGCTGCCGCGTCATGAACCGTGAACGATGCGTGGACAGGCCTGGCTTAGCACCATGGCCGTAAAGTTTTAGGGTGTTATGGTTTGTTTTGTGGATGTGGGAAGGGGGTATTTGGATACTAATAAAAAACTAATTATAGAACTCGCCTGTAAACAGCGAGACGAATTTATTAAGACCAATTAATCTGTCATTAATATGTGTTTACTTAGCACGACATTATCTAATTACGGACTAATTAGACTCAAAAAATTTGTCTAGCAAAATACACGCAATCTATGCAATTAATTATTTTTTAATCTATATTTAATATTCCATGTGTCAAACATCCGATGTGATAGGGTGTAAAAATTTTGGAGGAAGAACTAAACAATGCCATATTGGTTATTCGCTAGTGGCACGTTCGAATAGGATAGAAATAGGAATAGGAAATACTTGCTCCGTCTAAAAAAGAATGCAATTATGGAAACCGTGCGGTCAAATTTACTAAAAGTTTGACCAAGTTTATATTATATAAAGCATATAAGTCATCTCTAGACAATTAGATATAGACTGATGGTTAGACTCAACAAACCCGAACATGAAACCAAACTACTTGCGCATATCAATGGAAGTCTCCTAAAGCTGAAATGCCCGAGTGCCCAAAGAGACTCTTAAAGCTGCAAAACAAAGATTTTGGATGTCTCCAACATCCTTCCCTAGGTGAAATGTAAGGAACTCTAATTAACAGTGATTGAGGGGATGAGCGCTGGGCATCGAGTACACTTTTCACCAGTTATTGTGGCCCTTACATTTAACACTATACTGAATAACAAGGTGAAGAAAAAAAGCTGCTACTTCATTTCCAAATTCAAGTTGATATCAGGAAAAAGCTAGATACCATAGTCATTAGTTGACATCGATACCAAGTTGCAGTTTGTTAAACCGGTACCTGCACACAGAAGAACAGAGTACTGTGAACAACTATGCTAACTGTTAGAACTTTGAAGGGAAATGCCAAAAATGCAGTAATATATTTATGAGGACTGTATTGGTCAACTATCCAAAGTATGATAATGATACTATGCGCATAACCAGAGGTTGTCCATAGGCAATTTCTTCAAAGCCATCACAAGTTTAACTCTCAAACAGTCAGACTCACAAATGTGAAGTTGGCCTAACAAAAGTATTCTCTGCAGCGTTGCACAGCCTAGTTGTCTATAACGACAATTCTTTTTTTATAAGTAACTGACTAACTAACCTCTAAAGGTGTAAACAGTAAACAAGTCAACTTGTCCATATTTTGAAAGCCTTGGATCTGTTACACTCACCAAACTCGTGTCTGTGAACTAAAATGACTACCAGGACATCACAGCAAAACACATACAACAAAAAAGATGTTTCACAATAAATATGCTATTAGAAGATATTATAGAATTTTCAACCAAACATGATGTATAAAGCACTAACCCAACTAGGGCAGAGTACAACCACTCTGTTAATTACTACATGCTATGCACTGCAGAAAGGTAGTGAGGATAAAAATAAGTTCTAATAAAAGAGTTCAAAAAACTTTTTTTTTTTCGAGGAAAAGTTCAAAAACTTGACACCTAGGGAAAGCCACTATGAGATATTTTATTAAGAGTAAATCTCAACCACAGGGTCAAGAAAGGCCACAAATCCCGGCTATTAAATAGAACGAATAACCTTTTTTGTGAAGATGGAGAATAGAACTCTCGACCTGTAGGTCCAACACTAGCGTGCACGTTCTCATTCTAAAAATAAGCTGAAAGAGAAGTGTTGTATTGTTTAAGTTCTACCGAACTGAAACTTCCAAGGAATTTCTAATGTAACTTAAGAATGCCACCAAAGGCTGTGAAGTTTGTGACACCAGTGGCGTTTTTTTTTTCTTTGACATGGTAGTGCTTGTATCCGCAACTATTTACAGCCATAAGTCTGCGGGAAAAGGCAACTGAGGACAAAAGTAAACCAAGGGCATGCAAGTCGCCATAACGCTGATCGCCTGGGTTCAAACTAGGTAAAATAGTGTAGATGGTCTTAATCCAGGTGCATACATATATTTGTGAGTATATAGATTTTTTTTGAAAGGAATATCTGTGACCATATATAAGTGGAAATAATTGAGTAGACAGGTGTGGAGAAAATTATACTCCCTGAATCACCAGTTCTACCACATCCTCTCTATCACATTGCGGGTCTCAGTTGTACTGTGGTCTACCCAACTCTATGTCCAACCCTATTTTTATTTTTATTTTTATTTTTTTATTTTTATTTTTAGAGAGTTTTACCACGCTTGGAATTAATATGGACCCTCCATTTGATCGATCTAATGGTAAAAAAGTGAGAGGAACCACATCGGAGGAACCAAGTGACGAGATAGGAACCATGGTACTTTGGAACTAAATTATAATTAATATTGAAGGGTATAATGGTCTTTTAATCTGATGAGGAGCAGCTTCTCCTTAAAAACAACAACTTCATGTGAATCAAAATCACTACAGGAATCCGCTTCTTTGAAAGTGCGAAAACATTTGCCGAGAGCAAACGTCGGGCACTTCGGCAAAGAGCATCTTTGTCGAAAGTGCGGCTCAAAGACTCGGCAAAGACTTCTTTGCCGAGTGCCGCATCGTCGGCGATGTTCAACACTCGGCAAATTATATCTTTGCCGAGTGCGTAACCCTCGGCAAAATAACACGGTCGGCAAAGAATAAACGGGACCAAACGGCCACGTTGTCCGTTACTACCTTGCCGAAAGTGTCCGACGTTAGGCACTTTCGGCAAACTAGGTATCCTTTGCCGAAAGTGCCACACGATATGCACTCGGCAGAGAAGGTCTTTGCCGAAAGTGCCCGGGCGGCCGCACTCGGCAAATTATGCATTTTTTTTTGTTTTTACGTCCCATATTTTTTGTGTGGCCTTGGTACGATAATTACATCTCATGTTCAAAATTTGGGACAATTTCAAGTTGTTTTGCTATACTTCATGAATTATTTCTATTTTCTTGCATTTTACGGACCACTTTCGAAATTTGAACTGCAGGTACATGAAATAATGGAATGTGGTCATTCAAAAATATGTGACCACATGTGGAGAGTGTGGAGATGTCTCGAAGTTTTAGCCATCCGACGTCACAACTTGCTCGAAACTTTTTCAAATTTTACCACAGCCTCCTCATGAGATGACAAGACACCTCGCCAAGTTTCGTGATTTTTAAACTTCGTTTGGATTTTATAGAATTTAAAAATATTTTTCCCGCATGTAACTTCGTCATGTTCCGACACATAAATGTTCGTAATTTCACGCGAAGTTCTGGATTGAGCCTAAACATCGCCAAACATCATGAATAATATTTTTGAATGACCACATTCCATTATTTCATGTACTGCAGTTCAAATTTCGAAAGTGGTCGAGAAAATGCAAGAAAATAGAAATAATTCATGAAATATAGCAAAACAACTTCAAATTGTCCCAAATTTTGAACATGAGATGTAATTACCGTACCAAGGCCACACAAAAATATGGGACGAAAAAAACCAAAAAAATTCATAATTTTGCGAGTGCGGTCGGGCGCACTCGGCAAAGACGGTGGCACTTTCGGCAAAGGGTATTTTTTTAAAAAAAATAAAAACAGTGCCTTTGCCGAGTGCCACATTTCGGCACTTTTCGGCAAAGCGGATAAATATCCGGGACCGAAGAGCCCATTTCAGCTCATTCGCGCCCATACGCCGCCCCGCCGCCCAAATCGCCGCCGGCCGCCACCCCCCCACCGGCCGACCCCTCCCGCCCGCCGGATCCCGCCCTGGGCCTGCCGGACCTCGCCCACCGACCGACCTCCCCCGGCCACGGGCGAAGCGGTTGCCGGGCGCGGGCTGCCTCCGCTTGGCCATCCACCGGGCCGGGATCACCGCCCCGGGCCAAGGCCCGGGCCAGCCACGGCCGGGCTCCCAGCCCACCCCTGCCTCGTCCCCCGGCCCCCTGGGCCGGCAGAGTGAGGAAGGGAAGGGAAAGAAGAGGAAGAGGGAGGAAGGGAAGGGAAGAAGAGGAAGAGGGAGGAAGGGAAGGGAAGAAGAAGAAGGGGAGGAGGGAAGAAGAGGAGGAAGGGAAGAAGAGGAAGGAGAGGAGGAAGAAGAGGAAGGAGGAGGAAAAAGAAAGTGCCTCTCGGACCGGTCGCCGTTTCTTCGCGGCCGCCGCGTGATCCACGCCATGGTCGTTTGACCGCTGATCTTGTCGCTCCTGGGCAAGGTAAGCCCTACCCTTCTAGTAGTGGTTAGTAGTAGTGGTTAGTAGTAGTTGTTAGTAGTGGTTAGTAGTAGTGGTTAGTAGTAGTGTTAGTTGTAGGGTTAGTAGTAGTAGTTAGTAAATAGTTAAGTAGCTCTTAGTATTAGTAGTGTTAGTAGTTAAGTAGTTGTTAGTAGTAGTTGTAGGGTTACTAGTAATTGTTCTTGTAATACTTGAATACTTTCATCTGCATGGTTTTGAGAAGTAAAGTAAATGGCTCTTGTTGATATATTGGTGGTTGGTGGCCTTCGTGCCCATATTCGGTATATGTATGTGGTTGTTGGCCTTCGTGCCATGTTTTTTGCAGGTTTTGGGAACCTCCCGTGCGGGGGGAGGTGCCGCCAAATTTTGAGTCGACACTAACTATTTTTTGCTCTTGTTTTGTAGGAGGATCGTGGGAGGGACTCGGCGACCCGATCGTCCTCGTGGGCGCGTGTCTTGCCGCAGCGTCTCCACCGAATAATCGTAGGTATTAATCACCTCCGGCCCGTCCTTATAGTTGTCTTACATAGCGTGACCCAGTTAGGCGTCTCCCGTCCGAAAGAGATACAGGTGTTGGTATGCGCATCTGTGCATATCTGCGACCGTATCTGTTTCGGATTGTCCAAAGAAATACTCGGCGCGTCGGATGCGGGGCGTGGCGGCCTTCTTCGGGGGCCTCCAAATCCCGTGTGTGACCCCTGCCTCCGTTGCCTAGCTTCATTTGTTCGCTCCACCCCGTTTCCCGTTCCTCCTCTGTAGGGACTCCGGTGAGTATATGTTGTTGTTTATTTCTTTGGCTTGTGCGGCCATCTTGCGGTGTACTAATGAGATCGCCTCTCCTTTATGCAGCCACCGGCGGGTTCGAACCCGACTCCTCCAGGTGGCCCTTCTCCACCCCATCCGGTTGGCCCGACTCCACAGTACACGTGGCCAGGTGGCGTTCCTCCTCCGGGCACGCAGCAGGCACACTACGTGCTTCCACACGTCCCTCCTACACACCACGGGTGGACGTACGCATCGGCGCCGCAACATGGGTGGTATCGGGGCAAGGTGAGGGCCCCTCACACTCTTCGCACCATGGAGGCCACGGGTCGGGCAAAATTGAAGTTGAGTTGGTGGTGATTAGGTTCGACTGCTTTAATCGCGTGATGGATTTCTTTTGGATGTTGGACATGTTGCAATCGTGATGGATCTCGTTTTGATGTTGGACATGTTAGATTTCGTTTGGATGTTGGGCATGTTTGATTTCGTTTGGATGTTGGACTATATGTGTGAATTTGTGATATATGTGGATTATATATGTGAATTTGTGATATATGTGCATTATATATGTGAATTTGTGATATATGTGGTTTATGTGTATATATGGATGCATTGTGGTATATATATATGTGTATTTGCAGCAAGAAACAAAAAAAAAAAAAAAAATAAAAATTCAGATTTGCCGAAAGGACAAGACTTTCGGCAAAGCTGGGCATACCGACAGTAAAAATCAAAGCCTTTGCCGAGTGCATGGGTGGCACTCGGCAAAGTGACCATTACTTTGCCGAAGTGCCACCAATATTGCACTCGGCAAAGATTATTTTTTTAAAAATAAGTAATTCGCCGAAAGTATCGACATGGTACTCGGCAAAGTTTTTTAAATAAAAGAGTACAAATCTTTGCCGAAGTGTCGACACGGCACTCGGCAAAGGACTGCTCAGTTAACGGGTCGACGTTTCCTTTGCCGAGTATCGACACGCACTCGGCGTAATCCTTTGCCGAAAGTGCCGATACCGCACTCGCAAAGAATCGTTTGCCGGTATTTCTTTGCCGAAAGTGGGGTCGCCGAAGTGCGGCACTCGGCAATGGCTTTGCCGAGTGCAAAGGTGCCTTTGCCTAGTGCGCCCCGCACTCGGTAAAGCAGCCGATTCTGTAGTGAATGTTTATGCTGAATCAGCTTCTGAGAAGTCGACAAGTAAAAAAACTCCGGCCCCACATCACCGCCGCATGCCGCCGTCCCCCCTCGCGGCTGACATACGTATGGCATCGTCGAAGTTCGCCGGCATCGCCATCTGGCTGCTCCACCAGTCTGAAGCCGCGGCCGACATCGGCGCCGACGAGCTGGCAGCCAAGCTAGGCACCGTCCCTCCCTCGAGGGTGCTGCTGCCGTTGCCGTCGCGTCCAAAGTGGCGGAGTCTGAAGGAGCCATCGCGGAAGTCTTCGGAGCCCAGCCGTTGTCGGACCTGTTCAACAAGACCAAGGTCAAGGACATCTCCGGGTCGTTCCGGTGGGCACCGTTCCTGGCGCTGTCCTCACCATGCTGCTGCTGCTGTCAAGTACCGGATGAAGAGCCTTCCCGTGGTGGACATCGGCGAGGGCACCATCAGCAACATCATCCGTCGTGCACATGCTCTGCGAGTGCGTCGGACTCCACTGGTTCGAGGAGTGGGGCACCAAGACGCTCTCCGAGATCGGCCTCCCCATCGTGAGGCTCAGCAAAATCGGCAAGGTACATACACTACGCGCATTTCTGATTCAAAATCCCGCCGATTTCCGTCGAGAAAAAATCACGGTGACGATGATCCGGTGAAATTGTATTTGCAGGTTCGCCGGCTATCAAGGCCTTCCGGCTGATGAGGAGAAAAGGGGTTGGAGGCATACCGGTGGTGGACGATAGCGGCAGGGTGGTAGGCAGCATAATGATCAAGGACGTCAAGCATCTCCTTACGGCATCAGAGACAAGCAGAGACTACAGGTCAGATTCATAATTGCCAAGTAGAGGGGACAGTATCAAGGATGTCAAGCTCCGGCGAAAGGCAAATGAGCATCATAACGTGCAGTAGAGGGGACAGTATCAAGGACAAATACTGAAGCTGGATGCAGAGAAGAGGCAGAGGATCTACGTGATCAACGAGGAAGGGAACCTGTACGGCACTCAGAGATATAATCGCCAAGTTGGTGTATGAACCGCATGGCTACTTTGGGGACTTCTACAATGGCTTCATCCCTCTACCATCCAACAGCAGGGTCTGAAAAATTTTAGGAAAATCTTTTTTACCATGCTCTCTGTTTTCTCCCCTTCTCTGTAGAATTGGTACACTTACTTTCCATTTCTAGTGTTCATAAATTTTTAGTGAGCTTCCATCGTCTATAAATTCTTCCATATGTGGCTTTGTTCATGTTTATGTTAAACAAGTTTGATGCCTGGCATTTATCCTGCTTATGGGATCACTATATGTTTTGTTTATCATTAACGAATGAATATAACATAAGGCTGCAACACACTATAAGAAAGGTTGCAACAAGGTAAATGTGAGCACAACTGCTGGTAGCATTGTACATAAAAATGCCAGGCACCAACATTCTTTTGAAGTGAAACACGAGTCACGAGATGTTACAATCGACCAAAGAAAGGTAAAATGTAAGAATTGCAATTACACAGCTCATGGCAGATGCAGTTTTCATAATTCCATGTGCTCAATGATGTCACCGCTCACCAATGGCAGGATCAAGGATGACAAGCTAAGCTAAATTATTCAATTCAGGTTGCATTGCAGTTCACACAGTTTCTGTCAGTTCAGGAGAAGCTTATACTTCCATCTTTAGACCTTCAAAAGATGTTTGAAGGTCAAGTTCCCTGTACAGAAATTTGGAACGGGACTTGGAACTAGCATCATCAAAATTTGCATGGGTCTTTAGGTTGCATAGTTGATATGAACATCTCTGGACATCGAAAGGGTCATAATAGTGAGTTTCTTGTTCAGACTGACTGAACGATAAGTGATAGAATCTAAAGGAAAAAAAAAATCACCCCTTCATAAATTTTGCAATTGTCTTAAACCACGATCATAACTAATCTATTAAGGACAATATACCATGCCAATATTCTCTTAAAAAAAACATGAAACACAACTGAAATTAACAGTGTTTTAAAGGAATTGTGCAGGGCTCTGGCTAAACTTTTCTTCTCAGTTAACATTTTTTTTAAACGATCTTTTCAGTTAACATGATGTCCTCGTTTTCAATCAAGCGATTAAAATGTGAAAGGATATCTTACAGTGGTTCTCAATTAACATGTTGTTTGCAAATGCTGGGTTCACAAGAAACACGTGTCCTTCTGGAAATAAGGCAGCTAGGACAAACAGCTAGAGGCAATTCATATCATAGGACTAAATGTTCAGTTCTCTAGGAGATTTTTTTGGACTGTCTAGATAAGGCAAATTATATTGTCAAACTGAGGTATCACAGGCTATCACTCTAACACTCAACATCAACAGCACTCTGCCATCCTGTTTCCTGAACAAATCAGGACAGCATTTGGACAGATGACAAATGTTGGTTATCTTGGCTCTAGAGCCTCAACTGAAGACAAAGTTGAAGGGCCATTTGTGAAGAAAATATCAGTTCTGCAAAAATATAGAATGTAGTGTACCAATGCTAAATTCTGAAGAATACGCATTCTATATAGAGATGAAGACAGTCTCTAAACCACTAGTAATGAAAGGAATTTGATGCCAGTAGAGTTGGTCGACAAGAGAAGCGAAGATAGCTTCATTGTGAAGAGAAGGTAGAAGTGACCAAGTGAGAAATTCATCGTGACGTGACCAAACGTATAATTTATCATTAAAGCTTAATTTCACTCACTTCAAAATTCATAATCAGGCACAAAGCATCAGCAACCACTAATTTACCTAACGTTTGATGCATTCATAGGCTCACAGCTACATAGTTGCCGCACAAGCAAAGAAACTGAATAGGAAAGAACATTATTACCTGGGACTTGTTGGGCGAGCTGCACAAGCACGTCGCTCTGGGGCGCCGTGGGATGCCGCCGTCGGTTGGGGCGGCAGACACCCCGGAGCCCGTGTTCGGGTGATTCGCTGAAGCAGAGGGCAGGGTGGACGAATCCACCCTCGCGCTGAACCCACCGGGCAGCAGCGGCAGAGGCCGAGGAGGAGGCGATGTGGGTTCAGCGCGAGGGTGGATTCGTCCAGTAAAGTGTGTTCCCAACCATGATCACCGCGCCTTTCATGAACGCCCCGTTCTGGTTCGGTCAGCATCCAAGAAACATGCATATATACTGAAAGATAGGGAGGACTACATAATAAGTATTAATCTAGTTTCATTAAATTCTCCATAATATATGTTTACACGTAGATTTTTTTTTGAATGTGTAGATAATAATATATTTTCTGTAAAACATAGTCAAATTACACAAGGTTAACATAGGATGAAGCTAAAATAAGCTATAATTTACAAATTTACAACAAAGACACTACAAATGAGACAAATGGCTTCCACACTAAATAAAAATGAATTGAACCAAACGACCATTACAGTCTGATAGCAACCCATCAAACTTGGCAACATCTATAATGCCGCTTGGCATAGAAACATGCATATATACTGCAAGAAAAATAGAAAAAAACAGAAGCACTTATATGGCACAATGGTTCAATAATTCTTTACTGACCATAGATGATCTGGTGACTCAAGATGTATCTTCTCCATAGCAGTCTGGTGCATGGCGATTATGCACCAGATTTGTTTCATGTGTGTTCATAATAAGAAAAACTTAGGCAACCAGGGGTCATATCTCTTCCCTATCAATCTTTTATGCACTCTGGGTTATGTAACAGAAAATGTGACAAGTTCAACTACATGGGCACATGCTTTCTGCAGTGTTATCCAAACAAGTTGATAAAAACTATAACTCGCAGAAAAGCAGCGTTTGGTGACCTTACTCTGTTTCTGTTCTCATGAAGCTCTGTGCTTATTTCTAGCACGCACGGATGGGGCTTAACACGTGAACGGCCACAGTACAGCAGCAATGGAATAAAACCAAGCACCAAGGGATTAACAGAGTTTTCCCAAAGTGATCGGCCACAAGTTATTGTGGCCCTTACGTTTATAACACTGTACTAAATAACAAGGTGAAGAAAACCTGATGCATCACATCCAAATTCAAGTCGTTATCAGGAACGCAGGAATAGAAAAACACAGAGATGTAATCGATTGAAAACGCAGGAACTCCAAAGTTTCAGAATATAATCGATTGTCATATAGGCGGTTCCAAACAAGGTTTCATTTGAACAACACAATCAATCTAAAGACGGAACCCATGCTAGGAGAGCAAATTGTTACCAACGGCATTGCACCATGAAGAAAGCGATAACTTTGCAGATGACATGACCTTCTTCTATCTTCTGACACCCAACCTGATACTGATAACATTCCCAGATACTCTACGAGCCACCAAGTTCACAAATGTTGTGCAGACAGACATGGACCAACCACCAAAACTCTCCTCGTTCGTTAGGCATTAAGCTTAAAGCTATATCTAAACAACATGGCGAAGAAAAGCT
The DNA here is from genome assembly GCA_015847255.1 of Hyparrhenia diplandra. Taxonomy (NCBI): domain Eukaryota; kingdom Viridiplantae; phylum Streptophyta; class Magnoliopsida; order Poales; family Poaceae; genus Hyparrhenia; species Hyparrhenia diplandra. Next base: position 79,841 of record JADLZK010004068.1, read on the forward strand.
GTGACATCATTTCCAGGTTCAATTTAATATCAAGGCAACACTTGGTCATAAAATAGATATTGATCCCAAGCTGCAGTTTGCCAACATGGTACCTGCATATAAAAGAACAGAGATGCAGTTACAATCAGTCTGAAGGAGAACTGCCCTAAAAAAATGGGTGTAATACTTACGAGGATTAAATTATCCAGTACTGTTTGATAATAATGCATACCCATATGGCCATGTCAAGACTCATAGAGAAAATAAATTGTTTTTGAAAGTGTTGTAATGTTTAAGTTCTACCATACTGAAACTTTGAGGAATTTCTGGTGTAACTCAAGAATGTTCCCCAAGGCTGTCAAGATTGTGAGACCACCGATGTAAGATTTTTTATCATGGCAGTGCTTGTATTAGTAACTACTACAGTGACAACCACAGGATGGCCACAAGCCTGGGAGAAAAGGCAACTGGGGGTAAAAGTAACCAAAGGCACGCCAGTGACCCTAACGCTAACTATCTAGATTCAAACTAGGTCAAATATTGAGATAGGACTAATCAAGCAGCGTACATGTATGTGTGAGTATGTATATGTAGAATGAATTGAGTAGAGAGGTGTGGTGAAAATTGTAATTTGAACCTACTCCTAAATCACCAATCTACTGTGATCTCTATCCCGCCTGCTTGCTTCAGCTTTTCCTCCAGCTGCTGCTGCGTGAGTTCTTTCTTGAATGTATAAGCAGTAGCTGCTGAGATGGCTTGCTGCAGCAGCAACCACAGTGTTGTTATAGCAAGCACAACCAAACAAACACGATTTTATTTAACAATCTGACACACAGCTCTCCTGTGTTTTAAGTTTTGACTGACTCTTCGTCGGTCTGTCCAACCCTAAATGATTTAATCTGACAAATGAAGGGAAAATTATCAGCTACTGTGAGGGCATTATGTAAGCAATAACAGGTAACAAATAAACAGTTACTGGTTGTATCGCTCAGATGACAATTGCATCCAATTTATTTATAGCTCTCAGAAAATGCCAATCCAAAATGACCAAATACGTGATGAATGCTTAAATGTTGAGCAACTAAGATTTTAGAAACAAATAACAGTTGACATATTCCAGCATGTCATTACATCCCATTATGATCACAGAACAGTAGTAATAATTAGAAACATGATTCATACTTATAAGTAAAAGACATATCATGCATAATCATTTTTTAACTGAGCTTATTTTACACCATATAGTTGGATAAAATTAAAATGCACAAAAAGCATGCAGTACAAGTGGGTGTTAAATATTAATCCTAACACGTTATCCTGATAAAGATTAAAAAATAGGTTCATTTTATTTCTGGTGAGACTGAACTCATCACTAAAAGAAATTAAGCAAGGCTATTCAATATGTGGCAATGTCTTCATTATTCCACCAGGTAATGATAGAGCAAGTCACGGTTCAAGATTTTAGACTCACATAGTCATACCAAGACTCATAGAGAAAATGAATAGTCTGAAAACAATGCAATGAACTCTAGGTTAAGAAACATTGCAGTATTCATCAGAACAATTATAGGAAAAAAAGAACAAAGCTTTTGGTATACTTGCAATTTAAATTCATGCAATTACCTTAGCATATCGATTCTTGAATGGATGGATACACTGACTGGTAACAATGCCGGTTTTCAAGATCTTTTCAAAATGCATTGACTCAAGATCAACCATGAAGACGCCTCTATTTGTTGACACAAACATCACATTATCATCCCCTGCAATCCAAATTACTCTTTCGTTCTCCCATGATGTCAATGAAAGAAGATTTTCCAGTTCAATTGTTCCACCATGCATCCATCGAGCAACACCAGAGTGATCAGGTGACGTCTCCCACAACCAAAGTTGAGCTTTGAGTTTGTCTGACATGACTATTAAGCTAAGGCCACCACTCTTTGCTAGGGTACACAAGAAGATGCCCCAATGATCTTCTTTAACCGGCGGCCCTTGTATCACATCTAGGTTCGGCTGTCCAGATCAAACTGAAGGATGTGAACCTGATTGCCAAACGTAATCCAAAGAAAGGGTATTCCCAACCAGGACATTTCCATAGCCAACACCGGACAATGGCTCGATTTCTGCGGAGACAACATCGCCCCACGCACCAGTCTCCGACGAGTAAATGCAGACATGTGCAATGTTATGGTGGAGTTCCTTCCACGCCAGAGCAAACTTGAAGGGACCCTTGTCACCATTGGCACCGACACCGCCCCTTTCATGTATGACCCATTTCGTTCCGACGGGATCCACGAACTCGCGATATGTCCAGGTATTGGGCATCGCCCGGACGGGTTCCACACCAGAACTCGCCGGGCGGATGCCTTGGCCGATCGACCCGCGGAGCTAGGACCACGCGCCCATGGCGGCAGCCCCCGACTTCCCAGGTGTACCTCTCAAGACGCCGCGCAGCACTTGTACGGAGAAGCTCTCGGGAAGGGTAGGGTACAGCGGATCCGAGACGAAGCTGAAGGAGAGATCGCCGCCGATGCCGAAGAAGACGCCGAGGGTCGCGCCAGTGGCGAGCACGGAAGCGCGGACGGCCGGGTCGGTGACGAGGCGGCGCTTAGCGGTGCGCATTTAGGGACGCGAGGGGCAGCGGGGACGGCAGCGGCGGCAGGCGGAGGAGGATCTCGGAGAGGAGGTCGCCGACGCCCATCGGGAAGCCGGGCCACCGCGACGGCCGCGTGAGCTGCCGGGCGTGACTTTTGCGGAGGCCGAAGACCGACGGGGGGGGGGGTCTCGAGAGGAGGTCTTGGTCGCCCATGGACATGGAAGGACGCCGACTTCGCCGACGGGCAAGGAAAGCGGGCGGTGGCGGCGGCGGTGACGGCCTATGGCTCTTGAGTCCTGGCTGGCCCTCGAGTCGTTATCTGGGCTTGGGCTGGTATGGACTGCAAAGATATTATGGGCTGGGCTTAATCTGTCTCTGTTTTTGAAAACGTTTTGACCACTCAATTTCAAGATTTTCACCAGATATATATACCCTATATATATGGAAGTAATTAGCTTGTCCTAAATGTCATTTAGGATTGATTACGCATATGAATCAAACTCAAAACTAACTGCTCCATCCCTTTCAAATATTTTTGAATTAATTAGCTTGCCCTAAACGTCGGTTTATTTAGAAGAGGACTTATATCCATAACCCGGTATGTATTCTCGCCACAAGAAAATTCTCATATGCATTTCCTCATTGGACTTTGTTGAAACCTCGGTTCCACCCGATTCTAGTTCTAGTCTCACCAACCATGTTCTGCATTAAACAACATTTGCACATGAATATCAAGTGTG
>JADLZK010004070.1:0-52219 GCA_015847255.1 Hyparrhenia diplandra
TTTCCAAGTGTATGGGTCCTTTTTCCCCACGAGTTGTTGTTCACGCCCTAAGAGCTGTAGGCACTCAGCGGCCTCTGTAATGGGATGACCTCCATCAACCCGCTCACACTACATGGCTGCCTTGCACTCCTAACCACCACCGACCTGCCACTCGTAGCCCTCTCCGCTGCCTATATCAAGCTCGAATGCCACACCAACATGCCGGGACGTTCGCTCGCTCTACGCTTCCTCCCTGCCCCTCCTTGTGGGCTTCTCCATATAGTTCGCATTCACTACCACCATGCTCAAACCATCCTCCGACAACGGCGGCCTTGCCTTTTTCCTTGCATCCAACAGGTGCTCCCTCAGCGATGCCAGGCCATACATTGGCGTTTGCACTGCCACCCCTACCACTGTCGCTGAGCTCAACACGCTCATGCACGTCCAGTTTGAGGAGCCGAAAGGCAACCACATCGGCCACATCATGAGGCGGTACCATTTTATTAAACGAGCACTAGGGTGGCCGCCTCTGGTAATCTGTGGCTGGGCTGCTAACCTAGAGCCCGCCTCGGTTAATAACCTAACAAAGGCGGGCCACATAAGTTTTCCGCATCCGCTAATGTTTGATTAACTGAGGCGGTTGCCGTCTGTTAAAAGGATTAACGGAGGCATGCATCTTAGGGCGTCCACATCCATTAATCGATGATTTTCAGAGGTGGATATTGTACCTGAAATCGATTTATGCAGCGGACATCCATAAAAATTGCTTCAAAAATAATTCATTCAGATTTGTCTAGATTTACCAGCACATTGTTAGAATAATCTCCATGAAAAATGGCACCCGAAGCTGAGCCCTGAACCTCTCTATGATTAAACTTGGTTCAGTACTATTCAGGACCATCAAATGAAGTGGGGGCCAACAAGCCCACAAAAAGAGGGGCATTGAAAAATAAGGTATGATCCCCTTCAATATTAGAAGGCTTCGCCGACCACCAAAAAGCGACGGTCGGCGAAGAAAAAGTTGCCGCTAACGAAGCCGGCCAAGGGGACGTTTTTCGCCGACGCGCCCGTGTCTTGGGGGCGGTCGGCGAAGATTTTTCCATTTTTCCTTCTTCGCCGACCGCTTTGTCGTGGACGGTCGGCGAAGGTTTTATACTTTTTTTTCATAATTCTTCGCCGACCGTCCTCCCCGTATGGGCGGTCGGCAAAGGTGTTTTCCATTTTTTAAACAATTTCTTCGCCCGACCCGGGCTTAAACGGTCGGCGAAGAACAAAATTTTTAAAAAAACTGGCCGACTCGCCCGGGCGAAAGTCGGTCGGCTGGGAAAAGGGGCCGAACCGGGCCATTTCCCTCCCTTCGCCGACGCCCGGGCCAAAAACGGTCGGCGGCCTCCTTCGCCGACCGTTTTTAAAAAGCGGTGGCGAAAAAAAATTTTTTTTTTTGTTTTCTTTCCCCTTGACAAACAAACACATATATAATATATCTCACATCCATTCAATCACATAACATATATATATCGCGATTGCACACCTCCGGCACATGAAACACAACGATATATCACATAAATAAGTTGCACACGCCCAACAACATGTCCACAAGTCCAACATCGAAGTCTCACAAGATAAACAAGTCCACAAATGATCTAGACAAGTCGCGGGAGTCTCACAAGTTCATGCAGGTGGCGGAAAGGTTGGGAAAGGCGGAACTTGATGGTTCGGGACGGGAAGCCTTGCTCAACACCTGGAGCACCTACGAAAAGGGCTGATTCGACCCCGCCGATCACGGAGTGGAAGCCTTGCGCAAAGAAGACACAATGTTGCAGTGTTAGACATGATTATTTGAAACGAAAATCGAAGCTCTTTGCTATCATACTCACAGGAGTACCCAGAACGGGCTGAAACAGCGGCTGTGGAACGACCGGACCTAGGAGCCCATGTGGCAGAGCCAATCCACCAGTCGTGGAAAGGAACCTAGTAAGCTCCTCGAACTTGGCCGCCATTGCCGCCTTTGGGCCTCCACCTCCCCGACGGGCGTCGTCTTTTCCTCACCAATGGGCTGGGCGAGCTGCTGGGCCTCCACCTCAAAGGGGCACCGACACGCCCCGCACGCTCGCTCACAAGGCCGTATCAGCGGGTCCGCGGTCCGCCCCGCGGGGACGTCGGAGAGTCTCATGCATGCGAGCCGCCGATGCATGCTGCCGCGACGCCAACCTCCCCGCTTTTTGCCTAAAGTCGCCATGACGATGTCATTATCAATGTCATGGGCGCCCGGATCGTAGTCCTCCCCATATTTCTGCCGAAGCCGCCGCCGCCTCCCAACGATCCGTTGGCCCACACTGGAGTTGCTGTACGCCGCGCAGTCATTGACGCCATAGGAAACATCATCGTAGGCCCTCTTCTTGTAACGCCATGCAGAAGGGGCCCGCTACCGGTGCAGGTCTGGCCTGGATGTGCTTTCAGCTGTGAGAAACAAAGGAAGAGGATTAATGAGGCTGTGAGAAACAAAGGAAGAGAAACAAAAAACGCCGCTTACCCATAATTCTTTGTACTCCCGCACAGCCCGGCTGCCTTTGTGGTGTGATGGACCTTGCATCACCAAACGTTTTTTCGGGCATCGTCGTGCACCTTTTTGCCACTCCTCCGTGAACCACTTGTCCACGAGCTGATCCCAGCAATCCCCATGGACGCCAGAAATCAAGTCGGCCTCATCTACATGTCATGAAAATATGTCGTCGATTAGAAGATCACATTAACTATCTCAAAACAAGCACCGCGTAGTGTTGTTCATGTACCTCCAAGAACTGTTCGCGGGTCAACATCTTAGTCCTTGCATCCTCCTTTGATACTTTCTGACCCAGCACCGTTGCATAGTAGTTTATGATGGCACGGGCTTTGCATCCGAAAGCATATTATCGGTGACGGCGTTTTTGCGGCGTTCTCAAGCACCCTTTGCAATTTCGCTCCTCCTGTCCTTCCTCGCATTTGAAGAAGTTCTGCATACAAATACAATATCAAATTCATGGTTTCAAGAATGCGATGTATTCGTAAAAAGGCTTTGTGCGCGAGGTCGAAGTTACCCAAAACTCAGTGAGCACCCGCCTCGCCTTTGTGGGTGTAGTCCGAGTCTTCTCCTTGGTAGTAGGCTGCCCAGCAGGCGGCCGGCCCTGTATGCCCGTGGTACGTGACGACGCCGGGGTAGTGCTGCCTGCACAGCAATCCGATGATGCCGGCGGGCTTGCGTGAGTCACCGCCCGACACAACGATCCAGCTCCTGCATAATGAAGACACGATATTAGTTTCACTCGAAGTAGGCATAATGAAGACATGAAGTAGGCATAATGAAGACAATGAGGTACGATCTAAATCTACTTACTTTGTCCCTTGGGGGCGTAATCACAGGGCTGTTGTGCTGGAGCGGAGCCTCGAGGGAGTCGATGGGGGGCCTCGCAAGTAGACCTTCGCCGCGTCTTGCCGCCGCCGAGTCCAACCCCCACCGAGGGGTTGGAGCCACCAAACGCGTCCTCCCCGCCGTCGGTGACGCCGGCGTCGGCGGGGCGTCGCTGCCCCTCGCACGCGGTGTCCCGGGCGGGCACCCTGCTCGGGCGGCGCCACCAGCTCCTCCTCGCGTCCTCCTCCTCCACCTCGGCGGGCGCTGGGAGCCGGAGGCCTCGACGACACGAGGAGGCCGCCTCTGTGAACTCTCCGCCTCCTCCGTCGGCCTTGTCTTCGTCTGGGTTGTAAATCCTGGTCAAGGCACGGACGACCTCTCGGGTCGTCGACCTCCACGACCTCCACGACCTCCTGCCATCTTTGTCCGGACACCGTAATCAAAACATAAACAAGGCATAATTAGATTTACATGCATTGTAATCAAAATATAAATAAATAAGACATAATTACAGTAAAAACAAAATAACATAGTATTACATGTATTAGAAGTAATCAGGATCATCGTCCGCTGGGCGTTTCTCACTTCGTCATCCGCCGCCAACATTGTCAAAATCACTAAGAGAATCAACTTGGATTGTTGCCTTCATTGACCATGTGCTCAATCTGTCCTAGCATAGCTATGTCCTTCAAGTCGAACACCTCAACGCCGTCATCGTCATCCTCGACGCGTTTCATCGTCTACTTCCATTCCTATATCTCCAAATAGGTCTATCACAAAACTCCCCGGCGGACCTCTTCTTGATAGAACTCTCCCTCATATGTGATTGGGTTGATCAAGTTATAATCTTCATCATTTGGGACGGGTAGTTTACCATGTGGCGCTACCTTCCGCACAACCTCCAAACCCTTAAGATAATCTTTGTTTTGGCAGGCATATGGCGGTAATAAAAACCCCGCACGGCCCGTTGAGCCACAATGTATATATCGGATCGTGGATACACGGAATCTGGTCGAACTTCGACTAGCCCAATTGCCGGTGTACGTTTAGTACATTAGTGGTCGAACCAATGACATTTGAATATCACGGAGTTTAAGATGCGGTGCCCCATAAAATGAAAGCTCGTGATATTTCTTCGACCGCCATGGTACTCATTCCCATTATTATCGATCATTAGCACGCCGCTGTTTGTGGTACTTCGGTTGGGTCGCCTCGTTCGTAGCTTGTCGTGTGGAAACGATATCCATTCACATCATAAGCGCTAAATGACCTAACCCTCAAATCACGGCCGTTTATAAACAAGAATTAGCTCGCCACGATAGAGCGACGGGTTTGGGCCCCTTCTCTTGAACCACGAAATGAAATCGGTTCTCTGCGGGTCCGGCACCTTGTGAAAGAAGAGTATCAATTTCGTGTGGCTCAAGCATCCCTTGATAAAGACCAAGTCTCATTTAATGAATTCACGTTTGTACGGATCCACCTCGGGTGAGTTCGTCCAAGACATATAGCATGATACTCAGGCCACTCTTTTGTTGCTCAACCTGCTTAATGGTAGATGCACCGGCGCCCGTATTGACCTTGGAAAAGGCCGAGCTTCGATCGATTTTCGTCGCGGCATTGTAACGGGGATTTGATCATGCACGCTAGAATGTTCTCTCTGTATAGTACTTTTTCGTGAAGTTTGACACCTCCTCCACAACGTATGCCTCGGCAACCGACGCGCTCGATTCTCGCTTTATTTCTACATTTTCGCGCATTACACTCTTTTTAGAGTTCTCTCGATTAGGTAGCACCAATGGTACTGCACCGGCCCCCATACGCACCTCGTGACGGGAGGTGCACAATCATATGCTTTGATCGACAAGAAGAAGCCGGGTGGGAAGATTTTCTCCAACTTACTGAGTAACACAGGTGCTGCCTTTTTCCAACCTGTCTACAAACGGTCTCGAGAGATCGCCTTTGCACAATACCGGGCGGAAGAAATAACTCAACTCTGCCAAGACTAGCCATACATTCTCAGGGACAAAAGCCTCGAACCATCGTGGGGAAGGAGCCGCTCAATCCATACGTGATAGTCATGACTCTTGATCCCATTGACTCGCATAGTAGTTAAATTGACTCCCTCTTCACATTATGTGCATACCCATCCGAAACCTCGTGGTCTTTCATCCATTTAAGTACCTCCTTTCGTTTTGGCTAGACAAGACGAAATCAACATTGGGCCTTCGCCATCTCTTGCCGCTGCAGGGAGGCCTCATCTCTTGATTTGGTCTATCGCTTAAAAGTTTTGCCAGTCCACTCTAGCCTTAGGGTTGTCCTTAGACTTTTCAGTGTCCATGAGTGTGCAAAAAGTGCTTCGATATTCTTCTCGCAGTGCATATTGTCAAGGTGATGTGGCACAAGAAGGTCATCATGATAGGGAGCCTCTCCAAGCCCGACTTATGAGTCCACATATGCTGCTGACCATACCCCACAAAACCACCACCTTGTTTATTGGCCACAAGAGACTCTAGCTGAGCACGGACCTCGGCACCAGTCTTCATCTGCGGTTGAGGTTCTGTCACTACGACCCCTTTTCTAAAGTTCTTCGTGTCTTGTCTGAATGGATGGTCAAGAGGCAGAAACTGACGATGTAGGTCGAACGACGAAAACTTTTACCACCCGCCGCAACCTGATGAACATCAGACTTTCCTTGCATACTGGGCACGGAACTTTCCATGAACACACCAGCCTGGAGAACAACCCATACCCAGGAAGTCATGAATTGAGCATCGAGGTACCAAACATGCATCTTGAACACTCGCTCAGAGTAGCTGGCCATTATGTCCATACGCCTTCATCCCAAGCCTTGATCAATTCATCGATCACGGGCTCTATAAACACACCCCCATCTTATTCCCGGGTGGCCCTAATTATGTAGCGACAAGAATATGGTGTCCCGTTGAAAGGCGACACCAGGGGGGAGATTCAGGGGGATAACGAATACGGGCCAACAAGTGTATGGGGCCGTACTCATTCCATAGGGATTGAACCCATCTGTTGCCAGGGCGACACGTACATTACGCGCCTCCATTGCTTTCTCAGGATGGTTTCCATCAAGGTATTGCCATGCTTCACCATCTGATGGATGTATCATCTTGTCCGGAGTGTATCGCTTGCCATTTTTGTGCCACGTCATCCGTTTAGCGGATTCCTCGGTCATATATTGTCGTTGAATCCTCGGTACAAACGGTAGGTACCGTAGAATTTTTTGGCGACTTTACTCGCTTCATCGACCATCTCCATTTGGGACCTCTTCGTACCTAGAGGCTTTGCACTTTGGACGTTGCTTTTGCACGGGCGTGCTTTTTCGAAATAGGACACACCCATTCTCGCAAGCATGTATTCGCTCATACGGCATCTTAAGTGCCGTAAAGAGTTTTGGGAGTCATACATGCTCGATGGTAGGTTATGGCCCTTTGGAAGCGGGGTGCCAACAATGGACAACATCTTATCGAAGCCTCGCTCGACCGATGTTCAATTAGGACTTCAGCCCTAATAGCGACAAATGCCATCCAATTGCGAAACCGTTGTGTTCTCATGAAGGGGTTTCGCCGCCGAGTCCAACATTTCATAGAAATTCTTTTGCCTCCTTCTCCATCGCCTCCTTGTCCGTGCGTTTCGTTGAAAAGTCCTTGGTGGACATCATCTAACATATCTACAACCCCGGCATCACCATCACAATCGCCGAGGGCGTGCTCTCACCTCCTCCCTCTCATCGTTTGTGCTTCACCATGGTATACCCAGCACGGTATAGTTCTTGGTGAATCAAAATCTAGTAGATGACGGTGCATATCCTTTCGGCCGACTCTTCTCGTGTTGTCACATTTTACTGCGGGGACACCAAACTAGCAAATGACCACGAGCACGCGGCGTTTGCCCCATACCATTTCCAAGAACTCATTGGTCTTGTCCATCCATTCTTCGGTCAAAATCACGCTTTACTTCCAACCGCCGCACATCCACGGCGGTCGTCCATCCTTTAGCAACCACGAATTCCAACCATGAGTTCGATCTACATGGCGTTCCTACTCTCTAATAGGCGGGGATAGGTCCTAATCCCACCCGCGGATCGTAGATCGGTCAGTTCCATGCGTTCGATCCGGACCGGAGATAATTGGGCAGCCTTCCTTCGCTGTTCTCTCGATACACGCCCCGGAAGGGAGAGTGTGCATCCGGAGAACGGTGGGGGAGGTGATGTCAAACTCGCCCGAATCGAACGGGACATGGAAACCGACCCATCTACGCATCCGTGGGCTGTCCAAAATCGTGGACAATCCGAAACAGATACGGTCGTAGATATGCAAAGAAATGCATACCTCCAACCGTATCTCTTTAGGACGGAGACGCCTAACTAGGTTACGCGACATACGACCATGCGATCGAGCAGAGATATTCATACCTAGGTGGAGGGGTGAGGCAGTAAGTAGTGCAGTCACACCCGCAACGCAGCAGGAAGGAGATCGGGGACGCTCCACCACTTCGACGGGCTCTTTTCTGCGAAAAGAAAAAATATGAGATAAATTAGAATTTTGGCGTAACCTCCCCTACACGGGAGGCTTTTTCGATACCTGAAAAAAACATGGCACGATGGCCAACATCCACATATATCCATATCCATATCCACATCCATATCCACATTCTCAACTAGGGCATCCACTAACATATCCATATCCATATCCATATCCATATCCATATCCATATCCATATCCATATCCATATCCACATATCAACTACTACCACTAGCTACTAATTGCTTCATGCCATACCTTTGTGCGGTCGGTGGCCGGGGTGGGTGGTCGAGGTGAGGACGGAAGCGGCGGTATGGCGAGGATGGCCTTGGAAGGGTCGACCACGGACAACGGCGGAGCACGGTCGACGTCGGCGACCTCCTCCTCCTTCTCTTCCCTCCTTCTCCTCCTTCTTCTCCTCCTCCTCCTCCTCCTCCTCCTCCTCCTCCTCCTTTCCTTCCTCCTCCTCCCCCCCTTCCTTCCAACGGGCAGGCGGTTTGTTGGGCAAGCCCGGCCGGCGCAAGGCGGGCTTGTAGCGGCAAGAAGCGGGCCTTGGGTGGCGGGCGGGCGTGGGTGGCGGGCGGGCGGGGCGCGAGGCGGGGCGGTCGAGGGGAGGGCGGGGATGGGGGCGCTGATCGCTGGGGAGGGCGGGGGACGGCGGCGGCTGCTCCGGCCGCGGCGCGAGGCGAGGCGGGCGTGGCGGCGGGCGGGCGCGGGGCTCAGCGTGTGTGTGTGTGAGTGAGTGAGTGAGTGAGTGAGGGAGGTGGGTGTGGATAACGTTTTCTTTTTTTATTTTTACTTCGCCCGACAGCGGATGTCGGGAGCGGTCGGCGAGCGAATCTTCGCCGACCGCCCCGGATCCGGCGGTCGGCGAATTTTTCGGCGCGAGACGGCTGAACGAGGCGAGGAAACCACGTCGCCGACCGCCTCGACACGGGCGGTCGGCGAAGTTCACTGGGCGGTCGGCGACGATTTTGTTTTAAAAAAAATTGCCTTCGCCGAGCCGCCCTCAATGCGGCGGTCGGGAAAGTGGCCTTCGCCGGCGCAATGTTTTGCTCTCGCAATTTTTTGGGAATTTTGACTTCAAAATTTTTTTCTGTACCTTACTTAGAGTGTTTACAAGAACATATCAAAAATTGGGACATTTTTTCAGCACGTTTTACTATTTTTAAATAGTTTTCTTCTTTTACTCGAATATTTTTTCCCACCTAAAATTTGAACTGGTACTTAGAAAAAAAGGAGTTATGTGATAGAAAAAATAATATTCTTGTTTGTTAGTATATTTTGAGCCCTCATCTATGGACACGTGAGAAAATCAAAATATCTTATATGCGAGACATTCCGATTACCGCGCTTGTGATTCATTTTAAAATTCTAAAAAGAAAACTAAGTCGGAAATTCATGAAATTTGACGAGGCATCGTTATATATTGCATGTTTAAGCCGTGGAAAAAAATTTGAAAAGGTTTCATGCAAGTTTGCATCGGATTTCTTTGAAACCTAGACATCTCAACTAGAGTTTCATTTATCACATGCTAGAGATGTCTCCGTAAGTGCCCGAGATGCAAACGTCCTTGAAATCGACTCAAACTTTTTTTCATAGTGTACACATGTGATATAAGGACAACTCGTCAAGTTTCATGATTTTTTCAACTCCGTTTGAATTTTATAGAATTTTAAAACGATCGATCAAGAAGTGAGTCGACGTGTTTTGGCGCACAAGATATTTCAATTTCGGTGCTCGGCCATGGATGAGGACTCAATATGGACTCACAATCATGTTTATCATTTTTTGAATCATTTACACCCATTATTTGAATCACTTGCAGTTCAAATTTTAGTTTTCGAAAAAAGAAATTCAAATATAACATGAAAACCCATAAAATATAGTAAAAGTTTTAAAAATCCCAAACTTGAATAATGTACTAAATATACTGTAGCTAAGACACACAAAAGTTGTGATAGCAAATTCAAAAAAAAAAATTTATACTTCGCCGAGCACCGAAAAAGGTGCTCGGCGAGAAGGCAATCTTCGCCGACCGCTGGAGGTGCGGCGGATGGCGAAGAGTCTTCGCCGACCGCGATCTTTGGCGTGGCGTGAAGGAAGAATCAACCCTCGGCGCTTTTTTGTATGCCACGTAGCGTAGCGGGCAGCGGTTTTATTTTTTAAAAAAAACTTCGCCGACCACCGGACGGAGGCGGTCAGCGAAATCGCGCACTCAATTTCCCATTCTGTACCGTTGGAAGCGGCGACGGTTTTCTTCGCCCGACGCGCGGCGATCGGCAAAGAAGGCGCTTTGCCAAGCGTTGCTCTTCGCCGACGCCCGGCGGTCGGCGAAGATCACTGCCCGACCGTGAAGCTTTGCCAAAAGCGCGGCGGTCGGCGAAAATGCCGCCGACCGCCAACTCTGCACAGATCGGCGAAAAAACGCAATGCCCGATCGGCGGCGATCCGGTTTCTGTAGTGCCTGCCTCGCCTCCCGAGTGCGGCGACCTCACCGGCGCCAAGCGCTGGCGCTCGAGATCCTCCGGGAGATCGGCGCCAGGTCACCGACATCGAAGGCGAGGGCCTCGGCGACCCACCTCCGCGACCTCAACGACGAGATCAACAAGCTCATCCGCGAAGCGCGAGCCACAGGGCGCGCGAGCGCCGAAGCTCGGGCGGCGCGACGATTACTCGCACAGCTCTCCAACCCCGTGGGCCGTGGACGGGGTACCACTACTTTGGCGCGGCCAGGAAGCTCCCCTGGCGTGCGGGAGCTCTTCGACAAGCCGCCGGAGATGAGGAAGCGCTGCACAGGCTACGAGATCCACAAGCGCATCATCGCTGGGTACTATGGATTCTGTGGACGATGAGGACGGGGCGTGCTAGAGCGCCTTGAGGCCCTGCCGAGAAGCGCATGCGGGAGGCCATGCTTGGTGAGGTGGTTGCCGCTGGAGAGCGCAGTGGGGAGGCTGCTGCTAGAGAGATGCTGTTTGAGGGGGTGGAGGAGGAGGTCGAAGAAGAGGAGAAGAAGCGCGAGGAAGAGATCAAGAGGGAGAGGGAGAAACTAGCAGGCGAGGAGGCTGCTGGGAGGGAATTTGATGCGCTTGATGTGCCGCTGCCTGATGAAAAGGAGATTGAACGTATGGTGTTAGAGAGGAAGAAGGAGCTGCTTAGCAAGTATGCCAGCGATTCCCTGCTGGGTGAGCAGGAGGAGGCCATGGAGATGCTCAATGTCCGACACTTGAAGAAGATGGTTTGTTCTTGATTTTCATGTCTCCTAAGTTTTTTATCTGATGTAGTGCTAGATAGCTCCTGACTTAAAAAGTACTGTAGAGTTAAGCAGTTGGCAGTGTTGTTCAGTGTGTAGTTTTTGTTGTGGCATTACTGTCAGTGTTTTATGCTGCAAACAATAGATTAGAGATGATGATGCAATGCCTCCTTTTCCGATTCTTAATCCATTGTTTGTGTTGCATACCGTGACTTTGGATGTTAAACGCTCTGTGCATCAATGAAATATAGATATAGGGAAACCCTCAACCTTTACATTAGTTCATGCTTTAGAGTAGAAGATTTGATGTACTGCTTTAGTCATTGCAGTCTGTGCTGCTCGTTTTGTGAAGCTTCACCTAATTAGTTGTGTTTACAAAACTTTTTTGGGACCTGTTCAAATTTGGTTTTAGGTCTCCTTGTAGCTACTATTACTTTAGCATAAAACATACATAAGACGAACACACGGTAGGCTGCGCTTGCGGTCCATAGTGCACCAGGAGCACCACAAAGGGGTTTGCAGGGAACTAATCCCGGCTGTTGGACATGGATCAGACGCCTAGGGAAGGTGGGGTGGGTGGTGGGGTGGGTGGGGGGCTCTGGTCATCGACGACACGGGGTGTGGCCAGGTGGTGGTGACGGCTTGCCAGGATGCGGCGGCGCATCAGCTACATGGCTCGGTCAGGCATACCCAAGGGCACGGGTACATGTAACTGAACACTACGGATCCTATATGGGGATATTGCCTGCGGTGGTGGTGCTGAATGCACCGGGGCAAATTGGCACCGCGGCATTGACGACAAACGTGGACAGGCGAAAAGAGAGGAAGAGAGAGGGCGACATGGGCGCTAGCGTAGTCCTCACCTTTTCACAAAGCGCGAGTGTCAACTCTTGTTGTTTTTAGAGTGCCTACGGCGGAGATGGGCGGCGACACAAGCTCTAGGATGGCGGCGGCTATGGTAGCAGCGATCATATTGTGTGCAATAGTGTGGGGGAGAGAGAGGGCGCAACAAGGGTGAGTTGGAAGCTGGGTGCGGTAGCAGGCGATAGCACCTTATAAAAAGAGAGAGACGTGGGGAGAAATTTGGATGGTGGAGCTCGACTGCAGACCGTTCATGGCGGCTTTGGTCTTGACTGGGCCGGGGAGAGGGGGTTGGGGATAACTTCGGCTAATGGGTCGATCTAGGGGCGTGGGGAGCGTGGCCTTGTCGCTGCGATGTAGAGGAGACAAGTGGTGCGCGGACGTTCACGATCAGCGACTTCGGCGATGGCGGAGTGAGCGGCCGAGCTGGAGGTGGGATAGGGGTGGTAAAGCCGAAACCGTCTACTACATACGTCCGGATGCTTTGGACGCATGTAACCAGCCCAGCCCATCTGTCCCACCCGAACACCTTCTGCTATGCTTGTCCCATCCACACACTACTGCCTCTCACAGCCACGCTGCCGCATCCCACACCTTCTGCTCTGCTTGTCCCATCCACACACTACTACCTCTCACAACCACTCTGCCGCATCCTGCGCTCAAGCCGCTGGCCTGCATCCCCCGCTCGAGGCCCTCCACCGCACTTCCACCGCCGAAGCCCCTCGTCGCGTTGCGGCATAACGAGTGGTTGACTCTCTCTTCCCAACCATTGGAGCACGTGAAAACGGCCCTTTACCTCCTCCGCGACCTGCGGTGGCGGTAGCCCCGCCCCTCTTGGCCACCATTGTTCCCCAATTTGCGGCGGTGCGACGTTCCTCCAGCGACCACCTCTCCCTCCTTGGTGGCTCGTTTGCTAGTGGCCTGGGGGCAAGGGGTTGCTGACGGCGCCGCTCTGCTGCAGGTCATCGCTTGGGTGCAGGGGCTAGGTTCAACCGGCGGTGGATGGTAGTATGCAGGCTAGCGCCGGCCACAGGCAGCCATGAGGGACTGCGACCTCGTCGGCGCCCTAGGGAACACTACCACATGTGGGAAGGCTACCGCGAATGATGGACAAGGATGATACAACGGGACAGCTATGGGCAGGCCATCTACGAGGTCACCAGTCCTGCATGCTCACTCGTCGCACGGCTCCCTCGCAGCCTCGCGGGCAGCACCCATGACATGTTTTTTCCCAATGTTTCATTTGTTTGTTTCAATTCTTTCTGTTGTTTCAGAGGTATGTTTCAACCAAACCATATGTATGTTACAGAAGTAGATCCAGTGTTTCATAGGATTCTGATATATGTTTCATCCATGTTTTGAAGGCATGTTTTAAGTGTTCCAACTGGCTTCGGTCGTATGTTTCATTTGTTGTTTTTGGATGATGTTTCAAAAGTAGATCAGTTGTGTTTTCTAGTGTTTCATAGATATACTTCATCGATGTTTTAGAAGGTATGTTTCAAGTGTTTCAACTAGTTTTAGTCGTATGTTCCAACTGTTTGTTTCCGGATGTTTCAAAAGTAGATGAGGGTGTTTTTTCTTGTGTTTTCAGAATGATCACTAGTAGCGAAATGATTTTGCGAGCACTTCCAAAATCTTTTCGTGGCGAGCACTTTTTTGCCCGTCCGCGAAAATACCCCGCCACATGCAGCTTTTTTACGTGGCGGGCATTTTTTACCGCCGCATAAAATGGATTTTTGCGTGGCGGGCAACTATTTAGCGTGGCGGGCAGTTTTAAAGCCCGTCCGGAATTCTTGAGCTTAATAAGCCCATGGCGCGGCCCGATACTGAGTATAAATACAAGACTTAGGGTTTCGGGGTTCACTCCTCACCTCCTCAGATCCCGTCCTTTCCCCTCCCTTCTCACTTTTCTCGAACAAGCCCACCGCGGCAAAAGCGGCGAAGCGGCGCATATATCCGGGCGCCCTCCTTCCCGACCAGGCAGCCGCTCGGGCTCAGGCGGATCTGGCGGCGCCTTCCTCTCAGCCCCGGATGGCGGCTTTTCCCGTTCCCCGGCGGCGGCGCCGTTCCTCGGCGGCCCGAGCGCCCTCCCTTCCTGCTGGCGGCGGCGATCGGCGGCGGCGCAGTGACTCCCCGGCACACCTCGAGCACGGTAGTTCAGGAGGGCGGCGGCGTGGCTCCCCAGCGCACCTCAGCGGCGGCGGCGTTCACGGCGTACAATGACACCCCGCTGGCTGCGGCGGCGTTCCACGATGAGCTTTGCGCGGCGGCTTTCCATGGCGGGCCCAGCGTCGGCGAAACCTCTTCTTCACCGTGGCGGCGAAGCGCTGCGTAGATGGACTCGGCGGGCCCTAAGATGAGGCCCGGCGGGCTGTCGGGATTCTTTTCTTTTTATTATTTTTTCAAAACTTGGACGTGGCGGGCATTATATTTTGCCCGCCACGGTTAATCTAAATGCCGTGGCGGGCACTATAGCCCGCCACGCTTATTCCGCGATTTACCGTGACCTTTCATTAGTGGCGGGCTCAAATGCATACGCAAAAATCAAATTCTCCGTCGCGCAAAATCATTTGGGTACTAGTGGATGTTTGGTGTTTCAACTACTTTCATGTGTATGTTTTATTTGTTAGTTTCTGGTTGTTTCAAAAGTTGATCATGTGTTGCTTCTTCTTTTTTCTTCTTCCACCTTGTGCTACATGCACTCCCCATGGTCGAGCCAAAACATGTGAAACACCGGCCCGGGGGTCGAGCTCAAGCTCCCCATGGGCTGGGGCTAGGGGCGCCTCCACCGCATTGGCGTGCGAGTCGGCGGCCAAGTGGGGTGGCATCACGATGAGTGGGGGGGGGGGGAAGCGGTGGCATCACTGTGCGATGAGGGGACGGGAGGCGGACATGGCACACGATCGAGGCGTTGGGCAGGCGGGCACGCAATGTGGGGCGTCGGCGGCGAGGCGGGGGCCCGATGGGCTGGGCGGGCAAGGGCATCCGGATCGCGGCGTCCGTCTGGACATCCAGGTGCTATCGTGCCCGGTGGTAAAGGGCTCTCTAATTTAGTCTATCAAATTTAAGGATCGGACATAAAATTAAAATAATTTTAAACTAAAAATAGATAGGGCCCTCGGCGGAGGTGTCCCTTAACGGCTGAGGGGCATTGATCCATTACTGCCCCTCGATGGGAGGTGCCCCTTCATGGCTGAGGGGGTAAGTCTTTTATGTTTTTTTTTGTTTCATTTCGCTACTTTTGCAAACTCATTATAAGACCAAATTCAAATTTGGTTTCAAACAGAATTATAATTTTCTAAAAAATTTAACACCACTTATGGTTTAAAAAAATAACTTCAAACTTATTTCAAATAACAAAAATTATTGTTTTGTTTTATAAAAATGAAGCAAAAATTGGTTCGATCCTAAGTCGAATTAAGTGAATTTAATTACAGCCCACAGTGATGTTCAGCTCCAACTTTTTGTCCTAGTATGTTGGCCTCTAGCGTGACAGATATTGAACTAGAATCTGGGACCCTTTATAACGTGAAGCATGCACGTACTAATTTCATGTCCTATGTATATTGTAGTGTTGGCGTTGCCAGCTCTAACACACAACCTACAGTGATATTTCGACGTTGTTCGCATGCTCCTATTGACTATCAAAATTGGCCTATGTTTTCATGGTTCTGGTTCTTTCCAAGGCCATAATTCTCTGGTCTCGATTTCAGCTTAGATATTTTATTTATTTATTTATGTCATATGCCGTCAAGAGGAGGCCCAAAAGGGCTTGTCAAAGCTCTAAAAAGGCCGGCCCAGTAGCCCAGGAGGGAGAAGGCCACCCGCGCGCACGTCCCTGGCTGCTGCAGCCCGCCGGCACCTGCCGTGATTTGCGTCGTTTGCTTCAGCGTTAAGTAATATTATTTAGTGATAAGATAGACATAGATTAGAAAATAAAGAGATCTACTTCTCATGCAAGTCTTTTCAGGACTATAAGTACAAAGGAGATGTAATCAGTTGAATTTTAAGAAGAAAAATAAAGGGGTAACTCCCAAAAGCTTCAGCTCTCCAGCCCTAGACAGCTCTCTCTCCCTTCCTTCCTCTTGCGCAAGACATGCCCGCGCTTGGCGCCGCTGCCGTCCTCCGCGTCTTGCGCCGCCGCCCAAGCGCCACCGCTGCCCTCGCCCGTCCCCTCGTCACACCGGTGGTACTATGCGGCATCATCGCCGCCTCCTACCTCACCGCCATCGTCATCCCGTCCCGACCGCCATCACGCCGCCCGATTGCCGCCCCAAGCCGGCCGCCACCGCCCCCAACGCCGTCGCCCGAGCCACGTGTCACCACCGAATCTATGCGGTTTATGACAATTTATTTTAGTTTTCTTGACAAGAGGACCGTAATAGTAAAATTTTGATTTGTATCTTGAGAAAAGTTCTTTTTATATACTACATAAGTCCATGGAGTCTGTTTCAATATATATACTGAGTTGCTCTCAAAATAGCCAGCTGTATGTATATGTTGAGGTCCCTGATATATATTTTTAAAAAGTTTTAAAAGTGGCCTAGCCAAGATGGACCACTTTTAGGTGCGGACAGGTAGCATGTCATGCATTAAAAGTTTTTAGTGAATATGATGCAACAGATCGGTAGGACTGACAGATTGTTGAAGATAAATGGGTTTTCGGAACATGATATAGACCAAAAAACTAGTCTATATAGAGATCTGGAATCCCTCAACTCAACAAACAAGGACAGATATCAAGGCACCACATATATATATAAAAATTTCTCACCATATTTATCTCTAGCTATTTTATTTATCGACGAATCAAGCGCTCAACAATGCGTCAAACAAAAGCAACGGATCAATGAACAAGCTGGTGATCGATCATTGTTGTCCTAGACCACAGCAGCAGTTGACGTACAGGCCAGAGAACTGGCGCATGTCCCTACAGAAGTTTGCCGCAGTAGGACTGCTTGCACAACTTATTATCTGATCAAGCTCTAGCATGTAGCATCGTAGCTTTCGCAACCAGCAGCAGGGAGCGAGCTACCCTTGCTGCCTGCCGATGCGACCGTGGTGCCATCAGCCCAAATTAAGTGTCATCTTACCGTGTGTTTGGTTGCGGGATTGATGGGTTGGGTTGGCTCCAACCCTTGTTTTTCGGATGGTTCCAACCCTTCTCATGTTTGGTTGGAAGGGATGTATTGGGTTGGCTCTGACCCGTTTTTTTATTTGGATGGAGGAACGAGAAAGAATGATTTAACAGCGTGAATCCAACATTGGTATAGGATTCGATGGGAATTTTGCATCGGAAACCTTGGACTTCCTAGAAATCAATCGAGCCTGAAATCGTAAAAGTTTCACTCTAACACTTTTACGCCGGGGAACCCTATAACAGAAACAAAAATAAATTTTTAGCCTTTCTTCTTCCTACGTACAGATTGAGGGCCGCCACGCTCTGGATCTCACGAGCGTCCCGCCGCCACCCGACGGTGGCGTCCACCGCCATGCCCCATCGCCAAGCCACTGCGGCAGCGCGCCAGGTCGAGGCGCCCGTAGCAGCGCCCTTCCTCTTGCCGACCATGGCGGACAAGCTCCGCCGACCATGCGCTCCGGCTTCCTCCAGCGGCGCCATGGTAAGCGGGGCGCTCTCGATGGCCAGCTGGCTTGCACAGGCGAGCTCCGGCTTGGATCACGCGGCTCGGCGGGTGGGTGGACGGTCGGACCATGGCGCGTCGCGGTTTCCATGGCCGGGCGCAATTCGCCCGAGTCGGGCCGGGCGAAGGGCGGGCGGCGTCGTGCCTCGGACCCTGCGTGGGTTGGCTCCGTCGCCCGGATTTGGAGGGATGGAGCCAACCCGCATCTTCATGGAATATTCCCCTTACGGGTTGGCTCCATCCCTAGTTCCTCCATCAAACATCAAAAAAGAGGTCAACCCAACCCGGCTCGCTCCACTCTCCAACCAAACTGCGGTTAGATAGTTAGAGACTACTCTCTTTGTCCCAAATTAAGTGTCATCTTAGGTTTCCGTGCTACAGTGCAGTCAGTCAATTCGTAGACAATATGTGCAATATTTGTACCTCCAAATAAATTTGTTAGGAAAACTAGATTTAGAGATCTTTCTGAAGATACTAATTATGTATCATAAATATTAATATTGTTTAATATATATTTAGTTAAAGTTACTTCTCGGATAGCGCAAATGGCATTTATTTTGGTCCAAGGGAGTACTTGGTTTCTCGATGCTAGTTTGTATGTCTAGATAACATGTCTCTCACATGCCACACCACAAATTTCTGTAGATATAAATAGAAAAATCTCAGATAAGATAACTGATTTTAACAATCTACTAAATTATCCATAATAACAACTCTCTCGTTCATACTCCAAATTGAATATTTCATGTGTTCATTTTTGTTAGTAACACTAGTTCACCAACCCGTGCTCTCGCGCGGGTTAGAATCTTTTGTGAGACAACGACTAATAAAAATTACTTTATATCAAATATGTTTTTCTCTTCCCTAATGTCCTAAAGTAATTACTATATAATACGTACTCTATACTCCATAGTTCATTTTTTGTGATAATCTATCAAATATTGATTTATACTTTCTTCATCCATATCCATAGATTCCATATGGCACATCGTAAATCAATATACATTTATTTGAAACATTTGCTTAACATGTAAGAACCTTTGATACTTTTCTTAAATTTTAAGCTTGTTAATTCTTCACACATAATAGCTATTATTTACTATAATGATTATCGTCTACCAATTTTGATGAAAAAAGGTTTTAGAATTTTTGTAAGAATGTTCAAATCTATCTTTTAAAATTAGACCGATTTCAAGAGTTATAGTTTCTATGATAAATCTTGTTTTGGGCGATATGCATACAGTTCAAACAAATAAACTTAAAATGTATAAACTTTTTTTTTTCCTTTTTTGTGATATCATGAGAATATATACTTTTAACCTTTAGCTTTTGATCTAGTTGTTGTAACATAGTTTACACGTATTAATTTCAAACTATAATGCTATTTTATTATTAATTCAAAATTTTCATGTTTTTTTTTCAAAAGAATATTTTAGGTCCTATGCTATAGCATCTTTTTGTTTGGATAATGTCATAAATAGTTGTCTCAGCATGCACCATGGCACTCAAGATGTTGAATTGTTGTATTGTATTAGTATCGTTTTATTAAACAAATATCTATTAAGAAACTAATATTTATATAATGTTTCAGTTACAAATGTTAATCTAACTTAAAGTGAACTGGAAATACTATTACAACGTAGTTTGCTAAGGATATATTTACATGCTTGATAAGCTTCACAAAATAAGTATTTATACTAATGTTCCTTTGAACTTATAGGCGTGAAATTAATGTTAAAACTTGACTTATATTAGCATTTACATCTACATTTGAGAGATTTTTGTTAATTTTTTTATAATGATTGGGATGGATAGTTGAAGTAGACATTTCATAGGTGTCTATTACTTTATACATTATCTTTCATAGTGTCATGCATGTGTAATTTGAATGTAAACTTAAGGGGTCAAAGGATTATCTTAACTCAAACTTAGGATCGATATAATTTATAACAAATATTATTGGATTAATTTAATTCTCTTTTATAATTTTGGAGGATTGGGTTTTCGTATAGGCTTTATTGATAACTCCATGCATCCCCTAATTTTTTAAAACAACGTTAGCACGTAATTTGAGGTAATTATTTGACGTTATTATTAAGTTTATGAATACATTATTTTCAAGATTATATATCGAAACGTATTTATGCGAAGTAATCCAAAGACATTAAAATTAAAATAAAAATTGTAGCTAGTGGTGAAGTAAATATTAATTGTAGGACCTAGCAACATGGCCATACCTTTAGTCAACACATGTGACCAATGCGGCATTGATGTAGATGTCGTGAGCGTCGGACGTAGTGGCACCTCTAGCCTATCTGCCACAGACCTTCCTTTCTTGATGTGTATCACCTAATATTGTCCCCGGGTTATGCTTTGGTCTCCTCGATGCGGCTGGATCAAACATTTTGGTCGGTGGTCTAGATGTTGGTGCTTAGAGCAGAGGGGCACTTGGCTTCCTCCATTTGTTAATTGTCACCTAGTTTGATTGTTGATAGATTTTCTCAATGTCCGGATTTGAGGCTATTGTTGTTAGTAGCCGGGGCACACATCTCAACCACCTTGTTGGAATCCGAATGGTGCGTGTGCTTGTCGAATTAAGTAGGTGGAGTTGGCTTAGCTTCGCTGGAACATCAACTTGCTCTTTTTGCATCATCATCACATCGGCTCGAGATTGTGTTGTGTCGAAGTAGATGGAGTCGATGTAGGATCGCCTTATCTTGTCTCGGGTCCAACATAGTCGATGTAGCGTCGCCATCCTCATCGGTGTTTGCGGTAGGTAGTTATGCAACATCTCCTTCCTCATTAGTGTTTGCCATTAGTTAGTCAATGTAGTATCACTTGTCACGTTGGTCTTTGGATGTGATATAGTCGATTGTAGTGTTGCATTCGGTCGGCGGCGACATCATTGGGGTAGGAGCCATTGTAGATGGGGTCCGTACTCATCTCGACATCGCCTTGGTGCTATGGTGTAATTGATGTAGATCTGAGTTGTCATTCCATAGCGTCCTTGCCGATTATGTGCATCCATATGTAGATGGAACCTAGCTAGTGGCAGCCGGGATTCATACGCAAGGGATGAAGTGCACACCGTCCATGATCCTTCAACGCACGCAACGCGCCGCCATCGATCTACATGGGAAGGCACAAAACATGTGATGATCCACGGGGAGCTTCAAATATCGATAGATACGGGAGTTGTTCATGAATAAGAAGCTTGTCCATGTCACCCCTGCAGTTGGTGTTGTTGATAAATATGTACGCTCTATTATTCCATAACTGACCAAGCAAACTCTAATAATGACAAAGGTGGGTAATTTTCTAGAAAATAAAGTAGATCTAATGATTATGGATTGCCAAAGTCTAGATGTGACCAGTGGCGGAGCTACTGGGTGGTCTGGTGGGGCATGAGACCACCCCCGCGCCGCCCATGGACGTAGCATGTAGGCTGGTTTCATTGATTGCATCGCCGAAAGTCGCAACAGCCGCGATGTTGAACCGTGCGCCGTCGGTTGGAGTTCTCTTCCGAATCGCCGTGATCGTGCGTCGAGAGTGGAGACAGCGTGCATCGAGGCGATATCGATCACGCGTCTGGCGGTCGGTTGGAGTTCCAGCGAGAGCCAGCGTGCATCGAGTCCCAATCTGCGGTAGTGTGGCGGCCGGCGCCGGGCGGAGTGCGTGTGCGGCGATCGACTTGAGTTCTAGGTCCAGCGGCAGCGGCGACTTGAGTTCCAGCGGCATCAAGTTATTTTCTTTTCTTGCAGCGAGGTATTTCCAATACTTGAAGATATTTTCAGTATTATCTTAAGCTTGACGACCTGAGGATCGATCATCGGACTCATACATAGCAGATTTAATGTATAAAGAAAAGATTACCTAATCGAAGACAGATACTCCTATTATTACATGCAGCGAGGTATAATTGTTTTTTTTTGTAATTGTTTTTTAGATTCTGAAATGTAAACTCGATCACCTTGGGCCGCACATTCAAATAGGTTTATTGCAAAAAAAAAATTATACGATGGACCACCCTAGCTTGAAATCCTAGCTCCGCCACTGGATGTGACGGGCCATCAACCCATGCATATGCACGGGCTAGTGATTTATATAATTTATATCATCATTATGTAAAGGAAATATATTCCTTCCTTACTAAGAACTTGCTAGTACAGGTAAATTAAAGTTTCGGTATAAATATGGGTAACTGTAACATAAAATGTTGCGACTCTTTTGATTGAACTATATAAAATGTGCCCTTTGGTCAGTAAATAATACCTTATGCTCCCTCTATAATAGGTTAAGTGTAATTTTTAATTGGAAAAAAATAAGTACAAATATGAGGGTGAGTGCTAACAAAATCCTGTGATTATTAGGTTTACTATACTATTATTTCTGTATTGGAAAATGTATCATAATGATAAGAACTGGATTCATTTTTAGTTAACCAATCAGTTTTTTTTGGCATATACCACATGCTGGTAAAGTAACATAGGACATACTTTCTTTGATTTTTGCATGCCAAAACAATCATAACTTCACCCACACATAGGAAGAGGTTTACCTGCTACTAATCTAGATTATAATTATCCAAACATGATTAACTCGGCCCTACATTTCTTCAAGAGCCCTCTCCTAAACTAAAGCGTCCATATTCTTATCATATATTCTTAAATATTCCTGTCCTATATATATCTCAGATAACATAGGTGGACAATATGTCACACTAAAATTAGGGGAGAGGGAGGATTAGTTTACTACTAAATATAGGATGTCTTGGATAGGAACTGGCGGAAGCCAGGGTGGTTTGTTTTGCATGATTCAGGTTATAATAATCCATTACGTACCTTGATGACTGACCCTAACTCGCGGGTACTTTTGAAGGTGCTCATAGATTGAGATAGGGTTTGTGTAAACATATTCATTGTGGTGATTGTGCGTGTGTGTTTCATTTTGTATATACTTATAACTTATGTAATTCCGAAAAACCTCATTGGCACAAAATGTTTCTTTTCCCAAGAAGTAAAGAAGTAGGAAATTAAATATACTTACGTTGTTCACATAGATCGAGATGCACGTATGCATTGGGTACTTTCATGACTGGCACCTTGTACTTGTATATTGCTCGGCCTAACGTAACCTTGGTCGCAATTCACCTTTAGTGCATCTTGCCCATCTTGAAGTTCAATACATAGCCACAGATGATGCAATCTTCAGATCAATCATCTCAGTTACAGTTGTAACCATAGACCACAAGGAGGCAATGCATGGACAGTCATTCATTCAGGGGCCACACAGGATGCAGACATATATCCTGGACCTTGCAGTTGTAGGCGTGCCATCACGAAACCACCCATGAGATTCATCTGGCAGCGGCGCTGTCTAGCCTCCCAGCGCAGGCAACAGCAGATCAATTGTATCTTAATTAATGGTCAGCCTCATGCAGAGTTGTGGACGATGCACCACCCTAGGCCAATCAAGCCTCACTGCTTTATGCCAGCCACAGGCACCGCCAACGCAACAACTCGCCTGTACAGGCACATGCAGCTACAGGTTGTGTTTCGTGCCCCCAATTGAATCTGATCCTGCTTTGTCTTTCCGCATGGATCCTCAACGGTGACACTCTCATCCTACCGGAACAACTTCACCATCCAACATATCTGAAGCCATCTCGCTAGATGAATTGGATAATACCACAGAGAAGAATCGGAGAACCTCGTAAATTCCCGATCAACTTCTGTGCTGTTTACCAATCCAGTCATCTTATCATACCATCATGCCCTCTGATCCATCTGTGAATTGCACTTGGCTGCCGCTTGCCCAAGCTGTAAATCATCTAGCTCAGCCAGAGGCAAGTCCAAGTCTATCGATCTCGATCTCGCGGTCGCCGCCATAGACTGCTGCTTCCGCGTGTACGGTCTGGCCATCGCCAACATGGTGTCCGTCGGGGGCACGGGCTTCCTCGTCTACGCGCTGCACAGCACGGGCGGCATCGTCGTGGTGTCCATCTTCCTCGTCTTCTGGCTGGGCATCAACGCCGTCATCTACCCGGCCTTCTGCGGCTCGCTCTTCCCGTGGTCCGTGCTGGGGCGGTGCCTCGGTCGATTTAGATGGGTTCCGAGAAAAAGTAAAACACGAAAACGATTTATGCAATTGTTTCATTTATTTACATAATGGCAGTGGTGGGTAATTTTTCTGAAAATCAAACCGATTGATCCAATGGTTATTATTGCCCGTGATGATTAAATCTTATTAAATTGACGGCTAGATGTTTCTGATTATTGTGAGAATTTCTAGCATTTTATCTTTTTTCCAAGCACGTCTGGTGAGAATTAGCGTGGAGCCTCCGTTGGAGCCTCAATTAGTAATAGTAGTAAGATTATCTAAAATTTTGGAGAGGTTTGGATACCGGCCTAGGCAAGACCGGCCATTTTTAATTAGGTGCGGACAGGTAATGTTTCATGCATATTGGCATCATATTCTACAGAGTCCTACATATAATACACTATTCGTGTTTGGGACACTCTACAGAGATGAATCTAACGTGAAGCATGCCGTGAAGCATGCACCGGCGAAAGCACAACCCATAGTGATGCTCAACTCTAACTCTTTGTCCCTATTGTGTTGGCCTGATCTAGTGTGACAAATATTGAATTAGAATTAGAATCTAGGACCGTTTATAATGTGAAGCATGCACGCATCAATTTTGTCCTATTGTGTTGGCCCTTTATAACGTGAAGCATGTGTGATACCAACTTCCTGTCGTATTGTGTTGGCGTTGCCAGCTCCAGCACAACCTATAGCGATGCTTCGACAGTACTGTTCACATGTTCTTAATTAGTGACCATCAAGAGAAATTGGCCTAGATAATATTTTCATGGCTGTGCTTGTTTCGGGCGATAATTCTCTGCCTCCTACTTCAAATTGTATACTTTATTTATTTATTTTAGTTGTCTCGACTAGAGGGCCATAATAGTGAAATTCAATTTATAATTTGAGAAAGTTCCTTTTTTTGAATACATAAGTCCATGGGGTCTGTTTGAATATATATAAATTAAGTGGCTCTCAAATAGCCAGGCAGCCAGCCGTATGTTGATGAGGTCACTGATATATATTGAGAGTTTTAAAAGTGGCATATAGCCAAGATGGACCATTTTAGGTGCAGACAGGTAGCATTTCATGCATTATATATTGGACCACTTTTAGCTAGGGATAAGCTGTGTTTCCCATCGTGTTTGGTGACCTGCTTGCCCTGCCTGCATTGGTCTATAAATAAAATAGCAGCCGAACTGTGGCGAGTAGCTTAGTGCACCAAAGGCCTGAGCAGCATACAACCAGAAAAAGGCATATTTGTAGATCGAATAGGAGGTCCAAATTTGTACGCGACAATGTCGTTCTCACTGCCCACTAATTGCGTTGCTTTCCTATCCAAAACCAGGGGCAAGTACTTGCGCTACAATGTCGACGACGGGGCAGGGGAAAGCAGGCTGCTCCTTCAGCTCAACGGCGACGACGCCGCGAACCCCTACACTAGGTTCTACATCGAGCCGTCGAACAAGCACAAGGACGACGGATTCGTCCATGTCAGGTGCTGCTACAACAACAAGTACTGGGTCGCTGAGCAGCGCCAGAATGACGTTGAATGGTTGATTGCCGGCAGCGCCCATCAGCCGGAGGAGGATCTCTCCCTGCAGTCCTGCACTCTGTTCCAGCTCAAACCTGTTGGGGAGACTATCAGGTTGTAAGTACATACTGTATTTGTTTGTACGAGCTATTTTATTTCTGTATTCTCTTCTCTAGTCTCGAAAGCTTATTTATTACTGTATTTTTACAATATATCAAATCTTGGCGGCATGTGGTTTATACGTACTCTACCAAGTAACAAGGGCAAAGTAGCCTTTAGTTGGGAGCCAAGCTGAGGTGGGACGGGGATGGGGATGTGACGATTCCAATATCTAATTTGTTGAAGTGGGTCCACCAACCTATTTTCTAGATGCATGGGTCAGTACTTGCTCGGCTGATTGGCCTGCTCGCTGCACCCGAACTGCAGAAGCTTGTCCTCGCACTTGGGGAGCCTATGCCGGGAAGCTGGCGCTCACACCGGAGGACCCTGTTGCTGCAGCTCACTCACCCAGCCGGGGTGCTGCTCGCCGCCTCTACGCCTGGAGTACCTCGCTATCGTTGTGGCATCTGACCAGCTAAACATGGCCTAAACACGATTAGTTATATAGAAGAAAAATCCATCATAATTATCGTACCATGTATTAATTCGGTATGCTATACTAGCTCTAGTCATTATTCATAATACAAGTAGTATGGATTTTTTTTGATTATGTGTCATGGAAAATGTTCACTTAACATATCACATAGCAATAACAGCAACAATTCAATTTATTTTATACTAATATTCCATGATAATAAATTTCATAAGTTATTATCTTAAATAAGATTACATTTTGACATAAACAGTGTCATACCAATAATAATAATTTAATTTTGAGCAATCTCTGATATAAATAATCTTACACATATAAATATAATTCAACAATTTCATTGTTGGGGTTCATACTTCGGTAGTGCAAAACAATATTGCTAGGTCTTAGATTATTTTTATCAAAATTAATTTCTAATAAAATAGTACAACAAGTGTTTATATATCTTAAAATTATGTTCCAATTTAATACATATCAGTCTAGAAAAAAGTGAAGTATTAGAAATTCTAACCAAAGATCCCTAATGGAGCCTTTATATCAATCATGATTCGATAGGAAAAATAAAAAAGATAGACCCCAGAAATTCTATAGAAAAAATAGAAGTATCTAACCATCAATTTGCTATTACCTAATCCACGACTCATAAATAATAGATATTGGGTCTAATCTTTAATAATTTTCCATCTCTGCTATTGTGACACATGATACTATATTTATATTACCCACCTATGCCATTAAAAAAACATCATCTAAAGTCTACCTAAATTGCATCTAATTACTCATTTGGTCCTATTATAACCAATAATGACATAACTCAGTTTTCAACTCATTATCAAAAAATTAACTACACCCTCAAATCTATATCTAAATCATCAACATATTCTATTAAAAAATTATTTAGATAACTGTAAAGCATATATATATGTTTCAACATTAATTATATACCTCTAGCATTTGATTGAAGTACATACACTCGTACGTGTCTTGCTAGCATGCATGAGCAATAAATATATTTGTTATGTTTCATTACATAGAATCTAACAACTCATATACTAATGATACTAATAATTTGTCTAAAACCATATTAGTTAGCATGACATATATATAATTTATATAGGTTGTTATTTTTTTATATATATATTTACATGTGTTAATTAAATAAATGTTTTGGCAAGTCTCTAATGGTAATATAACCATATCTGCACATTTTATTTTTTTAATAAAATATTTAATCATCTTAAGAAGCGTGGAAGACCACAGGTGGCTGTATTTTTAGTCCTTTTGGAAAATTCAGAGTAACTATATAGTCTATATCTAGTTATGTTAAATTCATGAAATACTTGTCTTTGTTCATCCATGTTCATATTTTACCTTTTTGCATAACACACTAATAATTTGTGTTAGGTTGATGCATGGTCGGCTAGGAACATATGCTGGCATTCTATCTGCTGAGTCATCAGCTGATCGGGCGAACAGGGCCTTCCAGGCGTGCTTGCACGTTCCATCCGCAGCACACTTGACCCTGGTGAAGCTGCCCCAGAGGGTGCTACCCAAACATGTGTGTTTCAAGTTGGACGGCATGTGCCTGGTACCAGTAGAGCAAGTGAGCCACATCGATGAGCCACTCCTATGCTTTTTGGGAGAAGATATGTCTGATCCAGAGGCAAGGCACACCACCATGGCTAACAGCGACGGCACGGCCACACTGCTAAAATCTGAGGCCCTCGGTCTCTTCTGGCGGCATAGTGATGCCCCCGGCTATTGGAACTGGATCGTCCTTGTGAACTCCTGCGGCAGTGTCGACGCGGACGACCCCAATTTATTGTTCCAAGCCTTCTTGTTGGACGACTACGACGACGGAGAGAAGACGACAGAAGTCCTCGTGAGGCTTCTTTCCCTCGGAAGCAACCAGTACTGCAAAATGTTCACGATCCCCGACCACGTCTTTAATGCCTTGACTGCATTGGAGAAGATTCATCACGGTCTCCTGACTACTAAGCCCTTCCGGTTGCAAGAGACCGTGGTGTCCAGGGAGATCACCGTGGTGCAGTTCAGCCTCACACAGGCCAGGCTGTACGACGAGGAGGAGCTGACCCTGGCCACCGCGTCGGCATACAACAAGAGCTCATCGCCGGAGACAGTCAAGCTCACCTTCGAGATCACTCTGACGGAGAAGCAGCGGTGGTCGTCGACCGTGACGCTCAGGTCGCCTGTGATGACCACCCTCTCCTCCCAGGTCCCGTCAAGGTGGACGACGGCGGCGGTATTGTGGTGACCGGGCTAAGCAATGTCAAAGGCATGTACCGCTGGGGGCCACAAACATCAAGACCTCTAAGGAGACCGTCGTCCAGTTTGTTGTGCTGCCGCCGATGACTGAGTTAACGGCCACCTGCCGGGCCAAAAGAAGCAGCTACGACGTGCCCTTCTCGTACAGCCAGGCCGACAAACTCATTGGTGGCGAAGAGCTCAACTTGGAGTTCGAGGATGGCATTTACTCCGGTCAGAATTTCCATAGCTTGGTCTACGACTACGAACGAACGCTACTGGAAACTTGAAACTCCCTGGTGTTTTTTTTTGTCTGTTTTTACATAAATCGCCAGGAAAATTAATATTGTGGAAGGCATAGCTAGTGGCTTCTTACAGATCCATCCTAGGGACAAGTTTGATTCCAACAACGATAATAACCGAAAGAAGATATTCGGATTGGGTGTCCCTGGGGAGCTCTTTTGCAACTGGGTATATAGCCTACCAATTTATTATATTTATTATATATCTATATGTCTTGCCTGCGTGCAAGTTAAATAAATATATTGTCTGTACCTAGTGGCTATGTGATAATGTTAGGTTTAAGTTCACTGTGAACCTTTTATCTTTTAATATATCATGCTCAGTTGGTTTATGTCTTGTTTTACAAGATCACTTGTTGGTTTAAAACTATCATCTTATTATCTAGGATGCCAGTGCTGATCTTTTCATTTGTTTATTTTGTTCATCATGGATAGAAACAAAAATGTAAAATTTCTAGGTTGGAATGTCAGAAGTATGAATTCTCGGGAGAAATGGGATGCTATCATGAATTCTCGGCTGACTTGGTTCAAGCTAATACTTTTGCTATTACCGTCAGATTGGATTGCTCAATCAATTGCAAACTCATTCATAACTGTAACTGGGTCCTTCTCCTTCTAGATGGACTAGAAGAACATAGATGTTTATCTGATTTGGATGTGATCCTGAGAAATTTAACAAAATAACACCTAGCTGTACTCCTGGAAAGAATATATTGGAGGCAAAGAAATATTGTTAGGTGAGTCAAATTTGGGGATGAAAATAATAGTTTTTCCATGCCATGGAAATATTGTTGTCCTGTGGTCGATGACCGAGGTAACGACCACTGTCGGGCCAAAAGAAGCAGCTACGACATGCCCTTCTCGTACCGCCGGGCCGACAAACTCATCATGGGTGAAGAGCTCAACTTGGAGTTCGAGGATGGCATTTACTTCGGTCAGAATTTCCATACCTTGGTCTATGACTACGAAAAAAAACGCTACTGAAAAACTTGAAACTGCAGATGTTTTTTTCTTCTATCGGTTTCTACATAAATCGCCTGGAAAAATTAATAGTGTGGAAGGCATAGCTAGTGGCTTCTTACAGATCCATCCTAGGGAGGTTTCGATGCCCTGATCAAGCTTGATTCCAACAATGATGAGAATTGAAAGAAGATATTTGGATTGGGTGTCCATGGGGAGCAGGGGACGGAGCCAGAAATTTTTTTTAGGATGGGCTGAATAAAAGTCTACAACAACTTAACTCTACTATAACCGCTTGCCATAGATAAATATAAATAGTAGCTTAAGTAATCTTATATTGAAAACATTGATTAACGATGAAATTCACATAATACATCACGAAAAAAGAATTCAGTTCATTCATATCGGTCCCTCCCTAGCTCGGCCGCTCCCAGCATTGCGCCTGCCCAACTGGCTGTTGCGGCGACGTCTGGACAGTGGCGCCGGCATCCGCCCGACGCGGCACGGCGCGCCTGATGCCTGCTCGCCTCTCGCCTCGCAGTCTGGCCGTCTGCCCGCTGCCAACGGCCTCCACTCGCTTCGGCCTCACGCGCCAGCGATCGGACTAGCTAGGACGAGCGGGGGGAGATGTACGGTGGATGGATCAGATGGGTTGGGGGATAGTGTTTCTTTGTTTTGGGCTTGGATGTTTCTATAATTTTGTGAGCCCAATTAGCAAAACATCTCATCTTTCTCCCTCCAAAATATCTCAGCACTTCCTAACCTGGCATATCTACGGCTGGAATCAAGGGGAGGCTCCAATCCTTCACGTACACCATCGCTGTAGGCAGGGCTCGAGCCCGCCCCGCCCGGGCGCTGGCTCCGTCGCTGCATGGGAGCTCTTTTGCATCTAGCTATATAGCCTACCAGTTTATCTAAATGTTTTATAAGATAACTTCTTGGCTTAAAACTATCTTCTTATGTGTTTGTTTTATGCTGTTTGCTGGCATCTGGGATGCCCGTGTTGATCTTTCCTCTTTTTTATTCTGTTCATAATAGATAGCAAAAATGTAAAAATTCTAGTTTGGACTGTCAAGTATGAATTCTCAGGAGAAATGGGATGCTATCAGAGCAAAAATAACAGAAAGTGCTCGCCATATAGGTTTTAAACGAAAAAGAGAAAATTTTGATAACTACTACTTGAAGAAGTTTTGCCGTAGATACTTGGACAAATTCTTACGGTGACCTCGTAACCATTTGGAATAGCAACATGTTCTGAGCTTACTTGGTTCAAGCTAATAATTATGCTATTACTGTCAGATTGGATTGCTCTATGAATGACTACTCTTTTCATCTTACAAATATTTATCGTCCTTTTGCCACGATCAAAAGTTTGCCTTCATCACTTGGCTGCTCAACCTTGACAATTCTGATTCTAATGAATGGTTTCTGGAAGGTTATTTCAGCCTTTAGAGATCAATTGACGACAAAAACAAACCTTGAGTATGTGATATCACTACCAGAAACTGGATATTTTGTGAGAGTGAAAAACAGGCACGTAAAACGGTTTTACTCCCACGAAAATAATGCGTGAGAGTACACCGTCACGCATTATCTCTCATAGAAATACACGCTTTCATGAGGGTTCACCACCACAGATTATTTTCATGAGAGTTCACCGTGACGGCCACTCCCATGAAATTATTTTCATGGTGTTTTTTATGATATTTTATAAGAGTTCACCATCATGAAATTATTTCTAGAGAGGAATGGTATTTCGTGAGAGCTCACCATCATGAAATTATTTCGTGAGAGGAACGGTATTTTGTGAGAGCTCACCATCATGAAGTTAATTCGTGAGAGTTGGAGTATTTTCGTGCGATATCGTCATGAAATTATTTTTGTGATAGTATCAAATATATTATTTCGTGATAAAACACCACCACGGAAAAAGATATTACATGAGAGCATAAACCACCATGAAAATTACCAATGGAGCTGAGGAATAAATTTTGCACATATATAAAGCCAAATCTTATTCCAACACATGAATAATTTCCCATCAGTTACGTTAAAAGGATAATGTCATTGTCATGTGTACAAACATACACCTATAATAAGTCTCGTGCTACACATCCACTAAAGTTGTGCACAAACATACACCTATACTTGGTCCTCCTTCTTCTATTCCACGCATGATGACACCTTCCACCACACAACAACGATGACTCTTAGTTCCTGCATGCTTGTCCGCACGACACCAGCTTTCAACTCCAACATCTACCACAAAAACACCTCCTAGCTCCTCATTCCTATAAGATGAAGAATTAGATGAGAATTATCCAAGCATTGATGTCAGCATGTTGAAGTATAATATAGCAATTTAACCAACTAAAGTATACCTTGGAGAATAAGGGCTCATGCTGGCCGATCAATCCCCAGCCGAGCTTGGTTCATGTGACGGGGAGAGGGGAAATTAGTTACAAGACATTGCTACTTAAAATTGAAGACACATCACACTGGTTCAGTCTGCAGTGCATATAACAGAAAGGTCATTGAGTGAATCATCAAAAAATGGATGCTCTGCAACAGCTTAAAAATGTAGCATACACTTTATATCCAGCGACTAGCATACACTTCTGGTATAGAATATGACAGCAAAAGACATGATGATGTAAGTAGTTAACAGAGCAAAACTGATGCAGATTTTTTTATGTTCACTTAGCTATGTTACATGATCAATCAACTGATGTGCATATCTGTTAAAATATGTCAAGAGAACATCTTACATGACAACCCAATTAGCACAAGTTCATCATTCAACAGGTTTAGGGTTGAAGTAAATATGTAACTCACTTTTGGTACGTAGTAACCCATTATGGCCAGTTCAGCCCATTACTGTGAAGGCCAATAGCCCAACACGAATGGTCATGCTCTAATCGTGCACTCCAAGCACAAGAACCATCCGTCTGATAGCACATTATAGGCATGGCTAATTCCACCAGTAGCAAACATCAATCACTTGTGAGTAAAACTATAAATTTTTTTTGTTCGTGTACCTTGATGGCAAGCATCTAATGCAGAACCCTCACAACCTACTTACCTGCACGTCGGCGAAGTGATTGACAAAATGCACCAAGTTGTGCCCATCCGGCGTGCACTGGTTGATATCTAATTGAACTGAGAATTTTCCACCTAAATGGTCCTAGAGGTAGATATCTATTGAGCACGCAAAAAAAGATATAAATCAAAGCCACATCGGCACCAAAATTAGTTCCACGAGCTATTGGGCACCAACAAAAGGAATGGGAAAGCTTACCGATGCGGAGGTGTCATTGATGTCGGGAATGCTGAAGGACACGAATGCAGGTGAGGGAGGTGGCACTGCCGCGTGGGGCCTAGGTAGGTGGCCTGTGACAGAGCCGACCATTTTATAAGAAATCAAGTATAAATCGCAATCACCGAAGCAATCGCAGTCTACACTAGATTTAGAGATCGATTTAGAGATCTTTCTGAAGATACTAATTATGTATCATAAATATTAATATTGTTTAATATATATTTAGTTAAAGTTACTTCTCGGATAAGCGCAAATGGCATTTATTTTGGTCCAAGGGAGTACTTGGTTTCTCGATGCTAGTTTGTATGTCTAGATAACATGTCTCTCACATGCCACACCACAAATTTCTGTAGATATAAATAGAAAAATCTCAGATAAGATAACTGATTTTAACAATCTACTAAATTATCCATAATAACAACTCTCTCGTTCATACTCCAAATTGAATATTTCATGTGTTCATTTTTGTTAGTAACACTAGTTCACCAACCCGTGCTCGCACGGGTTAGAATCTTTGTGAGACACCGACTAATAAAAATTACTTTATATCAAATATGTTTTTTTCTCTTCCCTAATGTCCTAAAGTAATTACTATATAATACGTACTCTATACTCCATAGTTCATTTTTTTGTGATAATCTATCAAATATTGATTTATACTTTCTTCATCCATATCCATAGATTCCATATGGCACATCTACGTAAATCCAATATACATTTATTTGAAACATTTGCTTAACATGTAAGAACCTTTGATACTTTTTCTTAAATTTTAAGCTTGTTAATTCTTCACACATAATAGCTATTATTTACTATAATGATTATCGTCTACCAATTTTGATGAAAAAAAGGTTTTAGATTTTTGTAAGAATGTTCAAATCTATCTTTTTAAAATTAGACCGATTTCAAGAGTTATAGTTTCTATGATAAATCTTGTTTTGGACGATATGCATACAGTTCAAAAACAAATAAACTTAAAATGTATAAACTCTTTTTTTTTCCTTTTTGTGATATCATGAGAATATATACTTTAACCTTTAGCTTTTGATCTAGTTGTTGTAACATAGTTTACACGTATTAATTTCAAACTATAATGCTATTTTATTATTAATTCAAAATTTTCATGTTTTTTTTCAAAGAATATTTTAGGTCCTATGCTATAGCATCTTTTTTGTTTGGATAATGTCATAAATAGTTGTCTCAGCATGCACCATGGCACTCAAGATGTTGAATTGTTGTATTGTATTAGTATCGTTTTATTAAACAAATATCTATTAAGAAACTAATATTTATATAATGTTTTCAGTTACAAATGTTAATCTAACTTAAAGTGAACTGGAAATACTATTACAACGTAGTTTGCTAAGGATATATTTACATGCTTGATAAGCTTCACAAAATAAGTATTTATACTAATGTTCCTTTGAACTTATAGACGTGAAATTAATGTTCGAAACAGCTTATATTAGCATTTACATCTACATTTGAGAGATTTTGTTAATTTTTTTATAATGATTGGGATGGATAGTTGAAGTAGACATTTCATAGGTGTCTATTACTTTATACATTATCTTTCATAGTGTCATGCATGTGTAATTTGAATGTAAACTTAAGGGGTCAAAGGATTATCTTAACTCAAACTTAGGATCGATATAATTTATAACAAATATTATTGGATTAATTTAATTCTCTTTTATATAATTTTTGGAGGATTGGGTTTTTGTATAGGCTTTATTGATAACTCCATGCATCCCCTAATTTTTCAAAGAACGTTAGCACGTAATTTGAGGTAATTCGCTGACGTTATTATTAAGTTTATGAATACATTATTTTCAAGATTATATATCGAAACGTATTTGTACGAAGTAATCCAAAGACATTAAAATTAAAATAAAAATTGTAGCTAGTGGTGAAGTAAATATTAATTGTAGGACCTAGCAACATGGCCATACCTTTAGTCAACACATGTGACCAATGCGGCATTGATGTAGATGTCGTGAACGTCGGACGTAGTGGCACCTCTAGCCTATCTGCACAGACCTTCCTTTCTTGATGTGTATCACCTAATATTGTCCCTGGTTATGCTGGTCTCCTCGATGCAGCTGGATCAAACATTTTGGTCGGTGGTCTAGATGTTGGTGCTTAGAGCAGAGGGGCACTGGCTTCCTCCATTTGTTAATTGTCACCTAGTTTGATTGTTGATAGATTTTCTCAATGTCTGGATTTGAGGCTATTGTTGTTAGTAGCCAGGGCACACATCTCAACCACCTTGTTGGAATCCGAATGGTACGTGTGCTTGTCGAATTAAGTAGGTGGAGTTGGCTTAGCACTGCTGGAACATCAACTTGCTCGCCTGCATCATCATCACATCGGCTCGAGATTGTGTTGTGTCGAAGTAGATGGAGTCGATGTAGGATCGCCTTATCTTGTCTCAGGTCCAACATAGTCGATGTAGCGTCGCCATCCTCATCGGTGTTTGCCGGTAGGTAGTTATGCAACATCTCCTTCCTCATTAGTGTTTGCCATTAGTTAGTCAATGTAGTATCACTTGTCACGTTGGTGCTGGATGACAGATAGTCAGTGTAGTGTTGCATTCTCGGTGCGGCGACATCATTGGGGTAGGAGCCATTGTAGATGGGGTCCGTACTCATCTCGACATCGCCCAGTGCTATGGTGTAATTGATGTAGATACAGAGTTGTCATTCCATAGCGTCCTTGCCGATTATGTGCATCCATATGTAGATGGAACCTAGCTAGTGGCAGCCGGGATTCATCTGCAAGGGATGAAGTGCACACCGTCCATGATCCTTCTCGCTTCTGCAATGCGTCGCCATCGATCTACATGGGAAGGCACAAAACATGTGATGATCCACAGGAGCTTCAAATCACTACAAGGAATGATGCTTTACATGACAACTGATTTGGTCATAGATGGTCGAAAATACGTCACGCGATTAACTTGCCATGACGATCAATAAATCCGTCATGTATCTCGCGTCATAGATTTGTGGACCGAATTTCAGCCGTCACAGATTGGCGTTTGTGTTCGTCATGAATTAGTTGTGCGTCTCCTATAGCCAGCCCATATCCAAGCCCAGATCCAAACCATAGCGACAAAATAGAACGTCACAGATTTGTGCAAAATCATCATGTCATTACTACAAATTTGGTTTTGCATACCAAATTAGTGCCAAATCATCACAACATTGCTACAAACATTGCTCATCATTTTTATTGAAACATCAACATTTGTTTGTGTACAACTTTTTTTCGGAGGAAATACTAAAGCAATAACCAAGCTACACTCCGGTTCTTACAAAACTAAGATGTTGGCTTGTAATGCACACAGCTCATATGATTTGTTCGGACAACTAAATCTTTATCCATGAGCACCTTGATCCTCCTGCTTCCTTAATTCAAAGATAGCCTCCCCAAATGCCTGAAAAGAATACTTAATCAAGAACAAAACTCACACGTGTAGAGGTATAATACAAGTTAGTACAAATTTGCAAGCCATATACTGCTATATTTTGGCATGAATTTCAGGGTATAATCTTTACTAAATCTTCACTACCGCAAGCATATCAAAGTTAATTTAGAAAACAATGCAAGTCAATCTTACATGATGGTAGATGTAACAAATACACTCTAGCATGAATCTCAAGTTAGCCGCTGCTGCAGTTACTACTGGATGGTTGGCAACCTAGAGACAAGACAAAATGTTGTTCGCTCTGCCTACCAACTTCATCTATCACATAACTATCAGTGAAGCTGAGTTACTTGCACTATATACATGATACCTGCCACAATCACACATAGAAAAATATCTACAGGCAGGTACAAATCCCAGTAACTTCCTTTAGTACACAAATCCCATATAGGACAATCAAGCATTCAGATCCAGCAATGCATAGTAGAACACTAATTTGCGTTGTTGCAATCTCAACTAATTAATTGCTCACTAACCACTAATTCCTCGGGTCGATTGAATTGAAAGGGCATACCTGTGTTGGTCATGGAGTCGGCGCCGAGGACAACGACACCCTCACAGCAGACCTGAAAGCATATCTGCCGCCACTCCTACTCCGAACGCGCCGCCGCCGCTCCAGCTAGACGCGTCGCCCTGACACGAAGAGAGGGTGGGCGAGATGGAGAGGGGAGAAAACGAGGGAGGGGAAGAGAACCACCGGATGTGCCCGCCGCCGAGGGATAGGGGAGGGGGGGGAAGGGATCTCACCGTATCTGCGCCAGATCTGAGCGGAGAGGGAGGAAGGGAGGAGGGAGCTGCCGGATCTGCCTGTCCTCGCGCTCATGGCCGCACACTGCCTAGGGGAGAGGGAGGGATATCGCCGTACCTGCCCGCCATCGAGGTCAAGGGGAGTGGAGGAGGCGTGCAGCATGGATGAGAGGCCAGAGAAGCTGCAGTCCAGGCCGGGGAGAGTGGGAGACACGCCGCCGGGAGGTCCGCCGCCGGGCACTAGAATCGTGCATGTCTTCTCCCCTGGTCACCCCTTCTGTTCTGTTGGATGCGTGTGTGCGTGAGTTGGGCTTGCGTGTGTTGGGGTTGTGTGCGTGAGTTGGCTGGGTAAAAAAAACAAAACCTCGGCCTGTGCGTGAGTTGGCTGGATCTTCACAGAATGTTTTTTTTAACCTCCCATTACTTTAACTTAGTATATGGTAAAATAGATAATAGAGTGATCTTTTGATGCCATTTTTTTTTACTTTCCAGTGCTTCGGATTAGTTTGGAATAAAAGGAAACATACTTCTTTAGTTCCTGTAAGGTTCATTTCATTTCATTCAAGCCACCGATTGAATTTCATTGAGAGGTATAAATTATACTCATGATTTGTGACGTTATGTTTGTCCAACATTGACAATATTTAATCATTCATCACAATTTTTATCAAAATAATATTTGTTTGGTAGGGGATACTCTGGATATTCACGGTTGTATCACCCTTGAAATGAATCGTCATAGATTGTACAATTTTGTGATGGTTTCGAGAACGTCATCAAAAAAACGTCATGTAAAGCATCATTTCTTGTAGTGAATATCGATAGATACAGGAGTTGTTCATGAATAAGAAGCTTGTCCATGTCACCCTGCAGTTGGTGTTGCTGATAAATATGTCTGCTCTATTATTCCATAACTGACCAGCAAACTCTAATAATGACAAAGGTGGGTAATTTTCTAGAAAATAAAGTAGATC
Source organism: Hyparrhenia diplandra (assembly GCA_015847255.1). Lineage (NCBI taxonomy): Eukaryota > Viridiplantae > Streptophyta > Magnoliopsida > Poales > Poaceae > Hyparrhenia > Hyparrhenia diplandra. The sequence goes on from JADLZK010004070.1 coordinate 37,938, forward strand.
TAATGATTATGGATTGCCAAAGTCTAGATGTGACCAGTGGCGGAGCTACAGGGTGGTCCTGGTGGGCCGCAGACCACCCTGCGCTCGGCCCATGGACGTAGCATGTAGGCTGGTTTCATTGAATGCATCGCTCGAAAGTCGCAACAGCCGCGATGTTGAACTTCGTGCCGCCGTCGGTTGGAGTTCTCTTCCAGAATCGGCCGTGATCGTACGTCGAGAGTGGAGACAGCGTGCATCGAGGCGATATCGATCACGTCTGGCGGTCGGTTGGAGTTCCAGCGAGAGCCAGCGTGCATCGAGTCCCAATCTGCGGTAGTGGCGGCCGGCGCCTGGCGGAGTGCGTGTGCGGCGATCGACTTGAGTTCTAGGTCCAGCGGCAGGCGGCGACTTGAGTTCCAGCGGCATCAAGTTATTTTCTTTTCTTGCAGCGAGGTATTTCCAATACTTGAAGATATTTTCAGTATTATCTTAAGCTTGACGACCTGAGGATCGATCATCGGACTCATACATAGCAGATTTAATGTATAAAGAAAAGATTACCTAATCGAAGACAGATACTCCTATTATTACATGCAGCGAGGTATAATTGTTCTTTTTTTTGTAATTGTTTTTTTTAGATTCTGAAATGTAAACTCGATCACCTTGGACGCACATTCAAATAGGTTTATTGCAATAAAAAAAATTATACGATGGACCACCCTAGCTTGAAATCCTAGCTCCGCCCTTTGGATGTGACGGGCCATCAACCCATGCATATGCACGGGCTAGTGATTTATATAATTTATATCATCATTATGTAAAGGAAATATATTCCTTCCTTACTAAGAACTTGCTAGTACAGGTAAATTAAAGTTTCGGTATAAATATGGGTAACTGTAACATAAAATGTTGCGACTCTTTTGATTGAACTATATAAAATGTGCCCTTTGGTCAGTAAATAATACCTTATGCTCCCCTCTATAATAGGTTAAGTGTAATTTTTAATTGGAAAAAAATAAGTACAAATATGAGGGTGAGTGCTAACAAAATCCTGTGATTATTAGGTTTACTATACTATTATTTCTGTATTGGAAAATGTATCATAATGATAAGAACTGGATTCATTTTTAGTTAACCAATCAGTTTTTTTTGGCATATACCACATGCTGGTAAAGTAACATAGGACATACTTTCTTTGATTTTTGCATGCCAAAACAATCATAACTTCACCCACACATAGGAAGAGGTTTACCTGCTACTAATCTAGATTATAATTATCCAAACATGATTAACTCGGCCCTACATTTCTTCAAGAGCCCTCTCCTAAACTAAAGCGTCCATATTCTTATCATATATTCTTAAATATTCCTGTCCTATATATATCTCAGATAACATAGGTGGACAATATGTCACACTAAAATTAGGGGAGAGGGAGGATTAGTTTACTACTAAATATAGGATGTCTTGATAGGAACTGGCGGAAGCCAGGGTGGTTTGTTTTGCATGATTCAGGTTATAATAATCCATTACGTACCTTGATGACTGACCCTAACTCGCGGGTACTTTTGAAGGTGCTCATAGATTGAGATAGGGTTTGTGTAAACATATTCATTGTGGTGATTGTGCGTGTGTGTTTCATTTTGTATATACTTATAACTTATGTAATTCCGAAAAACCTCATTGGCACAAAATGTTTCTTTTCCCAAGAAGTAAAGAAGTAGGAAATTAAATATACTTACGTTGTTCACATAGATCGAGATGCACGTATGCATTGGGTACTTTCATGACTGGCACCTTGTACTTGTATATTGCTCGGCCTAACGTAACCTTGGTCGCAATTCACCTTTAGTGCATCTTGCCCATCTTGAAGTTCAATACATAGCCACAGATGATGCAATCTTCAGATCAATCATCTCAGTTACAGTTGTAACCATAGACCACAAGGAGGCAATGCATGGACAGTCATTCATTCAGGGGCCACACAGGATGCAGACATATATCCTGGACCTTGCAGTTGTAGGCGTGCCATCACGAAACCACCCATGAGATTCATCTGGCAGCGGCGCTGTCTAGCCTCCCAGCGCAGGCAACAGCAGATCAATTGTATCTTAATTAATGGTCAGCCTCATGCAGAGTTGTGGACGATGCACCACCCTAGGCCAATCAAGCCTCACTGCTTTATGCCAGCCACAGGCACCGCCAACGCAACAACTCGCCTGTACAGGCACATGCAGCTGCAGGTTGTGTTTCGTGCCCCCCAATTGAATCTGATCCTGCTTTGTCTTTCCGCATGGATCCTCAACGGTGACACTCTCATCCTACCGGAACAACTTCACCATCCAACATATCTGAAGCCATCTCGCTAGATGAATTGGATAATACCACAGAGAAGAATCGGAGAACCTCGTAAATTCCCGATCAACTTCTGTGCTGTTTACCAATCCAGTCATCTTATCATACCATCATGCCCTCTGATCCATCTGTGAATTGCACTTTGGCTGCCGCTTGCCCAAGCTGTAAATCATCTAGCTCAGCCAGAGGCAAGTCCAAGTCTATCGATCTCGATCTCGCGGTCGCCGCCATAGACTGCTGCTTCCGCGTGTACGGTCTGGCCATCGCCAACATGGTGTCCGTCGGGGCACGGGCTTCCTCGTCTACGCGCTGCACAGCACGGGCGGCATCGTCGTGGTGTCCATCTTCCTCGTCTTCTGGCTGGGCATCAACGCCGTCATCTACCCGGCCTTCTGCGGCTCGCTCTTCCCGTGGTCCGTGCTGGGGCGGTGCCTCGGTCGATTTAGATGGGTTCCGAGAAAAAAAGTAAAACACGAAAACGATTTATGCAATTGTTTCATTTATTTACATAATGGCAGTGGTGGGTAATTTTTCTGAAAATCAAACCGATTGATCCAATGGTTATTATTGCCCGTGATGATTAAATCTTATTAAATTGACGGCTAGATGTTTCTGATTATTGTGAGAATTTCTAGCATTTTATCTTTTTTCCTAGCACGTCTGGTGAGAATTAACGTGGAGCCTCCGTTGGAGCCTCCAATTAGTAATAGTAGTAAGATTATCTAAAATTTTGGAGAGGTTTGGATACCGGCCTAGGCAAGACCGGCCATTTTTAATTAGGTGCGGACAGGTAATGTTTCATGCATATTGGCATCATATTCTACAGAGTCCTACATATAATACACTATTCGTGTTTGGGACACTCTACAGAGATGAATCTAACGTGAAGCATGCCGTGAAGCATGCACCGGCGAAAGCACAACCCATAGTGATGCTCAACTCTAACTCTTTGTCCTATTGTGTTGGCCTGATCTAGTGTGACAAATATTGAATTAGAATTAGAATCTAGGACCGTTTATAATGTGAAGCATGCACGCATCAATTTTGTCCTATTGTGTTGGCCCTTTATAACGTGAAGCATGTGTGATACCAACTTCCTGTCGTATTGTGTTGGCGTTGCCAGCTCCAGCACAACCTATAGCGATGCTTCGACAGTACTGTTCACATGTTCTTAATTAGTGACCATCAAGAGAAATTGGCCTAGATAATATTTTCATGGCTGTGCTTGTTTCGGGCGATAATTCTCTGCCTCCTACTACTTCAAATTGTATACTTTATTTATTTATTTTAGTTGTCTCGACTAGAGGGCCATAATAGTGAAATTCAATTTATAATTTGAGAAAGTTCCTTTTTTGAATACATAAGTCCATGGGGTCTGTTTGAATATATATAAATTAAGTGGCTCTCAAATAGCCAGGCAGCCAGCCGTATGTTGATGAGGTCACTGATATATATTGAGAGTTTTAAAAGTGGCATATAGCCAAGATGGACCATTTTTAGGTGCAGACAGGTAGCATTTCATGCATTATATATTGGACCACTTTTAGCTAGGGATAAGCTGTGTTTCCCATCGTGTTTGGTGACCTGCTTGCCCTGCCTGCATTGGTCTATAAATAAAATAGCAGCCGAACTGTGGCGAGTAGCTTAGTGCACCAAAGGCCTGAGCAGCATACAACCAGAAAAAAGGCATATTTGTAGATCGAATAGGAGGTCCAAATTTGTACGCGACAATGTCGTTCTCACTGCCCACTAATTGCGTTGCTTTCCTATCCAAAACCAGGGGCAAGTACTTGCGCTACAATGTCGACGACGGGGCAGGGGAAAGCAGGCTGCTCCTTCAGCTCAACGGCGACGACGCCGCGAACCCCTACACTAGGTTCTACATCGAGCCGTCGAACAAGCACAAGGACGACGGATTCGTCCATGTCAGGTGCTGCTACAACAACAAGTACTGGGTCGCTGAGCAGCGCCAGAATGACGTTGAATGGTTGATTGCCGGCAGCGCCCATCAGCCGGAGGAGGATCTCTCCCTGCAGTCCTGCACTCTGTTCCAGCTCAAACCTGTTGGGGAGACTATCAGGTTGTAAGTACATACTGTATTTGTTTGTACGAGCTATTTTATTTCTGTATTCTCTTCTCTAGTCTCGAAAGCTTATTTATTACTGTATTTTACAATATATCAAATCTTGGCGGCATGTGGTTTATACGTACTCTACCAAGTAACAAGGGCAAAGTAGCCTTTAGTTGGGAGCCAAGCTGAGGTGGGACGGGGATGGGGATGTGACGATTCCAATATCTAATTTGTTGAAGTGGGTCCACCAACCTATTTTCTAGATGCATGGGTCAGTACTTGCTCGGCTGATTGGCCTGCTCGCTGCACCCGAACTGCAGAAGCTTGTCCTCGCACTTGGGGAGCCTATGCCGGGGAAGCTGGCGCTCACACCGGAGGACCCTGTTGCTGCAGCTCACTCACCCAGCCGGGGTGCTGCTCGCCTCTACGCCTGGAGTACCTCGCTATCGTTGTGGCATCTGACCAGCTAAACATGGCCTAAACACGATTAGTTATATAGAAGAAAAATCCATCATAATTATCGTACCATGTATTAATTCGGTATGCTATACTAGCTCTAGTCATTATTCATAATACAAGTAGTATGGATTTTTTTTTTTGATTATGTGTCATGGAAAATGTTCACTTAACATATCACATAGCAATAACAGCAACAATTCAATTTATTTTATACTAATATTCCATGATAATAAATTTCATAAGTTATTATCTTAAATAAGATTACATTTTGACATAAACAGTGTCATACCAATAATAATAATTTAATTTTGAGCAATCTCTGATATAAATAATCTTACACATATAAATATAATTCAACAATTTCATTGTTGGGGTTCATACTTCGGTAGTGCAAAACAATATTGCTAGGACTTAGATTATTTTTATCAAAATTAATTTCTAATAAAATAGTACAACAAGTGTTTATATATCTTAAAATTATGTTCCAATTTAATACATATCAGTCTAGAAAAAAGTTAAGTATTAGAAATTCTAACCAAAGATCCCTAATGGAGCCTTTATATCAATCATGATTCGATAGGAAAAATAAAAGATAGACCCCAGAAATTCTATAGAAAAAAATAGAAGTATCTAACCATCAATTTGCTATTACCTAATCACGACTCATAAATAATAGATATTGGGTCTAATCTTTAATAATTTTCCATCTCTGCTATTGTGACACATGATACTATATTTATATTACCCACCTATGCCATTAAAAAAAACATCATCTAAAGTCTACCTAAATTGCATCTAATTACTCATTTGGTCCTATTATAAACCAATAATGACATAACTCAGTTTTCAACTCATTATCAAAAAATTAACTACACCCCTCAAATCTATATCTAAATCATCAACATATTCTATTAAAAAATTATTTAGATAACTGTAAAGCATATATATGTTTCAACATTAATTATATACCTCTAGCATTTGATTGAAGTACATACACTCGTACGTGTCTTGCTAGCATGCATGAGCAATAAATATATTTGTTATGTTTCATTACATAGAATCTAACAACTCATATACTAATGATACTAATAATTTGTCTAAAACCATATTAGTTAGCATGACATATATATAATTTATATAGGTTGTTATTTTTTTATATATATTTACATGTGTTAATTAAATAAATGTTTTTGGCAAGTCTCTAATGGTAATATAACCATATCTGCACATTTTATTTTTTTAATAAAATATTTAATCATCTTAAGAAGCGTGGAAGACCACAGGTGGCTGTATTTTTTAGTCCTTTTGGAAAATTCAGAGTAACTATATAGTCTATATCTAGTTATGTTAAATTCATGAAATACTTGTCTTTGTTCATCCATGTTCATATTTTACCTTTTTGCATAACACACTAATAATTTGTGTTAGGTTGATGCATGGTCGGCTAGGAACATATGCTGGCATTCTATCTGCTGAGTCATCAGCTGATCGGGCGAACGGGGCCTTCCAGGCGTGCTTGCACGTTCCATCCGCAGCACACTTGACCCTGGTGAAGCTGCCCCAGAGGGTGCTACCCAAACATGTGTGTTTTCAAGTTGGACGGCATGTGCCTGGTACCAGTAGAGCAAGTGAGCCACATCGATGAGCCACTCCTATGCTTTTTGGGAGAAGATATGTCTGATCCAGAGGCAAGGCACACCACCATGGCTAACAGCGACGGCACGGCCACACTGCTAAAATCTGAGGCCCTCGGTCTCTTCTGGCGGCATAGTGATGCCCCCGGCTATTGGAACTGGATCGTCCTTGTGAACTCCTGCGGCAGTGTCGACGCGGACGACCCCAATTTATTGTTCCAAGCCTTCTTGTTGGACGACTACGACGACGGAGAGAAGACGACAGAAGTCCTCGTGAGGCTTCTTTCCCTCGGAAGCAACCAGTACTGCAAAATGTTCACGATCCCCGACCACGTCTTTAATGCCTTGACTGCATTGGAGAAGATTCATCACGGTCTCCTGACTACTAAGCCCTTCCGGTTGCAAGAGACCGTGGTGTCCAGGGAGATCACCGTGGTGCAGTTCAGCCTCACACAGGCCAGGCTGTACGACGAGGAGGAGCTGACCCTGGCCACCGCGTCGGCATACAACAAGAGCTCATCGCCGGAGACGGTCAAGCTCACCTTCGAGATCACTCTGACGGAGAAGCAGCGGTGGTCGTCGACCGTGACGCTCAGGTCGCCTGTGATGACCACCCTCTCCTCCCAGGTCCCGTCCAAGGTGGACGACGGCGGCGGTATTGTGGTGACCGGGCTAAGCAATGTCAAAGGCATGTACCGCTGGGGGCCACAAACATCAAGACCTCTAAGGAGACCGTCGTCCAGTTTGTTGTGCTGCCGCCGATGACTGAGTTAACGGCCACCTGCCGGGCCAAAAGAAGCAGCTACGACGTGCCCTTCTCGTACAGCCAGGCCGACAAACTCATTGGTGGCGAAGAGCTCAACTTGGAGTTCGAGGATGGCATTTACTTCGGTCAGAATTTCCATAGCTTGGTCTACGACTACGAACGAACGCTACTGGAAACTTGAAACTCCCTGGTGTTTTTTTGTCTGTTTTTACATAAATCGCCAGGAAAATTAATATTGTGGAAGGCATAGCTAGTGGCTTTACAGATCCATCCTAGGGACAAGTTTGATTCCAACAACGATAATAACCGAAAGAAGATATTCAGATTGGGTGTCCCTGGGGAGCTCTTTTTGCAACTGGGTATATAGCCTACCAATTTATTATATTTATTATATATCTAAATGTCTTGCCTGCGTGCAAGTTAAATAAATATATTGTCTGTACCTAGTGGCTATGTGATAATGTTAGGTTTAAGTTCACTGTGAACCTTTTATCTTTTAATATATCATGCTCAGTTGGTTTATGTCTTGTTTTATAAGATCACTTGTTGGTTTAAAACTATCATCTTATTATCTAGGATGCCAGTGCTGATCTTTTCATTTGTTTATTTTGTTCATCATGGATAGAAACAAAAAATGTAAAATTTCTAGGTTGGAATGTCAGAAGTATGAATTCTCAGGAGAAATGGGATGCTATCATGAATTCTCGGCTGACTTGGTTCAAGCTAATACTTTTGCTATTACCGTCAGATTGGATTGCTCAATCAATTGCAAACTCATTCATAACTGTAACTGGGTCCTTCTCCTTCTAGATGGACTAGAAGAACATAGATGTTTATCTGATTTGATGTGATCCTGAGAAATTTAACAAAATAACACCTAGCTGTACTCCTGGAAAGAATATATTGGAGGCAAAGAAATATTGTTAGGTGAGTCAAATTTGGGGATGAAAATAATAGTTTTTTCCATGCCATGGAAATATTGTTGTCCTGTGGTCGATGACCGAGGTAACGGCCACCTGTCGGGCCAAAAAAGAAGCAGCTTACGACATGCCCTTCTCGCATCGCCAGGCCGACAAACTCATCAGTGGCTAAGAGCTCAACTTGGAGTTCGAGGATGGCATTTACTTCGGTCAGAATTTCCATACCTTGGTCTATGACTACAATAAAAAACGCTACTGAAAAAACTTGAAACTCGTTTTTTTTTCTTCTATCAGTTTCTACATAAATCGCACGGAAAATTAATAGTGTGGAAGGCATAGCTAGTGGCTTCTTACAGATCCATCCTAGGGAGGTTTCTGATGCCCTGATCAAGCTTGATTCCAACAATGATGAGAATTGAAAGAAGATATTTGATTGGGTGTCCATGGGAGCAGGGACGGAGCCAGAAATTTTTTAGGATGGGCTGAATAAAAGTCTACAACAACTTAACTCTACTATAACCGCTTGCCATAGATAAATATAAATAGTAGCTTAAGTAATCTTATATTGAAAACATTGATTAACGATGAAATTCACATAATACATCACGAAAAAAAGAATTCAGTTCATTCATATCGTCCCTCCCTAGCTCGCCGCCCCAAAGCATTGCGCCTGCCCAACTGGCTGTTGGGCAAGACGCCCTGGACAGTGGCCGGCCGGCATCCGCCCGACGCTGGGACGACGGCGCTGCGATGATGCCTCGCTCGCCAAGAAGTCTGGCCGTCTGCCCGCTGCCAACGGCCTCCACTCGCCGGCCTCACGCTAGCGCCCGCTGATCGGACTAGCTAGGACGAGCAGGAGATGTACGGTGGATGGATCAGATGGGTTGGGGATAGTGTTTCTTTGTTTTGGGCTTGATGTTTCTATAATTTTGTGAGCCCAATTAGCAAAACATCTCATCTTTCTCCCTCCAAAATATCTCAGCACTTCCTAACCTGGCATATCTACGGCTGGAATCAAGGGAGGCTCCAATCCTTCACGTACACCATCATTTTGTAGGCAGGGCTCGAGCCCGCCCTCGCCTCGGCGCTGGCTCCGCCGCTGCATGGGAGCTCTTTTTGCATCTAGCTATATAGCCTACCAGTTTATCTAAATGTTTTATAAGATAACTTCTTGGCTTAAAACTATCTTCTTATGTGTTTGTTTTATGCTGTTTGCTGGCATCTGGGATGCCCGTGTTGATCTTTTCCTCTTTTTTATTCTGTTCATAATAGATAGCAAAAAAAATGTGTAAAAATTCTAGTTTGACTGTCAAGAAGTATGAATTCTCAGGAGAAATGGGATGCTATCAGAGCAAAAATAACAGAAAGTGCTCGCCATATAGGTTTAAACTAAAAAGAGAAAATTTTGATAACTACTACTTGAAGAAGTTTTGCCGTAGATACTTGGACAAATTCTTCTGGTGACCTCGTAACCATTTGGAATAGCAACATGTTCTGAGCTTACTTGGTTCAAGCTAATAATTATGCTATTACTGTCAGATTGATTGCTCTATGAATGACTACTCTTTTCATCTTACAAATATTTATCGTCCTTTTGCCTGATCAAAAGTTTGCCTTCATCACTTGGCTGCTCAACCTTGACAATTCTGATTCTAATGAATGGTTTCTGGAAGGTTATTTCAGCCTTTAGAGATCAATTGACGACAAAAACAAACCTTGAGTATGTGATATCACTACCAGAAACTGGATATTTTGTGAGAGTGAAAAAACAGGCACGTTAAAAACGGTTTTACTCCCACGAAAATAATGCGTGAGAGTACACCGCCACGCATTATCTCTCATAGAAATACACGCTTTCATGAGGGTTCACCACCACGTGATTATTTTCATGAGAGTTCACCGTGGCGGCCACTCCCATGAAATTATTTTCATGGTGTTTTTTATGATATTTTATAAGAGTTCACCATCATGAAATTATTTCCAGAGAGGAATGGTATTTCGTGAGAGCTCACCATCATGAAATTATTTTCGGAGAGGAACGGTATTTTGTGAGAGCTCACCATCATGAAGTTAATTCGTGAGAGTTGGAGTATTTCGATGCTTATATCGCCATGAAATTATTTTGTGATAGTATCAAATATATTATTTCGTGATAAAACACCACCACAGAAAAAAGATATTACATGAGAGCATAAACCACCATGAAAATTACCAATGGAGCTGAGGAATAAATTTTGCACATATATAAAGCCAAATCTTATTCCAACACATGAATAATTTCCCATCAGTTACGTTAAAAGGATAATGTCATTGTCATGTGTACAAACATACACCTATAATAAGTCTCGTGCTACACATCCACTCAAAGTTGTGCACAAACATACACCTATACTTGGTCCTCCTTCTTCTATTCCACGCATGATGACACCTTCCACCACACAACAACGATGACTCTTAGTTCCTGCATGCTTGTCCAAGACGACACCAGCTTTCAACTCCAACATCTACCACAAAAACACCTCCTAGCTCCTCATTCCTATAAGATGAAGAATTAGATGAGAATTATCCAAGCATTGATGTCAGCATGTTGAAGTATAATATAGCAATTTAACCAACTAAAGTATACCTTGGAGAATAAGGGCTCATGCTGGCCGATCAATCCCCAGCCGAGCTTGGTTCATGTGGACGGGGAGAGGGAAATTAGTTACAAGACATTGCTACTTAAAATTGAAGACACATCACACTGGTTCAGTCTGCAGTGCATATAACAGAAAGGTCATTGAGTGAATCATCAAAAATGGATGCTCTGCAACAGCTTAAAAATGTAGCATACACTTTATATCCAGCGACTAGCATACACTTCTGGTATAGAATATGACAGCAAAAGACATGATGATGTAAGTAGTTAACAGAGCAAAACTGATGCAGATTTTTTATGTTCACTTAGCTATGTTACATGATCAATCAACTGATGTGCATATCTGTTAAAATATGTCAAGAGAACATCTTACATGACAACCCAATTAGCACAAGTTCATCATTCAACAGGTTTAGGGTTGAAGTAAATATGTAACTCACTTTTTTTTTCAAGAGCACGCGCCTAGGCGCGTTTTTCATTAAGCGAGATAGAGTGTTACAAAACCATGGTCGATCCCGTAACACGGCGATTACCGGATCACCACCCCTACTTCTACTGGATTTTACAAGAGCGATTACATTGAAACAAACTTGCAACAAGAGTGAAAAGGAAGAGATGAAGCCAGAACTATCAGGCCTCCTCTTCCACAATCCCAGCCATGTTGAGTTCCATGGCGGAGAGGTCAATCCCACCTCCTAGGAGAGCCTCGAAGCAACTCCTCTTTCGTTTTCAGTCATCTTGCCCCCAAACGCAACCACAAAATTGTGCTCAATTTGTGAGTCCGCGGCATCCTCGCCGACCTCCCGCCAAGCTTACGTAAGCAGCACCTTCTCGGCTTGGACCGCTGCATTGGGGGCACGCCGTTTAGCCGCAATGCGTCCACCTCCGCAGGGAATGGATTGACACCAAGGCGGAACGACGTAGCTTGGGCCCATCCTTGATCAAAGGAGTGTTGAGGGGTATGCATATCCGATGCCTCGAGCTCCTCCCGGACCGACAGCTGTCACACGCCAACATCATCATCGAGAGGGCGTTACCGCGCAAGACCGCCGATGTGTACCTCGATGTCGAAGGAGCGAGGCGAGGCGGTGGAACGACATCCGACGACCAGCAGTAGTAGCGAGGACGCCGCCGAGAGGCCGGGAGATGTCAACCGAACCGCCGCCACCACTACAGCCCGCCCGGCACTCAAATTCAAGCATCGAACCATGGCGGACCACCACGCACCAGAAGGCAGCGATCTCGACTCCTCGCTATGTCCCCAAAGGGGAGGTCGCCGCCGACACATCCGAGTAAACAATACACTCTCGAAAGTGTCGCGGGTCTGCCGCAAGAATCTCCTCCAACATCGGTCGCATCCATTCGCGGCGCCCCATGCTCGTAAGGGCTCCAATCGCGAGCAGGTCGCTCGTGGAAGCAGCCCGCATGAACAATTGCAGGAGGTGGCAGCGTTGCCATGAGGAGGTGGCCACATCAATCTCTCTCCACCTGGGCGGTGGCCTAAGCCGCCAGCATGAGAATGAGGGCGGGTGGATGGAGCAGACGCTTCGGCCGCAAAGATAGTTTTTCTTCGTTAGGCTGACGTAACCGTGGCGTTAGCTGGGCCACGCCGCCCTCACTCCAGCCATAGCGCCATGGGCGCGGACGCTTCCCATGCCCCTCGGGCGCCGCGTGCGCGCAGCGCCATGAAGCCGCAGAACTCCATCTTGACGCGGCTCTCCCGGCTGCGCTGAAGCATACAGACCCCGGCGTCTCAGCACGCGACCGCGACGAAGCCGAGCGCGCGGGGAAGCCGGCGGCGGCGGCGGCGAACCTCCGAAACCCGTCCACGTCGAGGTTTGGAGGAAAGAGCGTGGCGGATCGCGAAAAAGTGGCAGCAAGCGGCGCGAGGCGTAGCCACTCCCGAGGAGTTCCCATGGCGGCGGCGAGCGGTGGGCGGGAGCACGGCGAGCCCGGGCGCTGAAAGCCGGGACTTCAGCGAGGCTGCGTCGCGGCCCGAGTCGTAGATGGGCGAGGGACCCGCAGCGGCTGCGTCGCGGTCGTACCCACGCTGCGCAGGCGCGGACTTCGGCCCTGCGCCGCCCGGTGGCCGATGGCGGTGGGGTACCTCGGTGGCGCTACGTCGTGGGAAGGGGCGCATCGAGCCCGAGCCCGAGTCTCAGCGCCCACGCTGAGCCCGGCGGCGACAGCGTCCGTTGTTGCGTTGCGGCGTCGAGGCCGGATGTCGAGGAAGCAGCGGGGGATCCGAGGTTGGAGTCGGAGTCGTAGTCGCCGCGAATCCTCGACCCACGAAGGGCCTTGCCCCTGCCCGCAGATTTCTGCGGGGAAGGCGGGCGAGGGCGGAATCGGAAGCTGGCCACCCCGGCGACAAAGGAGGCCACGGCTGCGAGTCGGGCGCGAGCCCGCGAAGCGGCGGCGGTTGCGGCGGAGACCGCGGCTGCAACGGCAGCTGCCCCCTCGAGGATGGGAGCCGCGATCGCCCGGCCCGGCGCCCGAGTGCGGCGGCGGCCGGGGGCCTCGTCGTCGGGCGGGACCTCCGCCCGACAGCGAGAGGTGCGGCATGGCCGCGACGACTCCACGTGCCCAAAGACTCTCACGACGGCTCGCCGGACGCCGAGGAGGCCGCCGCACCACGGGCCGCTGGTGGAGCTGCCGCAGCAGTGGGCGCGACGCAGGTAGTCTAGGGCTGTTGGGGAGGCCGACGTCGCTTGGACGGTGACCGGCGGGTTGGAACAACCAAGAAACAGTAGATCCGTGGAGGGGGCTCGGCAAGTGGAGTTGGATTAGAGGGGGAAGGGCTGTGGAGGGAGATCGACGGAGGGGGAGCATGGTCGCCGCCCGCCGCCGAGGAGGGGGGGACGAGTCAGGACGCACCAACGGCTCCATCCTCATGTAACTCACTTTGGTACGTAGTAACCCATTATGGCCAGTTCAGCCCATTACTGTGAAGGCCAATAGCCCAACACGAATGGTCATGCTCTAATCGTGCACTCCAAGCACAAGAACCATCCGTCTGATAGCACATTATAGGCATGGCTAATTCCACCAGTAGCAAACATCAATCACTTGTGAGTAAAACTATAAATTTTTTGTTCGTGTACCTTGATGGCAAGCATCTAATGCAGAACCCTCACAACCTACTTACCTGCACGTCGGCGAAGTGATTGACAAAATGCACCAAGTTGTGCCCATCCGGCGTGCACTGGTTGATATCTAATTGAACTGAGAATTTTCCACCTAAATGGTCCTAGAGGTAGATATCTATTGGGCACGCAAAAAAAGATATAAATCAAAGCCACATCGGCACCAAAATTAGTTCCACGAGCCATTGGGCACCAACAAAAAAGGAATGGGAAAGCTTACCGATGCGGAGGTGTCATTGATGTCGGGAATGCTGAAGGACACGAATGCAGGTGAGGGAGGTGGCACCGCCGCGTGGGGCCTAGGTAGGTGGCCTGACAGA